>CM035416.1:41829254-41906754 GCA_020310875.1 Ceratopteris richardii | reverse complement strand
TGCTTCTATATGTAGAATTACTACCTTTATACTCAGCTCAAAACCAATCAGCCTTCAAAATAACCTACCAACATATAGAAAAACAAAAAATCATTATTATGTGCTTAAAAAAATAATAAACTATATCATAGAACATAAGAACTTTTTTTACCTATTTGAACATACATAACAATATTTCATAGATACCAATGATGGTACCTACATAACCAAGTTCTCAATCTATAAGGTTTGTATCTTTTGAGCTACCAAGTGGTAGTTGCTTCAAAGAAGCAAAAATGCTAGAATCCTTTGTTTTATGTAAAGAATCAATCATTTTTATTCTAATATGCTATCCAAAATCCCACATATTAGTGAGCATTCCAACATACAATAAAAATTAAATTATTAAAGAGAAACTAATATATGTATATGTGAAAAAATAGAGTATTATTAACAATTACTTTTCCTTCACAATTTATCATTAACTCCCTGTGCTCATTTGAGATTTGTTCATTATTTGAGTTGGCTTGTTGCATACGATTACATAGCCAATCAATAACGAATGCTTGCATGCATTCACTATTATGGGTTGTAAAAGTAGAAACATCACTTTGTTTTTGCAATGTAAATTGAAATGGAACTCCCACCATTGTCAAGCATACTTGCATTAATTGATTTGAATGTTGAATTTTACAATTATTTTCTTTTATCCTTGGTGTTTTCTTACTCTTATCAATTATTTATCAATATTGAACTTCTTTCCTTGAGCTTTTCATAGACTTGAAGGATTCTTATCATAACCCTAGGTCTTAATTCTAGAACAATGCATCTTATCCTAGGCTAGAATTGACAATGGGGATTTATAGTTTTCCAAACTCTAGTCACTTGCTTTGATTCAATCTCTTACCTAGAAAGATCTCCCAGGCCTTTCTTTTGATGCTTGCAACCCTTGCAAGAGTCACAAACACACACACACACACTCTCCTTGATTGTTGAAAAATCACCAAAAGATCATTAAATTTCACCAAAATTTTACCAAAAATTAATCATAATTTTTTGCCAAATAGGTGATATGTCGTGAGAGAGGGGTGCCTACAACAATAAGTGGGTCTATCTTGATAGTTGGTCTATCATGATAGAAAAGGGTCTGTCACGGTAGGGTGCTCTATTGCGATGGATCAGGTCTATTGTGATGGAGAGGATCTATCATGATAGAGAGGTATTATCATGTTTTGTTCTATTGTGATAGAGGGGGTCTCTATGGTGAAAAATGTTAGCCTCTCATGATGGATGAGGGTCGATTGTGATAGATGGGTGTCTATATTAAAATTGGCCAATCACAAAATCACTCTAGTGCATTTTAATATATCAAAATAGATGGGGTCTATCATGATAAATGGTGTATTGTCACAATAGAGGGTGCCTATCATGATAGAGGGTGGTATATTTTTTCCTTTGGTGTGTCGTGAAATAGCAAGTTTTTTTATCAAGTGGTCTTTTATGACAAACAAGGTGTCTGTCATAGTGGTCTACTGTGATAAAGGTTAGTGTGTTGCAATAGAGTCCCTCTTTTGTGAATCTATTCTATCATGATAGAGTGAAAAAATTAGAGATTCTCTGATACGTCTCGTGCATTCTAGTGGATAACAGAGCCATTTGCAATGGTGTAGGTGCAAACTCAAAAATATAACTTTCTCGGTGGGTTGTGAGATGGTGAGCTGGTTAGTGCAAATGCCAAAAAGTATGTCCTACCTGTCTATAGATTTGGGGATGACGACACTGTTGTAATCTTCAAGAAATCACTAAAAGAATTTTTGTGAAGATGATTGTGGGTGACTATGGTGAAGCAAGATTATGGAGATGAAAATGATGTAAAAATCAACAAAAGAACAACAAAGTTCTACCTACCAAATATTCAAACATTGTTATTGTACATTCTTACCATCATAAGCTCCTCCTTCAGCTATGATCTATGGCAATGGTGCCAAATTTGGTGTCACACTAGGACAATGGTGAGTACTTATGTCGAGGAGCTCCCCCTCATAAGTGCCAATATGTGGATGCATGAGAATGATGTGGTGATCATAAGCAAGTGAAGTGAACAAAGCTGAAGGTGAGAGGCATGCATGATGCATACACACACAAGGAAAAGCAAAGAGCACAAGGAATGGAAAATAGACTACTTCATTTATAAGCTCTCAACATACAAGTCTTCTCCTCCAACATCGACAAAAGTGCAATAGTTTAACCTAAAAAAAGACCTCTCTAGCTCAATTTATAGTTTTTCACTAGCTTTGGTGAGTTTTATTCTCAATGTTCACCATAGTTAAAGATTAATTCCATGCCTTCCATGTATGCTCCCTCTAGGTCAACCCTGCCAACAACCTCTTACCTTCTTGTAAGTGTTCCACTATCATCTACATAAGTCCTACATCTTGTGACTTTGCTTTTTACTGTTGTAAATGACACTAATCCATAGACTCTAGAGATATGTAATGTAGAAAATTGCTAGAACTACTATCTCTTGGATATATGCAAATCATTTCATCTTTCTTAATCCATTCTTGATTCTTGTGAATCTTGTAGGCACATTGTGTTTCCTTTAAGGATAAATCGGACCTTACAAACTAATCCTTTTTGTTTATTGTCCTTGACTCTTTTGACTTGTAGACTCTTTTGACTTTATCTAAGCCAATACAAATTATATCTTGTGGACTCTTTTGACTTTATCTAAGCCAATACAAATTATAGCTCACTAACTTGTGTCCTTGTCAATACCAAGATGTTCTCTATATAGAAAATCATGGTTATTGTTCTTATCGTTTTAATTATTTTATTTGTAAAACTTTCCTTTCTATTCATCAATTCCAATTTGTATTGTAACATGGACTTGACGTGTTTGCTTGTAGAGAGATAAAATCATCTTTAACTCTTTCAACTATGGATCTTCCATACTTACTTACAAACTTGGTGTATGCACCCTTACTATAATTTGAACTCTCGGAAAACTTGGTATTTTCAAACTTTCTATATTAGACACATAACTTTGGTCCATTTGACCACTTTATTTTCTTTGAGCTTATTGATCATTTTACAAAGATGTTCTATGAGTAGGAACATCCATCTAGAGTCTCTTATACATATCTTATTTTCTAACTTATTTTCTTGTAGACCTTGCCTTGTTGTGTATGCTCATTACTCCCTTTGGAGATTCTGAACACAACCTTCCCTTCCTCTCTCAACGCCTTCCTCTCTAATCTTGTCACTACCTACTAGGGATTGATGCTACATCCTTGCCATGTTTTCCCTTCATAAACCTTGCCTTTATGTATATCTTGTCCATCTTCTTCTTGAGTGTCTAACCTACAGACTTCGATTTTTCTCATGACAATGGGTACACATTGGATCTCCATTTTCCATTCTTAGGTAGAGAGATAGATTGATCTATCCCATTTTGCTGTACTTAACCACTATGGAATCAAGACCTGGTTCTCTCTAAAACTCTAATGATTCTTAAGTCTAAGTCTGAACTTCTCGCAAGTTCTTACGTGACTTCCCACTACTATTTTATGAATATGACATTCTAGTCGAACTTCATTCATCATTTAGTTTACAATTTTGAAGTCTCTACTTCTTGTGGCATAAAATCCTTTGTATTACAAACATAAAAAAAGTGAAAGTATACTCATAGATACCATATCACAAGGGTCATGTAAGGATAAATGCATGGTAATTATGTACTTGAGGGAACTAACCATGAACTATATACTTAATCAATAAATATCCTAAACATATCAATGTTTTTAGAGTTCTCTTCTAAGGTTCAAAGGACCTTGGGACCTCTCACCTATAGGTCTTATAAAAACAAGACCTCAACTATGCTAGCCCTTGCCCCAATAAGTACTTTCATGAAAGAAATCATAATCTCTTTTACTAAACTTATTTGATTGTTTCCACATCCTCAGTTCTCTCTAGCTATGATACCCTAGCTTTTTCTCTTTTCAATGTTAGTCTTGTTCCTTTTGATCACAATGCATGCTACTTGCATAGTTGTTGATCATAGAATCTTTGCAGATGAACTCTCTTTTGTTCTAGAGACCTTTCTAGTATTCTAAGTAGACAACTTAAAACTATTGACCTACATTATGAACTTATTTTAATGATGCTGGAAACACTTTCCCTTGTCCTAAGGCCTATCTTGGTCTTATTATTCAATTATTTTTCTCAATCTAATATTCCTTTTAATTATATCATATATGTGGTATCTAAGCTTTTACTTTGATCATAATGCTTTTAACATTCATCTTGACCACTGTTCATTTTCAATACTTTAAATGCATCACACTAAGTACACATTATGTACGTATAGGTGCTATCAGGTCTTTTGAACATCTACTTGATTGATAGAATCCTAAGATCTTGGAATTTGCACCTCAATGTCTATAGGTGCCCTAGAGTCCTTTTTAAGATCTATTGATTTAGAAAATCATAAGAGTTAGACTCACACATCTTCAACTACCTTTTCTTTCAATCATAACAGTATTCTCACTCAATTCATAACTTTCTATGATGTCTTGAAAGAATAAATATGGAAAATATTGCTCCTTTTACATGAAGAGACTTTGGAATGGCTAAGCTTCTTAAATATTTATGGTATAATAGAAGAAGATTATTCTTCCTTGCCTCAATCTGTGTTTTCTCCTCTCTTTGTGTGTGAGAGTGTGTGAGATTGTGTGAGTGCTCTCTTCCTTATCTTTCTCACAACATGGTACTAGAGATAGTGTGGCTATAGAGAGATCATGGAGAATGTTGACACTAAAGAGTATGTGAGAAGGCATGGAGAACCCATGCTTCACAAAGGATCTCACATTGCTACAAAACTTGGTTTGAAGGTACAAGACATCAAAATATTTTTGAGAGTTACCCCTTCAGGATCACTTGTTTTTGCATAGATTTCAGTTTTCGAGCCATCTCGACCTCCATTTTGACCCCACAAGGTGGGACCCATGGAAAAAACAAGTCACTTTGCAAAATTATAACTTGCATTCTGTGTTGCATCTACCAAGTATTTTAGATTGTTTCAAGAGATTTTGTGTATTGTTGATACACAAAAACTATGTTTTTTTGAGGTCGCACTCTCAAGTCATAATCTGATAGTGCTCACGAAAAGGTGATGCTTCTGCTGTTTTTGCAATATTTTAAGTTGCTACAAAAATGGAAAATGTTGATGGAATGAACCAACTTATGAGTGATAAGTTGGACAAGAACACCTTTTATGTGCATGTCTATGTGTGTGCATGTATGTGTAAGTATCTATATGTGTATGTGCATGTGTATGTGCATATGTGTATGTGTATATGTGTATGTGTATATGTATATGTGTGTCTATGTGTGTGTATGTATGTCTAAGTATCCATATGTGTATATGTGTGTGTATGTATGTGTAAGTATCTATATGTATATGTGTGTGTGTATGTGTGTATGTGTATGTGTATGTATGCATGTGAGTGTATGTATGCATGTGAGTGTATATATGTGTCTATGTGTGTATTTATGTGTAAGTATCTATATGTATATGTGTATATGTGTATGTATGTGTATGTGCTTGTGTTTATGTATGTATACATATGCATGTGTGTATGTATGTATACATATGCATGAGTGTGTACGAATGCATGTGAGTATGTATGCACATGTGTGTGTATATATATATCTATATATGTATGTGCGTGTGTGTATATGTGTGTGTATGCATTTGTTTTTATAGTGTTTTTCCATGTTTATATGTACATATGTGTGTATGCATATGTGTGTATGGGGCCTTTTTGTGTCAAACTTTCCACATAGACTTTTTTCTAGCTTGTCAAAATTAGATTTAAGTTTAATTTTCAATTTTGAGTACTTTCAAAAGAGGTGATTGCTCTATAGAGTGCCTCATTCCTGAGTAACTATGAGTTTTCAAACTTGATTAAATGCCACTTTTCTTAGAAACGCCTCTTGGCACATGTGTATATATGCCTTAGGAGGTGATGCACACTCAAAAACGTGGAAAAATACCCCCTTGCATGAAGGCAATCACTTTGCGTTTGTTGCACATTTTGGCTTAATATTCTCTATTTAACCCCTCTAACCTCTTTAATCTCTTGCATTACTTGCATCCCACCTATACCTTTTATTCTCTACTATTTTATCAATTAGAACAAAGGCAAAATGTCCATTTATCCCACTTTATTTGCTTTGCTCCTCACCTGCTTCATGACTTGAAAAACACTCCTTTTGTGCGAACTTTAGCTTGTTTTTTGCTTCCCCAAAACTTCCTTACTCAAGAGCTACTATATAGCCCCAAAATGTGTATAGAAAGTGAGGACAAAAGGAAGAATGAGTGTCAAAAATAGTGGAAATGTTATGAAAAAGAAGGGGGAACTAACATCTGATAAAAAACATAGAAACCCTAATCCTAAATCCTGATCTTGTCCATGTGGATTCCTCCAACTTTGCTATTGAATGCGAGCTAGCACAACCAACTAGAGAAGAAAATATCCACTTACCCATAGCAGTGAGTAGACAACTGAACGCACTAGAAACGAATCACACCACAACTGAACAAGATGGATTAGGCATGGTCTATGCACTCAAAATGTTTTGACATTATTGCTTGCGAATAAGTTAAATTCTTTCAAGATCATAAAACCTTAGTTCACCTAGTGAACAACCCTTGCAATACTATCAAGATAGTAAGATGGTTTCTCTTACTAATGGAGTATCATTTCCAAGTAGTGATTAGGAAAGGTAAAACACACCTTATGCTGGATAACCTTTCACAACTTAATTCAAGAGAACCCCTTCAAGGTTTGTCAGATGATCTTCATGTTGCATATTTTTAAAACCTTGAAGTGGTTCCAAATTGAGCAAAATAGTTAGTGCCAATGTTTATGTATCGAGCCTTGAGCACCATAAATCCACAAACTATCTCACCAAGTGGTAGAAGTGAGAGATACTAAAAGGAATGATAGACAACTGGTAGCTAGAGTTTTGTTTGAGAATGTGGTTAGAAGATGTGGACTTCCCATAGAATCCATGAGCGATAGAGGAATTGATTTTTTGAATGACTGATTGAATATCTATTACAAAATTTCATGATGATTCATAAGAAATGAGTGCCATTTCACCCACAAGCCAATGGACAAGCGAAAAGTACTAAAAACATTTTATGTAATGTGTTAACCAAACTTATAGATAAGAAACTCTCTAGTAAGGCCAAATAGCTACATTATCATGTTTGGGCATATCAAGTGGACTATAAAATGAAAGGCTTACTTCAATGCACATGTGAGAGACATGCTTAAAAATTGGTGATTTAGTATTGGTATACACTTTGAAGAAACATGTTTCTAGTCTAGAAAAATGCAATTATGGACCTGTGATTATCAATAGACTTTATACTAGCAGTGTGGTACAACTCACCACCTTAGAAGGAGAAGTAATGCCAAACTACATTACTGGATGCAGAGTTAGACTTCACCAAGACTCAGTAATAGAAGAGATGCTTAAATGTCTAAATGTGGCTAAGAAGTGCAAAGAGGAAGAGAAAATATCTAGAGAAGAAGCAGATGTTGAAGTCCTAGAGCACATTAAATGCATGAAGTTGAGATGAGAGGTCTTAGGTCATCATATGAATGCTAACACGAAAGAGATCGACTTTGTTATTGTAAAAAACAACCTAGATGCCCCAAGATATCACATGGAAATGTGCCAAACTAGAAAGAATACCTCTCTTAGCATAGTGGATCAAAGACCATTATTTTAGTTGAGCTAGGATAGGGACCTACAATCAAGGTGATCTAAGACCTAATTGATTCAAGAGCTACCACTAGTGCTGTTAGGTATTTATGCTATTAAGCCAAGAATATATTCTAATTGAAGCTTACCTCATAGGACTAGGAAGTGTGGAAACCCCTTGCCTTGGTGAGGCAAAGTTCCTACCATCATACAAGACATCCCTTTAATAGTAAATCTATTAATTTGCCATGATGAAGATCTTATAGAACCCTTGATATTGGGTGACAATCGAATCTACGCTCATGTGGTTGACTTGAACCTTAGAAGACGTCTTCTTCAAGTTTTGGTCAATAAACAATGCCTTATAATAGAGTTGGAGACACTTGAGATCTCTAACTTTGAATTAATAGTAGTGCTAAAGACCCTCAAGCCTTCTAGTTCTCTATCCACCATAAAGTTGGGGTCTTTTGAGTTTTCTAGAGCTAAATCTATAGTAGAGGTAAAGATCCTTGGGTCTTCTAGCCCTCTATTTACAATAAACTTAGGGACTCGAGTTCTTAGGTCATAAATCCACTCACTTTGCATGTTCCCCTAAGTCTCTTGTGAAAAATGCCTCTTTTTGTGATGGACATGTCATGGAAGTGATGGATCCCCCTTCTTTTCCAAAGGTGAATCTATTGAAAAATGACTCAACTTCAGTAGTATAAGAAACAACCGTAGAATTACCGCAAGAAGCAATGCTTTCCTACGATCTTACAGACCAATCAAAGTAAAAAAACAAAATCTTTCAAGAATGAAGCAAGTGTGGGTGAAGAAATGTGAACAACCAACTATTACAACAAATCAGATGTCAACACAAGAGAAGTCAAAACCAACCTAAAAGCACAAACCAATGAGGGAGGACAGGCATCAATCCTTACTTATTTGAAAAATCTGGATACTCAAGCAATCAACGATGGCATGCCCTCCTAGATCATACATTTGAGTGACTAAGGCTTGCTTGCAATCCCATATTTCTCTTTTCTTACAATCTACATTAGGAATTTATGAGTCTTCTCATCTTTACTCTCCATCTGGAAAGCAAGCTTTTGTAAATGCAAACCTACTATACATTCTCTTTTGGAAATGAGTGCCATTTCACCCACAAGCCAATGGACAAGCGAAAAGTACTAAAAACATTTTATGTAATGTGTTAACCAAACCTATAGATAAGAAACTCTCTAGTAAGGCCAGTTAGCTACATTATCATGTTTGGGCATATCAAGTGGACTATAAAATGAAAGGCTTACTTCAATGCATATGTGAGAGACATGCTTAAAAATTGGTGATTTAGTATTGGTATACACTTTGAAGAAACATGTTTCTAGTCTAAAAAATTGCAATTATGGACCTGTGATTATCAATAGACTTTATACTAGCAGTGTGGTACAACTCACCACCTTAGAAGGAGAAGTAATGCCAAACTACATTACTGGATGCAGAGTTAGACTTCACCAAGACTCAGTAATAGAAGAGATGCTTAAATGTCTAAATGTGGCTAAGAAGTGCAAAGAGGAAGAGAAAATATCTAGAGAAGAAGCAGACGTTGAAGTCCTAGAGCACATTAAATGCATGAAGTTGAGATGAGAGGTCTTAGGTCATCATATGAATGCTAACACGAAAGAGATCGACTTTGTTATTGTAAAAAACAACCTAGATGCCCCAAGATATCGCATGGAAATGTGCCAAACTAGAAAGAATACCTCTCTTAGCATAGTGGATCAAAGACCATTATTTTAGTTGAGCTAGGATAGGGACCTACAATCAAGGTGATCTAAGACCTAATTGATTCAAGAGCTACCACTAGTGCTGTTAGGTATTTATGCTATTAAGCCAAGAATATATTCTAATTGAAGCTTACCTCATAGGACTAGGAAGTGCGGAAACCCCTTGCCTTGGTGAGGCAAAGTTCCTACCATCATACAAGACATCCCTTTAATAGTAAATCTATTAATTTGCCATGATGAAGATCTTATAGAACCCTTGATATTGGGTGACAATCGAATCTACGCTCATGTGGTTGACTTGAACCTTAGAAGACGTCTTCTTCAAGTTTTGGTCAATAAACAATGCCTTATAATAGAGTTGGAGACACTTGAGATCTCTAACTTTGAATTAATAGTAGTGCTAAAGACCCTCAAGCCTTCTAGTTCTCTATCCACCATAAAGTTGGGGTCTTTTGAGTTTTCTAGAGCTAAATCTATAGTAGAGGTAAAGATCCTTGGGTCTTCTAGCGCTCTATTTACAATAAACTTAGGGACTCGAGTTCTTAGGTCATAAATCCACTCACTTTGCATGTTCCCCTAAGTCTCTTGTGAAAAATGCCTCTTTTTGTGATGGACATGTCATGGCAGTGATGGATCCCCCTTCTTTTCCAAAGGTGAATCTATTGAAAAATGACTCAACTGCAGTAGTATAAGAAACAATCGTAGAATTACCGCAAGAAGCAATGCTTTCCTATGATCTTACAGATCAATCAAAGTAAAAAAACAAAATCTTTCAAGAATGAAGCAAGTGTGGGTGAAGAAATGTGAACAACCAATTATTACAACAAATCAGATGTCAACACAAGAGAAGTCAAAACCAACCTAAAAGCACAAACCAATGAGGGAGGACAGGCATCAATCCTTACTTATTTGAAAAATCTGGATACTCAAGCAATCAACGATGGCATGCCCTCCTAGATCATACATTTGAGTGACTAAGGCTTGCTTGCAATCCCATATTTCTCTTTTCTTACAATCTACATTAGGAATTTATGAGTCCTCTCATCTTTACTCTCCATCTGGAAAGCAAGCTTTTGTAAATGCAAACCTTCTAAACATTATCTTTTGGAAATGAGTGCCATTTCACCCACAAGCCAATGGACAAGCGAAAAGTACTAAAAACATTTTATGTAATGTGTTAACCAAACTTATAGATAAGAAACTCTCTAGTAAGGCCAAATAGCTACATTATCATGTTTGGGCATATCAAGTGGACTGTAAAATGAAAGGCTTACTTCAATGCACATGTGAGAGACATGCTTAAAAATTGGTGATTTAGTATTGGTATACACTTTGAAGAAACATGTTTCTAGTCTAGAAAAATGCAATTATGGACCTGTGATTATCAATAGACTTTATACTAGCAGTGTGGTACAACTCACCACCTTAGAAGGAGAAGTAATGCCAAACTACATTAATGGATGCAGAGTTAGACTTCACCAAGACTCAGTAATAGAAGAGATGCTTAAATGTCTAAATGTGGCTAAGAAGTGCAAAGAGGAAGAGAAAATATCTAGAGAAGAAGCAGACGTTGAAGTCCTAGAGTACATTAAATGCATGAAGTTGAGATGAGAGGTCTTAGGTCATCATATGAATGCTAACACGAAAGAGATCGACTTTGTTATTGTAAAAAACAACCTAGATGCCCCAAGTTATCACATGGAAATGTGCCAAACTCGAAAGAATACCTCTCTTAGCATAGTGGATCAAAGACCATCATTTTAGTTGAGCTAGGATAGGGACCTACAATCAAGGTGATCTAAGACCTAATTGATTCAAGAGCTACCACTAGTGCTGTTAGGTATTTATGCTATTAAGCCAAGAATATATTCTAATTGAAGCTTACCTCATAGGACTAGGAAGTGTGGAAACCCCTTGCCTTGGTGAGGCAAAGTTCCTACCATCATACAAGACATCCCTTTAATAGTAAATCTATTAATTTGCCATGATGAAGATCTTATAGAACCCTTGATATTGGGTGACAATCGAATCTACGCTCATGTGGTTGACTTGAACCTTAGAAGACGTCTTCTTCAAGTTTTGGTCAATAAACAATGCCTTATAATAGAGTTGGAGACACTTGAGATCTCTAACTTTGAATTAATAGTAGTGCTAAAGACCCTCAAGCCTTCTAGTTCTCTATCCACCATAAAGTTGGGGTCTTTTGAGTTTTCTAGAGCTAAATCTATAGTAGAGGTAAAGATCCTTGGGTCTTCTAGCCCTCTATTTACAATAAACTTAGGGACTCGAGTTCTTAGGTCATAAATCCACTCACTTTGCATGTTCCCCTAAGTCTCTTGTGAAAAATGCCTCTTTTTGTGATGGACATGTCATGGAAGTGATGGATCCCCCTTCTTTTCCAAAGGTGAATCTATTGAAAAATGACTCAACTGCAGTAGTATAAGAAACAATCGTAGAATTACCGCAAGAAGCAATGCTTTCCTATGATCTTACAGACCAATCAAAGTAAAAAAACAAAATCTTTCAAGAATGAAGCAAGTGTGGGTGAAGAAATGTGAACAACCAACTATTACAACAAATCAGATGTCAACACAAGAGAAGTCAAAACCAACCTAAAAGCACAAACCAATGAGGGAGGACAGGCATCAATCCTTACTTATTTGAAAAATCTGGATACTCAAGCAATCAACGATGGCATGCCCTCCTAGATCATACATTTGAGTGACTAAGGCTTGCTTGCAATCCCATATTTCTCTTTTCTTACAATCTACATTAGGAATTTATGAGTCTTCTCATCTTTACTCTCCATCTGGAAAGCAAGCTTTTGTAAATGCAAACCTTCTAAACATTCTCTTTTGGAAATGGGTGCCTAAACACTCCAAAGACCAACAACTTTCATTATCATCTATAAAAATTTATAACTCATAACTCACCTTCTAATCCCATAAGGGAACCCCTATCTTATAATCAACCTTGTAAAACGTCCATGTCTCACAAAACTTGTAACAGAAGTCTAGCAATGTGCATTAGGAAAAAGTACAAAAAAGTACACCACAAAGTGCTACATAGGAAGCATGTCAATATTGGAAAGGAACAAAGATCTCATCATTATGGGATCAAAGTTTTATTCCATATTAATATGTTTTCCTTGTGTAGTAGATCTCATTACTTATCAACAATCCAACATGCAAACATCAAGTGCTTCAATAATAGGTCCAACTCATAGGAGAATCGATTACACATCCTCACCCATGGAGGCCTATCCCTTACTACCACCATTAAAACTAGTAGGTCTTCGAGGTCCCCTAACAATTTAAGATCCATCTCTAGTCGCACTCAAAGAGCACACACTAAATTGCACTAGGTACAAGGCTCACTAGGCATATTTGAAAGAACTTGGAGAAGCTTGTAGGAGGTAGAAAAGTGAGTTTCGAAGCAATGACGTTTGCTCCAGCCAATCGGCACAAGACCAACCCTTGAGCTTAAATAGAGCTTATAGGCATGTGATAAGTGCAAAGAAATGCACTATGTACTCTGGAGCATCAAGGATAAGGAGTCAATACAAAACAAATGGGATCGCAGATCGACTAGCTCAAAAACTTACTATCTATGGAAGAGACAATGAACTTCAAATGCTCATAGTGACCAGCATGATTACAATTAGAAAAAATCCTTTTATGGGAGTGATAAAAACAAGGTTGAGTGTATAGAATGCACAAGAGTATAAGGAAGAAACAAAATATGCTATTGCAATGACTCAAACACTCAATGGTGGTACCTCCTATTTTTTAGAAATAGGTAGAGATTGACCTTGACATAGAGAAATTGATATTTCTCCCAATCAACAAAACTAATTGTTTTGAACATTTTTAACCATAAACTAGACATTAATATCTTTCCAATGACTCATGTGTCATCCAATTTGGAGCTCTATAGAGAGAGCAACAGCCTCGTCAAGCTTACTATTGGCGAAGAAGATGATGCGGAGAAATGAAGGAGCAAGACAGTGATGGTCACAAGTGTATGTATATTGCTTGCATGTATTGTAGTGTTCTGAAGTGTTTATATAGACTCTAGAAGTGATCCACGACTTCTACAAGTGGCTTTTGAATTCACATGAAGGTGAGAATGGTTTTTGGAGGGAATCAATTCACTTTCCTACAATATAGGACAAGTGAAGATCTAGTTTGATCTACTTTTAGGTGATTGATTGATTGATTTGATTGCAACTCAACTGTTCGAGATAGATGCCTGCGGAAGCACGCGAACAGCACAAGGAAGAAGAAGAAGCTTGGAGCACAAACACATAATACTGAATGTATTACTAGAGAATGTACAAAGATAAGTAGCCCATTAGGGCAATAGGCGTATATACAAGCCGAGGGAAAAAAACCTCCTAAAGAGGGAAAAAAGTGCCCCGGCGGTCCTAGTGTGTTCACACACATCACTACCTAAATATATCAACAAACCCCCCCTGGGAGTGATGCGGTGAACAAGGAGCTGGCACTCATGTATAAGGAAGTGCCAAGCTATGTGGAAATCACTCCACAAAAGGAAGTAAGCCCAAAGCTTTGCGGAAAGCTTCAAACTTCTCCCTAGGTAGAGCCTTCGTGAAAAGGTCTGCAATGTTCTCGTGCGTGGGCACATATGCCAAGCTGATCTCCCCAGCAGAGAACCTCTCCCTGACATAGTGATAATGCACCTCAATGTGCTTAGTGCGAGCATGGAACACAGGGTTCCTCGCAACTACCAATGTGCTCTGACTGTCAGTGAAGATGGTGGTGGCAGAAGACTGACCAACACCCAAATCAGCCATAAGGTGTCTGATCCACACACACTCAACAGTCGTTGTGAAAGCTGCCCTATACTCAGCCTCACAACTGGAAGTGGCCACAGTAGGCTGCTTCTTGCTCAACCAAGATATACATGAGCTACCAAGCATGAAGCAAAAACCACTGGTGGACACATGAGTGTCATAGCAACCAGCCCAATCTGAGTCAGAAAAAGCATGCAAATCTGGCGGTAGTGATCCCCCCTTGGGATAAAACAACCCAAGTAGCCGAGTACCACTCAAGTAGCGAAAGCTGCTCTTAACCGCCTTCCAATGTGTGACTCCTGAGCAATGCATAAACCTGCTCATCTATGAGACAACAAACTGAATATCTGTTTGAGTAATGCATAAGTAAATCAAGCATCCAATAGCCTGCTGATAGAGAACAACATCAAATGCATCTCCAACATCATGAAGACTCAATCGTAAACCTGTCTCCATAGGAGTGGCAATAGGCTTACAGTCTTCAAGGCCAAAACGATGCAATAATGTGTCAATATATTTTGTTTGACACAAAGCCATTCCACCATCAACTTGCATAAACTGAATGCCCAAATAGTGATGCAAATGCCCCAAATCAGACATCTCAAATGAGGCATGCAAATCAGCCTTGAAATCAGCAATATGCTTCTCAATAGGACCAGTGAGAAGCATGTTTTCAACATAGACAACAATGATCAGAAGCACATCATTCAGGTTTACGCTTCAACTTGTATACCCACTTAGGGCCAATGGCCTTCTTGCCAGGAGGCAAGTCACATAAGGACCATGTACCATTTTTCATTATAACATCATATTCAGATTGCATAGCAGCCATCCAATTTTCTGAATTCTGTGCTTCATCAAAAGAAACAGGCTCATTCTCATCACAGAGACTAGACACAGCCATAGCATAGCAATCTGATGCAAAGGAGGCACTATGAGAGCCTGAACGAGTATGATATGACAAAGGTGCATCTAATTTGCTGTCACACAAAGTTTGCACTAGCCATTTTGGCATAGTTTTTGCCTGCTCAATATCAGCTCTCTCATCAACAAGTGCATCATGTAAATCTGCATCAGAAATGGAATGATCTGCATCATCATATGAAACCTGCGAAGGCTGAGAAGTTGCCTCATTAGGACCAGCACTAGACTGTCCACCTGTAAAAAGAGGCATCAAAGTATCATACATGTCTTTGGAGCTAACAAATGTCTCCTTAGTACATGAAAGCAATGGCTGAATAACATCTTCCACAAAGACAACATCACGGCTAACCCGAATACGTTTAGTCTATTGATGATACAGACGATAGCCTTTACTTTCAAAACTGTACCCAACAAAAATACATTTTACTGCCTTATCATCCAATTTTCTGCGATGTTGTTCAGGCACTAATGCATAAGCCAAACAACCAAAAACATGCAAATGAGCAATAGATGGCTTGTGGTCATGCCAAGCCTCATATGGAGTGACAGACTGCAGCGCTTTAGTGGGACACCTGTTCAGTACATATGCTGCACACATGACAGCCTCGAGCCAGAAACTATGTGGTAAAGCCTGACTCTTGACCATGCACCTCGCCATCTCCATGAGTGACCTGTTCTTTCGTTCAGCAACTCCATTCTGTTGAGGTGTATACGGCACTATAGACTGGTGTTTTATCCCACGTTCAGCCAAAAATGCATTAAAATCAGAAGACATATATTCCCCCCCTCGATCAAAACAGAGGGTGCCCATTTTACATGCTGGCAGATTTTCAGCCAAAA
The DNA here is from genome assembly GCA_020310875.1 of Ceratopteris richardii. Lineage (NCBI taxonomy): Eukaryota > Viridiplantae > Streptophyta > Polypodiopsida > Polypodiales > Pteridaceae > Ceratopteris > Ceratopteris richardii. Next base: position 41,890,650 of record CM035416.1, on the reverse strand, counting down.
CCAAAAATTGTTTAAAGCACATGAACACTTCGGACTTTTCTTTGAGTGGATATACCCATGCATGCCTGGAAAAATCATCAATGAAAGTCATGAAGTAAAGGTAATTTCCAAAAGAGCGTGTCTACATAGGACCACAGACATCACTATGTACAAGCTGCAATTTCTGTGTAGCCCGAACTGAACCATCTTTTGGAAAGGAGGAACGCTGCATTTTGCCCAAAATAAAGCCTTCACAAACATGTTTTCCAGGTGCCTCAAGTTTGGGCAAAGAGGACACCATTTCAGATTTCTGCAGGCGTAGCAAACTAGCAAAATTCAGATGACCAAAGCGTGCATGCCAAAGCTTTGCATCTGACATAGCCTGAGAATCATTTACTACACATGCCAAATCATTTTCACATCTTTCATAGTCTATGAGCTTATACAGCCCACGACATAAAATGCCAGAAGCAATAATCACATCGCCATTTGACAGATCATGAACTGTACACATGTCATCAACAAATTTCACAACCAAGCCAATCTTGGCTAATGCAAAAATTGATAACAAGTTCTTTTTGATCCCTGGCACAAATAAAGCATCTGACAAAGTGAAAGAACTACCATCAGCAGTAGTGAAAATGATCTTACCAACTCCCATAACAGGATAAGAGGAGTTGTTGGCGCATGTAACAGTATTCCCTCCAGGGGCAGGCTCGAGTGAAGAGAAGAAACTGTGCTGCAAGGTAATATGTTTGGTTGCCCCACTATCAAAATACCAAACATCTGAGTCTACTGCAGACATGCACTGCTCATGAGAAGATGGGTCAAAATTGCAGACAGTAGTAAACGCCCATTCTTCTTCCTGCACAAGATTTGGAGACTCGGTTTTTGGTGTAGAGGCCTCTGCAACAACCATTCCAGCCTCTTTCTTCTTTGCCTCTTAATCAGCCAGTTTTGGACAGTTCTTTATGATATGATCATTCCCTTTATAGTACTTGCAAAACAAATTCTGATTTTCTGATTTCTTCTCATCTTTATCCTGGTTCTTTGAATGTGCGGCATTTGCAGATTTCTGCTTACTAGTAGAAGAGCTCCATTTTCCTTTGCCCTTCTGAATAGCCAGGAAAGCTTGATCTGCAACACACATAATGGACCTGTTCTGCCTGGATTGATCTTCCTGCAACAAAACAGAGACTAACTCCTCAAATGACAAGGCATTTGGATTGCCTTTCATCATCAACCGAAGAGTAGAAGCAAAACTCTGATATGAATAAGGAAGACCATTGAGAACGGTCTGCACAAGTGAGCTATCTGGTATAACCTCATCAGCAGAAATCAACTGTTCCTTCAAGTCTTTGATCTTTGTTAGGAAACTGTCCATAGAATCACCTTCATTCATGTGCTCACTCTCCAACTGTTTTCGGAGGTAAGCAACACGAGCCTCATTCCTAGCTTGGTACAATGTGGTGAGCGTATCCGAAGCATCCTTAGCTGTTCTGCAAGAGCGAATATGAGGAATAATGGCACGTTTGACAGACAAAGCTATCAATGCATGTGCTTGGGCATCTCTGCCATCCCAGCGAATCTTCTCTGCAGTAGATGCTACAAAAACAACAACACAAACAGGAATATGCACAATATCATCTTTGACACCATCTTCATCAGCTCCAGCACCTGTATTCGCAGTACCTATTGTTACAGGTGTAACAGGACGTCTTTCAACACCCTGCACAATGTTCCACAATCCTTTTGCAACCAATACATGTCACATCATATAAGCCCATAATGGGTAGTTGGTACCATCCAACTTATCCTCAATAGCCAACATACAGAATACATCACTGCTTTCAGACATGGCCAGTGACTAAAATACCTTGATGCAGAAAATTAACTGTATCTCAAAAAGTTGAACGGAACTGCAAAGGGAGGAAGAAGAAGAAGGAAGAAGAAGAAGCTTGGAGCACAAACACACAATATTGAATGTATTACTAGAGAATGTACAAAGATAAGTAGCCCATTAGGGCAATAGGCATATATACAAGTTGAGGGAAAAAAACCTCCTAAAGAGGGAAAAAAGTGCCCCGGCGGTCCTAGTGTGTTCACACACATCACTACCTAAATATATCAACATCAACCACCACAAATTTGTGGAATTTGGGCTCTCTCTTTCTACTTTTACATGTGTAAAAGCTCAAGGCTTTTACAATAGTAAAAGATCAATGAATGTTTTTTGGAAAAATACAATGAATGAGCATAAGTAAAAGAACTCTCCAATGGATATTCTTACGATGTAATCCAAGCGATAGCTTTTGATGTAGATTAAATCCACCTCAAGTATAGTGTAAGCTTGATGTTTGAATAGCTCCCCCTCAAGCTAAAGTATGCTTCAGTCTTCATTCTCTAATAAGTTGAATACCTACCATAGCTTTGAATCTACATAGCTTTATTCCATCAAGTGCCTTTTTCGTCATATCTACTACTTGCTTTTCAGTAGGAACAAAAGAAATGTCAATCTCCTTTGCCATGAGCTTCTTCATGATGAAGTTGTCATGAACCTCTACGTGTTTATTTCTTGCATGGAAAATAGGCTCTGTTGCTTGATTCATGGAACTTACATTATCTCCAAATATATGAGGTTTGGAACTCACAAGTGCCAAATCTGTTTGCAATGCCTTTAACCATATTGCCTCTTGTGGTTATATGGTCAAACCTCTATACTCTACTTTAGTTGAGGATAAAGCAATTGTAGGTTGCTTCTTCGAACTCCATGACACTAGCTTTGAACGTGCAAATGCTAAGTAACCGGAGGTACTTCTTCTATCAATCTTAGCTCCTACCCAATTTGAATATGAATAGATTTTGATATCCAAATCTGAAGAGTAAGGATAGAATATACCTTCATTGATTGTACCTTTGAGATACTTAATTACTCTCTTAGCTGCATCCATATGTGGTCTTCTTGGTGAGTGCATGAATTGGCTTAGCACTCCCACACTATATGAGCTATCCGCCCTTGTATGAGTAGCATATATCAAGCTACCTACCAAGCTTTGATACTCTTTAATGTCTTCAAATTTCTCATCTTCATAAACACTAAGTTTATGATTCATCTCCAAAGGTATACCTATAGGTTTAGTGTTCTACATTTTGAACTTAAGAAGTAGATCCTGAATGTATCTTGTTTGAGTCAAATACATTCCTTTATTGGTGTATATGACTTGCATACCTATGAAATATGTGAGCTCACCTAAGTCACTGATTTTGAACTCTTGCATGTGCCTCTTGATCCTTTGAATGCCATTCAAATCATCACCTATCACAATAATATCATCTACATATACACATAGATAGATAATCTTACTGTGATCTCTTTTGATGAATAGAGAAGCATCTAAGTTGCTAGGTCTGAACCTTTGATCTTGAAGGTATGTAACCAACCTCTAATTCCAAGCTCTAGGAGCTTGTTTCAATCCATAAAATGCTTTCTTAAGTCTGCAAATGTAAGATGCATGATTAGGGTCTTCAAGACCTGGTGGTTGTAACATGTATACCTCTTCACTTATCCAACCATTTACGAATGCATTTTTCATGTCAAGTTGGAGAAGTATCCAATTCCTTGCAGCAACTACACTTATCAATGTTCTGATTGTAGTCGTCTTTGCAACTGGTGAGAATGTTTCCTTATAGTCTATACCATGAGTCTGTGAGCATCCTTTTGCAACTAATCTTGCCTTGTACATGCAAACTAGTCCATTTGAGTTTATTTTAACTTTATATACCGACTTGCAACCAATTACCTCTTGATTTGGAGACATTGGAACCGAATCCCAAGTGTCCGTCTCCTTCAATGTATCTATTTCTTCTGTCATGACCTTTTCCCAATTAAGGTTTTCCTTTGTCTCTTCATAGGTTGATGGTTCTTCTAAAATTGAATCTTTTGCCAAGTAGATTGAATGCTTTGTAACAAATGTGGAATCATATCCATACCTTTCTGGTTGTTTCTTCTCTCTTGTTGATCTTGTAGGTGCTTGTTTGGAGCATTCTCCAACCTCTTGCATCTTTGCTTTGCCTCTTGACTTCCATAGTTTGTAATCCTTTTCTCTTTCATCGTGGTCATCGTCAGTATCACTTCTTCGATCCTGGACCTGTGTATCATGCTTGCTTCCTAATTGACGAGAATCAGAATCAAGATCATATGGTAGAGTTACCTTTTGTTTGTCTTCATCATACCAAGACCTGTGTTCTTCAAACACAACATCTCTACTTGTAGTGAATTGCTTGGTTGAAGGATTATAGAACTTGTAACCCATCTGAGTTGAGTCATAGCAAATAAACACTGCCTTTGCTGCCCTTTCATCTAGCTTACCTCTTATTTGTGATGGTACATGAACATAAGCTAAACACCAAACACCTTGCAATGTCCAAGTCTAGGTTTTCTTCCATACCATGCTTCATAAGGAGACATAACTTGAAGTGATTTAGATGGTAGTCTATTGACAAGGTACACAGCAGTTGAAATAGATTCTGCCCATAGATAATTTGGCAACTTATTCTCTTCAAGAATTGTTTTGGTTGATCCAACCAATGTCTTGTATCTCCTCTCGGAAATTCCATTCAATTGAGGAGAGTACCTGGTAGTCACTTCCCTTTTGATAACTTTGTCGTGCAAGAACTCATCAAAATCTTTGGAGATGTATTCGCCTCCTCCATCAGATGTGGGCTTCTTGAGTGACCTACGTGTATAATTCTTGACATGTGCTAGATGCTTTTTGAAGGAATCAAACACTTCATTCTTACTTTTGATGAAGTATAGAATAGTCCATCTACTATGGTCGTCAATAAATGAGACATAATACCTTGATCCTACCAATGAAGGTTCTTGACTTGGTCCCCATACATTTGTATGTACTAAGTCCAATAAGTTTTTGTGGATGTAGCCTTTGTGGTTGAATGGTTGTTTTTGTGCCTTTCCAATCTGACATGCATAACACCTGTTGATCGTGTTGCTTTGATATGTTCAATAGTCCTAGAACACTTTGATCCCTGTATATATCATTCAAGGTTCTTTCATTCACATAAGCAAGCCTCTTATGCCACACTTCAAGCTCACTTAGGGTTTGAGACCCAAAAGTCAATAGAGCTATGTTCGTGGTTTCTCCTACTTCAAAAGTAAAGAGCCTACCATGCTTTTCACCTCTGGCTATCTTCTTGAAGCCTTGACACGAATCTTCCACAAAAGCTCCATGTTGGGTGAACCTAAATTGCAAGCCTTTTCAACTATTTGGCCTACACTTATTAGGTTTTTAGTGATAGTGGGTACATAGAGAACCTTACTCAGAATGTTTGACCTGCCATTGGAAGCTTTGAGATTACCAATCATCTCTACATTGTGATTTGTGTCACTCCTTGATTGTACTTCATGTCTATGCTTTTAACTTTCCGCAATGTTGCCTGCAACATGATTTGAACATCCTAAATCTATGTACAAAAAATGATCATCTTCTTTACCTTCTTTGTGTCTTAGATTCATAAGAATCAATGCGTCTTCATGTGGTTGATCTTCTGAATAATTGTTGAACTCCCTTCTATTATAGCCTCTATTGTTATTGTTGAAGTTGTGTCCACCTCTTCCTCTATTGCTGCCATATCCACCTCTTCCACTTCCTTTCTGGGTCTTCCTATTGAACCAACACTTTTGAGTGGTGTGCTTGGTCTTACCATAGATGGCACAAGGTTGAACATTCTGACCTTTGGCTTTGTCATGCTTTGGTCCTTTCTTCTTCACTTTCCACTAGCTCTTGCTTGCGAAGCTGGCTTGGGAAGTCTCCTCTTCATCTTCGTCCTTCTTCTTGCCTTTTTGGTTCTTATCCTTCTGATCTACATATAGAGCACTAATTGAATTAGCATGATAGGAGTTACCTTCCTTTATGCTATTGTTGGCCTCTTGAGTGAAGAGTTGTCCAAGAAAGATGTTAATGTCTGGAGTTTGCACATCCACTATGAGATCATAAGCCATGGTGAAAGATTACCATTGCTTATCACTTCGAATCCCATTGAGAATTTGCATCATGATAGCCTCTTCTTGAATCAGCTCTCCAATGGATGCTAACTGATCCACAATCTCCTTGAACTTGATAACAAACTCCGTGATGGTTTTTTTTGTTGTCTTCTTCATTTGGTTGAACTCGTTCCAAAGATGATTCTTTCTTGCTTTGGTACTAGCAAAAAAGAAAGTCTTTGGCATCCCAAGTGCCTTGAGATGTCTTGTATCCTCTAATATCTGCTAATAGAAAGTCAGATATAGATTTAGTATGTATGGCCTTGCTTGAGCACCCCTTGTGCACCAAAGTGTGAGCTTATCTGTCTCCCCTTGTGTAGGTCCTCCTTTGGATCTTGGAATAGGTATAGCTCATCACCTGCTACAATTCCATAAAGATTTCTACCTTGCAAATAGGCCTCCATTTTGATTTTCCAAGCCACATATTTGTGTCAATCAAGCTTCTCGATCATTGAGGGAAAGCCGTCACCCATCATGATGTAGCTCTGATACCACTGAAAGAACTTGGAGAAGCTTGTAGGAGGTAGAAAAGTGAGTTTGAAGCGATGATGTTTGTTCCAACGAATCGCCACAAGACCAGCCCTTGAGCTTATGGAGATTCAAATAGGTCTTATAGGAATGCGGTAAGTGCAAAGAAATGCACTATGTACTTTGGAGCATCAAGCATAAGGAGTCCATACAAAATAGAAAGGTTCACGCACTGAATCGCTCAAAAACTTACTATCTATGGAAGAGACAATGATCTTCAAATGCTCATAGTGACCAGCGTGATTACAATTAGAAAAAATCCTTTTATGGGAGTGATAAACATGGGGTTGAGTGTAGATAATTCACAAGAGTATAAGGAGTAAGCAAAATTTGCTTTTGGAATGAATCAGACACTCAACAGTGGTACCTCCAATGGATATTCTTTTGATCAATGAAAAATCTTTTAGAAAAATACAATAAATGAGCATAAGTAAAAGAGCTCTCCAATGGATATTCTTTTGACATAATCCAAGTAGATTTTGATGTAGATCAAATCCACCTCAAGCATAGTGTAACCTTGATGTTCCAAAAATATTAGGAGACACTCCATACGTCTAGGAGTCTAAGTTAGAATATGAAAAAAATAGGGTCGCTTTAGATTCTTCTCATAGGTATTTGAGGCACTATAGAATGATGAGGAATTAAAGAACATTTGGGAGCAAGCAAGATTTTTTTGGTTCCTTTCTATGATGTTATTGGATAGTATACACACTGCAACCAGATGCCAAAAAGGACATTCCAAGGAACTTTTTGTTTCCCTCACTCTTTGTCGAGAAACCACCCAAATGATTTAAACTATCACACAAGTTTGTTCGAGAAGCCTTGAGGATGGGAAGCACACACATACAAACTGGTAAAGAAGCATTGATTCCAAAGGAGATGAGAAAGAGTGATGTATTAAAATTGACACATATGTCAGCAATCACATTGCACATGTCCACTCCTTTTCAAATGTATGAAACACGACATTTTTGGGGTAAGAGAGATTCACCAAGCCCCATAAAAAGATATGGTTCAACCTCCATTCAGAATAAGACATGCATCTAAAAATGGACCTTCTCCATTAGATTCTTGATCAGTTGCATGTGGCCAATCATAGATAGCCAAGAAAGCAAGTGGTAAATGATTCTTGCAATATTAAGAGGATTCTAGTGTACGATATTATAATCGTGAGAGACCTTATTAGAGCTCAATTATAAGCATTGAAGAGATGAAGCTCATCATCAAGGAAACCTACCAAGAGAATGAATGACAACATACCTTGCTTGTAGTCCATTGATATTGTACTCACATCAGAGCAATCACCCTTTGACCTTGAACCACCACTTCTCCCCTTCACTATTAGGCTTCTTCAAGAAACTCCAACACCCACCAACACTATGCAAACACCACATTTTACTGCACAAGTGAAAACATCCATGATAGAAACGGTAGTAAGAGAAGATCAAGAACCATCTATTGGGTTAGATGTTTCTTTTCCCAATAATAGATACAAGAATGTAGGTAGAAGAAATATTGATATTTGGCTTTGAACTACCACAAAGAGACTTTAGACAGTTTCAATACTTGGATGTTGGGTATGTCTCACAAGAATATGAAAGACCTAGTTATCTAGATCTCAAACCGATCATGAAGAAGAACATACCATAATTGATTAGGAGGGTGGAGAAAGACCCTTGATAGAAGATGACAAAGAAAGGACCACTGAGTGATGCGATAAATGAGAGGAGCAACAATGCACCAAAGAGGAAGCAGAAATAGATAGATGAGCTTATACAATAGTCCCCTAGAAATTACATGCAAATATGGCAGTGATGAGATCACAACAAGAGCTTAATGAAAAGCTAATCAATGCATTGTTATAGCAAGAATTAGAGAATAATGGGTTCAATGAACCACTCATCAAGAAAATCCATACCTTGACTCAAGTAATGGGAGTGCTAGATGCACTTAACTTTCTTATCAATCAATCACCCACCAAATATGACATGTGATGAGTCATTCTCCAACCACGTCAAGGTCACATGATCAATGTATTGGTAGCACCCAACATTTCAAGATGCTCCACCCGTCGTGGACATACACCACCACCTATCCTACTAATTGACACATTTTCTTGAATCCAACCACCCATTCCACCAACATGCTCCATTCAGATTTGCCATGAATTCCAATCCGTATTCAAAATACCTCCATGAATTCCACCCCATTTCCATGTTCCAATTATATATCCACCCCATTTCCATGTTCCAATTATATATCCAACCCATTCTCCACCATGGATGACCTATGATATTGCTTAAAACATTGTTGTAGTGTCTCATCAAAAAATACTTGTAACAACAACCCCTCCCACCATCACTCCCATTCCCCATCTTGTAGCCCTATTTCCACCACCCATCCAATCCACCTTAGCACCATTTCCCCCTCCACTCCATCCCCCAACTCCTTTGTCCTTTGCTTCATTGAATCCAGCGTCCACACACATTCTCTCATGGGATTTTTTTTTTTTTTGCCCCTTGTGGGTCTTAGCACTTTTCCTAGACCATCTGCTACCCAATATCGCTAACCTCCATCTTCATTTCTATCTAGAAAAATGAGTAAATCACCTCACATGGCACAACCCATGGTAGTGTTCACCATCACTACCACTCACACTCTCACATCCAAACGAATTGACATCTTACTACCCACTACAACACTACCACCATCCCCTATGCCCCCATCACCAACATCACCTCCACTCACAAATGTATTCACATTGGCATCCACATTTCTCATCCCCACCCCCATCCCCTTTACATCTCCACTTCAACAACCTACATTCATATGTTTCAACCCTCTATATACATCTTCAACGGTAGATAACGCACTTCAAAAGATTTTCACTTTTATGCACCAAGTGCAAAGGGAATTCACGAGTTTAGGACAATGTGGTACAACCTTGCAACAACGTTCTTTGATTCTACAATCATAATTTAATTCTTTGAGTATAGAAAATTCCTCTCTTAAACATATGATACACTCAACTGAAAGACACACACCATACATTAGAATTACGATTAGAACTGTAGAATAAATAGGTAGTTGAAGAAATGGAAGAACTCTTGCATTCTCAAATGGGTCCGAATGCCCAACTGACACACAACATGGGTCTTTTATGTGGATACCTAGCGATGGCATGAGAACATATTCAGAGGCTATGAGAAGAGAATAGAGATAACTTTGAAGCAATAATCGATATAATAGGTGCCCCTCTCAAGCCTTCATGCTTTTAGACAATCTTATCAGGGAAGATCAAGATCATTCTTAAACATTACACCACTATTGGAAGCCCATGATAAAATCACCAAGGATTTTGAAACCTTATGGATGACTAAAGTTACCCTCCCTATGGCTATCTAGTAGGAACCAACCACTCTAGATATCACCATCCTAGAAGCGGCCTTAGTAGAGCTTGAAGATCTTAGAAGACAAGTAGAAATGAAGTTTGAACTCACATTACATGCCATACTCCATAGACCAACATCAACCACTTGAAGTCCATGAACCTTAGGAACTCTTTGAAATACCAGTAGAAAAATTGTATGAGGAAGAATATGAACCAAAAACATCTAAGGTGGTCAATTTAGTGATGAGGGTCAAGACACATTCAAACTTCCATGACCAATGTAGATGAAACTTGTAAAAGAATTGGGACAAAATCATTCTACTCGTGTACAAGCACAACTACATGCCATGGCAATATTCAAAGAATCTATGTTACAATTTGCTTACTTTCAAGAGCTAGCACCATGATGGTATATTTCCACAAACGAATGGCAATATATGACATAATTCATGATTCTAGTTGAGTACAATTCAAAGATTAAGTACATTTCTGGACGACTCTTTACACATGCAATGTAGTTTTAGTCGACACATTTACCTCCAAAGGTGCATCGCAAAACAATATTTCAACACAAATGGCAAGCATAGCTATTACAAGAATACCCATAGATGATGCAAACATGGACAAAGGCACCTCTCCACATACTATACAACTCGTACTTAGGCCTATCCTCAGATGATGCACATGGTCGGCTTTTGCAATAAAGGTACAAAATGGCAAGAAATGTGAGGATTGGGTCAACTATCGTTACTTGGCACCACCACATGGCCCATCAAGCATAGCTTACATGATGGAAATGATTCTCCATTGGCTACCATGGCTAGAACAAATGATAGATTTCAAAACGAGAATGCAAAGTAAGATCTTTGACCTAATGTAAACAACTTTTAAGGTATTCCAAAAGGTCAAAGCACCACACATCACAATCCGAGGTGTCAAACATGAAACTCATGATCTAGTTTATGATACGAGTATGATGCTGTCCATGAAAATCTACTATGCCTAGCATTGCCAAGTCAAGTACCTCCCAACCTACTACAAGAAAACCTTCGAAGAAATTTTCACTACATGTTTTTGGGAGTACCACTAGGAAGTGTTCATTTCGAGGCCAACATATTTTTACAACTATTCACATGCAAGAAAATGCAATAATTTTCACATTACACATATCCACAACCAGACACACCCATAGCTAATGACAAGCCCAGACTGGAGGTAGATCTTTCTAAAGACATCAGGTTTAATGAGCATTCCCTAGCCCTCCACCTCTTATAGAATTATATTGATTGCTCCCTTCAACAAGACCCTATCAAAAACCAAAGACACGAGAAGGAGGGGAGTGTTGGCAATGCACAAGGCCAAGGTCTAGCTAGAAGAGGTAGACATAAGAGAAGAACAAGTAAATAAAGAAAGGTGTTTGCGAGGATAAGCGATGAGCTATACTTTGTGAAATTTTTTTAATCAAATGTCAATTATTCCATCAAAATTGCACACAATGATTTTCATCGTTACCCTTGTATTTTAGACAACCAATTTTTTAGTTAAATGATCCATTTTTTGCAAGCCAAGGAGTCCTCAAGCTTGAAGAGTTAGGTAGAGTATAGCTACAAATTTTCATAATTTATGGAGCCCATTAGATACCTCAAATTAGCACTAGAGCCTAATTGTTAACTATGTTGAACACTATGTTTGAAACGAGCCAAGGCTAGTAGAAAATTATAAATAGAGCTATAGAGCTCATTTTTGAGGTTGGAATTTTGAGGAATGAAAGTTTGAATTGTAATTGAAAGCATTGGTAAGAGAGAATCTACTTTCTTCCTTTGCTCTACTTCTTGTCTCTACCTTGTGTTTGTGTGTGTGTACATGTTTGTATGCATCTCATGTGCTTCTCAACATCGCCTTCACACATTTCACTCGTTCATAGTCACCATAACATCCTCATGTCTATACGGATCGACAATGAAGGAGGTGAAGCTTCTTGATATGGTACTTATCCTTTTCCAAAGTGACATGGTGGCACTATAAGAATGAGGTGCATCCATGACCAAAATGTGATGCAAGATCTAGGAACAAACTAAGATCGAGAACGAGGGAGTCAAATAAAACTTTAAGCATTCCTGCATAGTATTTTTTCACTCATCAGCTTCTCCTACTAAGTTTTTCACTCATGAAATTTTTAATTCACTAGCTAAATCTATTCATATAAGTCCTTTGGTCTTTCATGTATCTGCTATAATCACACTAGCTAGATAATTGTTTCGATATGATTTTTCTAAGTTTATGAAACAATCAACATCTCAATCTCAAACATAATGTGATGAATTTCCATATACACTTGAAAGAGAAACAAGTAAGAATATAAACATTTCACCTTTTTATTGTTCAACAATTTGATTGAAGTCACGCATATTTATCATGTTCAAAATTCCCACTTCAAAACTTCATCTTCCACACTGTATGTGATTTCCTTGATTTTCTTAAAATCAATAAAAAACATTACATAAATACAGTTATATTTACAAGTCCCACTTCAGTCCATTATCAAATCCTTTTTAATGAGATTTTCTTTGAAGATCATCTCTTCCACTAGGTGCCATCCAAAAAATCTATGCTTGTAGACTAACCATCTTTATGTTGCATCCATCATGAAAAATTCTTGAAGAAGTTAAACATGTTGTCATGTCCTTTCATTTGTTTGACCATCCTTCTAGGTATCATTTGGGGTCCCCATGGGTGCTAAGCCCATTCACTTGTAGAGTTGTTCTTTCCATTAATAAAAGTTTGGGAGATTAGGCTATTGTTGAACTTCCTTTTGTTTTTAAAAAATATATATATGCTGTATTTGTACCTCTCTTGCTCTTTGCACATACCATCCTTGATTGCAACCACTATGCTATCCTTGGCCTGCTATCCTTGACTACATCCGTCATGTCTTTCCCACGTCTTTAGCTTGTTTTCCTTAGATATATATGGCGAAGCTCACCTTGACAGCATCTCCCATCCATTCTCTCCTTTCTTATCACCATCTTTCCCTCCTAATTCTTCATATATCCTCCTTAGTTCACCAATGTCTAATGAATCGCTGAGACCCTCAATGTCTTCCGCAAGAGTTCCTAAGGACTTGCTGTTTGTAACATCTTAAACAAGTGTTAAAATCTAGAGCTTTTTTTAGCCACCAACTTCTTTTCTCTTTCTTTGATTTTATTCTAAGCGGCTACTTTTTTTGTAGCTCTCTGTTTTCCTATTCCGTTGTCAGTCTCTCTTCTCCAAGAGCTCTCGCTGCCTCCTGTCATGAGTTAGAAAATTCTGTTGTGTCTACCCCCTTTTCTTCCACATAGCAGCCAATTTGATGTATTTTCACTCTGTAAACTATAATACATACTTTGTATCAACTTCAGAAATTAGCGGAAATTGTGATATAGTAATATTATGGCAATGCACTAAACTGCATATGTTCCGAATATGATAGCTTCTTCTCTGCAATGCACACATTCAAATATAATTCCATGGATATGTGACATACACTATCTGCATGAAATGACCAATAAGGGTCCAATATGCACATCCCAACACACACACACACACACACACACACACAATAATGCAAACAATTGGAAATAAAACTTGTATTGATATGCCATAGTTAAGAGCCATAAACCGCCAAAATAGACTGAACGACTTCATTAGATTTCCATTATTGCATACATTTCTTCACGCTTTTCTCCATAACTTCTACCATTCCTCTTCCTATGAATTCACGTGGCCTATAGAGAATCTCCCAACCCTTGGTATCTACCTGCTCATCTACTAGTAAGCAGAAATCTGCTAATTCTACACAATCTAAGAAGGATGACAAAGACGAGAAGAAAACAACAAACATTCCAGCCTCTTTCTTCTTTGCCCCTTTTGTAGTAAGTTTTCGACAGCTCTTTAGGACATGATCATTTCCTTTACAATATTTGCAAAACAATTTCTGCTTTACATAATTTAATGCTAAGTTCCCTATAGATTGCTTTCCTCCAACCTTGAATTCAACACCTAGCACAACTCAATTCGGAAGACTTCATTTATGAGTCTTTTAAAGCGGACCCATAGACCCTTGCACTTCTATCTTGTCCAAAGTATTCGTCTTCATGTCCTTTGGTTGAAAATGAAATTGATGTTGTAGTACTATGGCTCAACATTTATCAGCAACACTTGAGTCTTCTTCTTTATCCGGAATCATGATTGCTAAAGTTGTTGATATATTTCAGTAGTGATGTGTTGTTGATATATTTCGATAGTGATGTGTAACACTTAGGACCGCCGATGCACTTTTTCCCTCTTTAGAAGGCTTTTGTCCCCCAGCTTGTGTATATGCATATAACCCTAATGGGTTACTTATCTTTGTACATGCACTTGGAAATACATTTTGTATTTTGTTGTGCTCCGAGGTTCTACTTCTTCCTTCAGTTGCTTTGCTTCCCTATGTTGCGTCCAAATTTTGATATGAGCTCATTTGGACTCCTGAACACACTATCACTATGCAAACAATTTTTTCCTTTTGTACCAAACATATATATAGGTTTTTTTTCTCACTAGTAATAGTGCCTCAAAGTCCACTACATGTTTAGTACAGCCTGACAACGTGTTTCTATTCAAATTTTTGAGATATAGTCATATTTCTAGAGCAGGCTATCTAGTCACTGGCCATGCCTGAAAGCAATGATGAATTTCAAATGTTGGCTATTGAAGATAAGTTTTTGATGGTTCAAATTACCCATTGTGGCCATATATGATGCATCATGTATTGGTAGCAAAAGGGTTGTGGAATATTGTGTAGGGTGTTGAAAAATGTCCTACTACACCTGAAAATATATTTATTGAAAGTGAGGTAGATCGCATTGAAGATGATGATCTTCAAATTCATGTTTGTGCTATGGTTCATGTTGCACCTACTACAAAGCAACTTCTTTGGGATGACATTGATACTCAGGCACATGGATTGATATTTTTTATGTCAAATGAGCTACTATTCCTCACATTAACTCCTACAAAATAGCAAAGCATGCTTGGGATACACTTGCAACTTTATACTAGGCAAAAAATGAGGCTAATGTTGTGCAACTGGGAAAAATGTTGGAGAGTGAGCATATGGATGAAGGAGATTCTATGGATAGTCGTTTGACAAAGATCAAATATTTGAAGGAGCAATTGATTTCAATTGATGAAGTCTTACTAGATAGTTTGCTTGTGTAGACTATTCTTAACAGCCTTCTAGATTCATATGAGAGTTTTTTTTTCTACTCTTCGACTCCTGATAAAAGGCAATCCAAATGCCTTAACATTTGAGGAGTTCATCTCTTTTTTATTACAGATCAAGCATTTCGTAGCTAATCCAAAGGGCAAAGGTAAATGCAGCTCATATACTACTAAGCAAAAATCTACTAATGTCGTGTCATCAAAGAAGGAAGAAAAAAATTATTAGAAAAAAAAAGAATAAATAGTTTCAAAAATATCGTAAAAAAAATATCATTTCATAAAGAGTTGTACTAAATAAGCTGCAAAATAGGCAAAGAACAAAGAGCCAAAGAAGAAAGATGTTAGAATGGTTATTGCAGAGGCCTCTACACCTAAAAGAGAGTGAAGAATGAAGAATGCGCATTGATAATTATTTGCAACAATGAACTATCCTCACATGGGTATTGCACGTGTGCATTAGGCTCAAATGTTTGGTACTTTGATAGTGGGGCTACAAAATGTATTACCTTGTAGTGTAGTTTCTTTAGTTCATTTGGGCTTGTCCCAATAAGAAATAGTATCGCTTGTGCTAAGCAACTCCCGTTATCCTATCATAGGAGTTCATAAGATAATTTTGACTACTACTGATAATACTTCTTTCACATTGTTAGATGTTATATATATTCCACTATCAAGAAAAATATGTTGTCAATTTCAACATTAGCCAAGATTGGCTTCCTTCTCAAATTTATTGATGATGGATGTATAGTTCATGATCTCTCAAATGGTGATGTTTTTATTTCTTCTTGAATTTTATGTTGTGGGTTGTGTAAGCTCATACACTATGGAAAATCAATGAATGATTCAGCTTGTGCAGTTCAAGATTCTCAGGCTATCTCATATCCAAAGCTTTGGCATTCACACTTTGATCATCTAAATTTTGGTAATTTTCTACGCATGTAGAAATCTGAAATGGTATCCTCTCTTCCTAAACCTGAGGCACCTTGTGAACCTCTGTGAAGGTTGTATTTTTGTCAAAATGCAGCATTCCTCCTTCCCAAAAGATGGTTCATTTTGAGTTGCTCATAAGCTGTAGCTTGTTCATAGTGATGTGTGTGGTCTTATGGAAACATCTTCTTTTGGGGACAACCTTTACTTCATGAATTTTATTGATGATTTCTCTAAGCATGTATGGGTGTATCAACTAAAATCAAAGTTGGAAGTGTTTATGATCTTCAAATAGTTTTTTGTTTTTGTTGAAAATATATGAGCATGTGGGTTGGGCACCCTCTATTCTCATCGAGAGGAGGACGAATACAATTCTTCTGATTTTAATGCATTTTTGGCTGAGCATGGGATAAAGCATCACTGTAGAGTGTCATATACACCTCAACAAAATGGACTTTCTAAAAGAAAGAATAGCTCTCTCATGGAGATGGCAAGGTCTATGGTCAAAAATCAAGCTTTACCACATAGCTTCTGGCTTGAGGGAGTTATGTGTGCATCATATGTACTTAAGAGGTGTCCCACCAAAACATTTCAATTGATCACTCCATATGAGCCTTGACATAGTTAGAAGCCATCTGTTGCTCATTTTGTGTCTTTGTTTATCTGGCATATGCATTAGTGCATGAACAAGAATGCATGAAATTGGATGATAAAGTAATAAAATGTGTTTTTTCTTGGGTACAGTTCTAAAAGCAAAAGCTATCATCTCTATCATCCACATATTAAATGCATTTTGGTTAGCCATGGTGTTCCTTTTGTGGAGGATGCAATTCAACCATCAATTTCATGTACCAAGGAGACATCAACTAGTCCCCTTCTCTTGTACTTTTCTTTATTTAATTCAAGTCCGGGAGAGTAGGCTAATGCCGAACTTCCTTTATATTAAAAAAAAGAAAACTAGCTCCAGGTATGTGTGTGACACTTTGCTACCTCCTTTTATAGGTGGATAGTCAAGTGTTGGTCTAGATGAGGGCTGATTAGCCTTTACAAGTTTGATGTGATGATGCAAATCATTTCATTTATGATGTAGATTAACATAATGCAGTTTTTGATGAGAGGGTTGGTATAAAGGAGCCCAAAACTATGCCTAAGTGGCTAGTGTGGACTTTTAAATATAGCAAATTGGATGCATCTTATATTATATCGCACTCATTGAAACTCTCATAATGTTCCTTTGCATAAACTTTCTCTGCAATGGCTTTCTCTAGTCTTTGGTTTTTGTTGGGTACAGTTCTAAAATCGGATGATAATGTGATAAACTGTATTTTTTTTTGGTACAGTTTTGAAAGCAAAAGATATCATCTCTATCATCCACATACTAAATGCACTTTGGTTAGCCATGGTGTTGCTTTTGTGGAGGATGCAATTCAGCCATCAATTTCATGTACCAAGGAGACATCAACTAGCTCCAAGTATGTGTGTGACACTTTGCTACCTCCTTTTATAGGTGGATAGTCAAGTGTTGGTCTAGATGAGGCAATTGCTTAGCCTTTACAAGTTTGACGTGATGATGCAAATCATTTCATTTATGATGTAGATTCACATAATGCACTTTTTGATGAGAGGGTTGGTATAAAGGAGCCCAAAACTATTCCTAAATGGCTAGTTTAGACTTTGAAATATAGCAAATTGGATGCACCTTATATTATATCACACTCTTTGAAACTCGCATAATGCTTCCTTTGCATCAAATTTCTATGCAATGGCTTTCTATAGTCTTTGTTATGACAATGAGCATGTTTCTTTTGATGAAGCACTACATTCAAAGAATTGGATGGTGTCTATGCAATCTAAATAGGATCTATTATGAAGAATTATAATTGGTCTCTATGTCATTTGCCTTCATGCAAAAACGCCATTAACACTTAAAATCTAAAGCATAAGCTAGATGGAATGGTTGATAGGTTTAAGGTGAGGCTTGTTGCAAATGGTTATGTTCAAAAGAGAGGCATTGATTTTGATAAGACATTTGCTCCCAAATGTTGTATGGGCACTATTTATACCCTTTGTGCACTTGCAACTCATCATGGTTAGAATGTACATCAATTGGACATGAAAATTTGCATTTTTGAATGGTGACTCACATAATGAAGTGTATGTATTTGAACCGTGCGGTTTTGTGCAAAAAGGGCATGAATACAAAGTGTGATAGCTGAAAAAAGAACTATATGGTTTGAAGCAAGAACCATGTGCTTGGTATGAAAAGATACATGCCTACTTGATTGCACATGGTTTTGAAAATAGTCCAACCTTATATGTTAAGCATGTAGATGATGTACTTGTGATCATTATAGTATATGTTGATGAAATGTTGCTCACGTGTCCTAATTAAAAGCATATTGTTGAGTCAAAGGCTGATTTGCATACCCCTTTTGAGATGTCATATTAGGGAATCTGCATCATTATCTCGGCATTCTATTTATGCAAGTTGATGAGGGAATATCCTTTTGTCAAAAAAAACATATTGACACAATTTTGTAGCATTTTGGTCTTGAAGATTGCAAACCTATTACATCTCTAATGGAAACAACTTCATGATTGAATCTTGATGACGCTCAAGATGCATTTGATGTTGTTCTCTATCGAGAGTTGTTGGATGGTTGATTTACTTATGCATAACTCGGCTTGATATTCAATTTGTTGTCTCTCAGATGAGCAGGCTTGTGCATCACCCGTGTCAAGCGTTAGTAGATACTTAAGCGCATCTTTCGCTACTTGAGTGGTACCGGACTACTTGGATTGTTGTATCCCAAGGGAAGATCCTTACCGCCAGATTAAGATGCTTTTTTTTAAATCTCACTAGGCTGGTTGCTATGACACTCATGTTTCCCCTAGTGGTTTTTGGTTAATGCTTGGTAGCTCATGCATATCTTGGTTGAGAAAGAAGGAACCTACCATGGCCGCTTCTAGTTGTGAAACTTAGTGTCGGGAAACTTTCCCAGGGATTGTTGAGTGTGTGTTGTCATGTGGAAGGAGATAAGGAAGAGAGCTCATGCACACACTCTCACAATCAAAGAGAAGTTCACACTCTAATTGAGGCAATGAAGAATGATCTTTTCAAGTCCAATAGTATAGCTTAGATCAAGCCTTGTAAAGAAATTGTGAGATATATCAAACTTTTCACAATTTTCTTGTACATGGTAGCATTTTCCAATGCTTCACTTGATATAGTATCCAATTTCAAATTTTGAACTAATGGCATAGAAATTTGCTTACAATCAGCCATACCATACTTCTGTAGCATAAACAAGGCATATTGCCTTTGTGACATCCATACACCTGTTTCTATATGTATAAACTCAATGCCCAAGAAATAGTGTAGCACACCAAGATCTTTCATGTCAAATTCCTGCATAAGGAGTTGCTTTACCTCTTGAATGCTTGCTCCATTGTCACCTCCTACAATCAATTCATCAACATAAATAGCCACAATTGTGATACCATCATCACCCTTCCTTGCATATAGTGAATGATTTGCATCACACATAGAAAACCCAATGGTGGTTAAGTAGTTAGTAATCATTGCATGCTAAGGACAAGGTGCTTGTTTAAGACCATACAAAGGCTTTTGCAACTTGCAAACATATTCTAGGTGCTTTGAATCTTCATATCCTTGTGGTTGGTCCATGTATACTTCTTCCTATAACTCACCATGTAGGAAAGCATTCTTTACATCCATGTGATGCAAGTCCATCCTTTTGCTATAGCTAATGCAAAAAGTGCTCTAACAATAGAAATTTTAGCTACAAGGCTGGATGATTCCTCATAATTAATGCCATATGTCTGTGCATATTCTTTTGCTACCAATCGTGCTTTGTACCTGCTCATGCTACCATGAACATTGTGCTTTACCTTGTAAACCCACTTGTAGCCTATGGATTTCTTTTCTTGTGGCAACGGAACTAGCTTCCATGTATCGTTTCCATAAAGGGTAGTGATCTCCTCATCCATAACTTTGTCTGAATCTACATTTCAAATTGTGTCTTCAAAACAAGAAGGTTCAACGTCTTGTACTACCTTGGTCATGTAGGCACAATGACGAGCCATATAACTGTCAAATATCAATCCTTGCACAAAAGCTTGCATCCTCTCCGTTCTTCTTGGTCCTAGGTCACTTCTCCTTATATCATCTGCATGTGCCTTTCTATCTCATGGAGTCTTCACAGAGGGCAATTGGTCCACTCAAAACTTGAGATTTTGCACTTTATTTTTCAGCATTTTCTTTGTCATTTGGTTCAAGATCAAGGCCATCTTTGGCATCTACATAGGAGCTTGACATTTCATCAAACATCACAAGTCTGCTTACCTTCGCCTGCTGTGTGAGTGACTTATAACATTTATACCCCTTTTGCTCAAGGGAGTATCAAACAAAGATACATTTTTTTGCTTTTGGGTCAAGCTTCATCATCAACTCATCTGGAACATGTACATGTGCAATACAACCAAATACTTTCATATGTGATAAGTTTGGCATTTTACCTGTAAAATTTTCTTCTGGTGTAACATGATGTACAACAGCATTCATAGTTCTGTTCATGATGATTATAGTAGTATGCATAGCTTCTACCCAATAACAATGATGCATATTCTTCTAAGCCATCAAAGCTCTTGCTATTTCTATAATATGTCTGTTTTTGCATTCAGCAATGCCATTCTATTGTGGTGTGTACCTGCATGAGAACTGACGTCGAATTCCATGACTCTTAAGACAGTTCCCAAACTCATTTGACATGTATTCATCTCCTCCATGAGACCTTAATATCTCAATATGCTTTCCTCTCTGCTTCACCACCATAGCCTTAAAATTCAGGAAGTGAGTGAACACCTCACTCTTCTCTTTCATGAAATATACCCATACTATTCATGTATGGTCATCAATGAAAGTAACATAAAACCTACATCCATAGATGTGGACTTTGCAAGACCCCAAACATCTGTATGTACTATTTCTAGTACATTCTCACTAACATGCTTGTCATACAAAAATGATGCTCTTGACTGTTTACCAAATTGACATGCTGCACATAGCTTTTGCTTTTTGCAACTTTGAAATTTGGTAGTCCATTGACAATGTCCTTGGATTGCATCAATTTCAGCCTCTGCAAATTTGCTTGTCCAATTCGTTCATGCCAGATCTCTATATCAGCAATAACTCCTGCATCTTTTGCAAACATGGCTGCATTCATTTCAAGAATTTTCACATTTAAGGTGAACATCCTACCCAATTTGTTTCCTTTGACAATCAGTCGTCCACACTATTTGTATTGTTCTACATATAACCCATCAGCATTGAACCTAACTTGTAGTCCTTGGTCAACCATTTGTCCAATAGAAACAAGATTATTTGTTATATTTCAAACATGTAGCATATCAACAAGATGTTTCAGCTTCTTCTCCTTCATAAAGAGTGCTATGTTTCTTGTATGCTTGATAGGATGTGATGTGTAATCACCTATTTCAACATATCCAAGAAATGGTAATTTTTGCAAACTACTAAACCATTCCGCATGACTGGTCATGTGATTTGAAGCATACGAATCAACATACCAAACATTACCATTTGATTTTGAAACATCACTGCAGACATCATATTCATCATATGATGTTGAACCATGAACAACTTCTTAGAATCATCTACACTTGTGGATGCATAGTTCTTTTGTTGCCTTCTATTATTTTGATTCACAGTAGAAGACTGACCAACAACCAAATCATCCAAAAGGCATCTGATCCACACACGTGTTGAGATATCAAGATCAACATGTGATGATCCAGGATGACACGTATCACTTTTTCATTTCTCTAACATGTATAGTAGTCACACGGATATATGTCAGGGCTACTTCATTGAGCTTTACTAAATTTATCTACCGAAAGTGATGGCACATTTGTTTTCTTGCCAACTCACTCATTCACAGACATTATGATTTTCCCTTGTGTACTATTCTTTATATATTTCACTTGTTGTATTGTTGTTTTTAGGTCATTCTTGTACATTCCTTTTATGTAATACAAGAAGAAGAAGAAGAAGAAGAAGATCATGCTTCCTTGCCTAAGTTTGAGGGTGTGCTTCTCTTTGATTGTGAGAGTGTTTGTGTGAGCTCTCTTCCTTGTCTCCTTCCTTGTGACATGGTATCACAGCTAGTGTGGCTGTAGAGAGCTCTTGGAGAAGGCCGACGGTGAAGAGTACACAAGAAGGCACGAAGAAAGTGCGATTCACAAAACCTCAGATTACCATGAAAATCAGCATGAAGGTAGAAGGCCTCAAAATATTTTGAAGAGCTATCCCTTTAGGATCACTTGTGTTTGTCAGACTTCTGTTAAGGAGCCATCTCGACCTTTGTGTTGAGCCCACAATGTGGGGCCCACAAAAAAACCAGGTCATTTTGCAAAACTTTAACTTGCATTCTATTTTCCAACACTCATATATTCCAGATCCAAAATTTCAAGTGATCTTGCACACTGGTGGTAAACAAAAACTATTTCTTTTTGAGATCCATTTTTCATGTCATAGTGCAATAGTGTTCAAGAAGAAGTGCTACTTGTAGTTCATTGCAGTGTTGTAAGTTGCTAGAGAAATGGCAAACACGGATGGAATGAGTCAGCTTATGAGCGATAAGCTGGACAAGAGAAACTTCCATGCTTGGAGATTCAAGATGAAGAATTTCTTGATGGGAAAAGGATATTGCAAGTTCATTGAAGGAGAGAACAAAGATGCTCCGTAGTTATGAGAGAGGAATTGGACTGCAGATCAATTAAGAGTGTATGAAGAATGGAATCAAAGAGCACAAAAGATAGTGTATTAGCTATTTATTAGCATACAACATAGCATGATTGGGCACATAAAAGATGCCAAGACTCTGAAAGAGGCTTGGAACAATTTGCTCACTAGAGAAAAAGGGCATGTTGGTAAGTGAATACACCCTAAAAATCAAAAGCATATGTGAGTCACTTGCATCTATTGGCATGAATGTAGATGATGATGATGATGATAAGGTGGAAGTGTGCTTTCATGGTTTAGGAGCTACATATAAGCAGTTCAAAACTTCTATACAGACTAGGGAAAATATTTTGAATTTTGCTGATCTAGTATCCATGTTCATTATTAAAGAAAAATCTTGGTGAGGACTCAAACTCCCAAGCAAAATCTAGTTTTGAGAAGGTATTCTACTCTACCAGAGGAAGAGGTAGAGGTAGAGGTTTCAAAAGTGGAATAGGAATACTAACCAAGACCAAGGTCAACATCAAAATCATGCACAAGTTAGAGGACAGTTTCAAGGTAGGGGGAGCCAAAGAGGCCGTAGAAATTTCCAAAGAAATGATTCAGGTGATGACAGTAAAGGATGCTAGAATTGTGGTAAGCCTGATTCGTTTCCTCTCTTTTCGCCTCATTACACATCCACAGGTGGACATCTTCATTCATCCAATTGGTCACTAGATCCTATGGTATGAATGGATAGGTTGTCTTCCTCTTTATTGACATGGTTCCACTATAGTGGGGGTACATCTCTATATGTGAAGGTATGTAAATTTGTTTTTGTGGTCGTACCCTGATGCTATAGATACAATGCATCTCTTCCCCAATCTTGCACAACTCTTTGTTGTCTCATTAATGGTCCTCCTAAGATCATTTCAGAATTGCTAGCTTTTCCAAATTGACATATGGCTAGGGTATGTTCAAATTCCACTCCACATGTGGTCAGAATGACCTTTTTAAGATTCGTAGCAGTCTCTTGACATGACCATCTGCTAATTGAAGTTTCATTCGCATGGGTCATACGTCTAGCTTTCCCCATTTCTCCCAAATCTCTTAAGTAGTTATGCCTACACCCACTCCAGTGTCTAAGATTGCTTTGGTCATGTATTCGTTAAAAGTGATGGGTAGACACGTATTTCCTTCATCTCCCTCAGTGAATTCTCCAACTTTATCTATTGGGATTTGGATGGTTGGAGGAGCCTCTACTCCTTTACTCTTTTTGAATGACTCTCTCGCTTCTAACCTCAAATGTTTGGCCAATTGTTTCCATAATCGAGGTTGCAATCGTAGTAATTCTTTATTTGTTAATGAACATTGTACTTTAGTTTTCTTGAGTTTTGATATGTTATGTGAAGTCTCATTTTGTGATATTCTCCCTTTTTCTGTGATAGTGGGAGCATGAAATACGTCTAATTCTCTCTCGTACTCTCCCATATAATTGGGTAGTATGGATATGTTGTTCACTTCCTCTTAATTTTGATCCAGAATTGACTCTTCCTCATATACCTCTTTTAATTCCACTGCAGGTTGATTTTCCCAAGTGTCTAGTTCTTCAAATGGTGGTGGAGCATTCTCATTCTTTTTCCATTGATCTTCCTGAATTCTAAACCATAGGTCACTTAGCCAACTCGCCTCTAATTCTAGAATCATTGATACTTGTTCCTCCTTGTTACTCTGAATGTCTTCCTTCTTTTTTTCCTCTTGTTGCTCCTTTATCGATTTTTGGAACATGGTTCAATCACATGAGCTACATAGTAGTTTTTGTAAACCAATAGAAATTGTAAGAGATTTTCATAGTAGGTCATAACTTGATCCATCTTTGTCATGGCCCCCTTCATATGATACATTTTGTTTCACCTTTTGACTTTTGTGAACTCTTTTCCTCCTCTTCCATAGGAAGAAGAGCTTTATCTGCATCCAAGAACATACCAACTTTAGCAATATCAAGCATGGATCTTCTTGTTTGCCTTTGATTACATGTTTCACATAGGCCTGCAAGTTTTTTCTTCATCATGTTGATGGTTGCTTTTCTCAAGGGCCAAGTGGGTGGTTGACCTTGTAACGATACCCAAAGGAATCGATAAAATGAGATACATAGTACTTGCTAGAGAGTACTTGACTAACCATGTGGAAGGTCTAGCTCTTCATAGGAAGACTACTTATAATGTATGTAGATTTCTTTTAAAAGAAGTGGTCTCATGTTTCAAAGGATTGGTATCAACATTCAAAATAATAGGATTCTAACCTCAATAATCAAATCGCTTTAAAAGGAGAGCTTCAATTAGCACTTGATTCAATTTATGTATGGATCTTGACTCTTTACTAGTCCAATTTTTGCCTCCTCTTTAGAAGTAGAAGGTTACTTGAAGTGGACTTTCTTTTTAGTATCTTTTGTCTTTTCCTTATCATCTTTACTTTGCATCCTAGTCACTCTTCTTTCTAGCTCTACCTCATCCTACATCTTGTGTCTTCTCCTCTTATCCTCAACATTAGCAACATGTGACTAAAAAGAAAATTGATTGATAGGAGACTTCCAAGCACTCTTTAGCATGATTGCATCTCCAGCTTGTTGAAGTATCAATCACAAATTGGACATAAAGTTGAAGATCAAAGTCTAAGGAGAAAAGCACCTGCCTATGTGAAAGGAAAATTTTGCACATGTACCATATTTATAAAGTTAGACTTAACTTTAGTTCTACAAGTTTTAAAAGTCATAAGATTAAGAAAATCTATATAAATTAGTTTGTATCAATAGATGCGGTGAGAGAGATTGAGAGAGAATGTAAGAATGAGAGATTTTGTATGAGTGAGTATAGTTGGGCTTCTCTGAGTAAGAAAGCACCTATAACTTTTTGAAGTTTCTCATAACTATGAGAAGAAGTAATTAAAGTTATGTGCATGAGACTCTCTCCTCCATCTTCATACTTTGCCTACTGTGTAATGATCTCAAAAGTTCAAGTTTCTGAAGCAACTCGATGCCGGGCATCGGGTTTGTGCTCATAAGTCCTAATTTTATTCTCTAAGTTTTTACCTATTGTTGAATCTTCTTAAAAACAAGAGCTTTGTGGAGAAACTGGATGCCTTGCATCATGTTTCAGCGTAAAGTTGATGCCTAGCATCAAGTTCCATCATAAAAGTGTTTTTCTTCATATTTGTGTTCCAGGGGGTATTAGTGCTGAAAAAGTGGTCAACAATACATCAATTTGATGATTGGCATCTAATTCTTGCTGCAAGTGAATGCTAAGTTTAAAATTTTCAAAAATAGACAAGCACTTTTACTAAAATAGGCAGCATTTTTTATTTTGGCAATCAAACATAGTCATCTTGTCAAGGCCATAACTTGATGTGCAGTGCAAAGCTTTTAGCAAGTAATAGCTTTTTGGAAAGATGTTCTCTTCTACTTTCATCCACTAGAAATTCCTGGAAAAATATTATTTGTGCTATTAAAAAAAACGAAAAACAGTGAAGGTTTTCATTTTTAGTGACTAGAAATTTTTGAAGAAGTAAAGTTTTTAGTTTTGGCTATTATTTCTCAAAATTTGGAGAAGCATTGAGTTAATGGTGGCCATAGAGGTTTTCTAGTGTCACATCAATTCATTTCTTGTGATGTTTCATACATCAACAAGTGGTATGAGAGCAGAAAGGGTCTAGAGAGCAGAAGGCATCAAAGGTACAAGAAGTCTTGGAAAGTTTCTCATTAACATTTGAAAGCTAAAGCATTCAAAGACACGAGGCATCAAAAGATTACTAAAAAAGTATTTTAATACATAGAGAGCTCCAAAAGGTATTATTCTTTATCCTTTAAACTCACAGGTTGACGTAGAAGCAATGAATTATGGCACATCATATCTCCATTGACAAACTAGACAGAGATAATTATCCTGCATGGATAATGAGAATGGAAGCCTTACTTACAAATAAGGAAATCCATGGTGTACATAACAGGTGAAGAAGAGAAGCCAGTATTTGAAGATGCAATAAGGTGTCAAAGGTATGAGAAGTTTTGGAAAGTTTTTCATTAAAGTTTGAAAATTGAAGCATTCAAAGACATGAGGCATCAAAAGATTACTACAAAAGTATATTTATACACAAAGAACTCCAAGAGGTATTAATCTTTATCCTTTAAACTCATAGGTTGCAGCCAAAGCAAAGAATTATGGAAGATCATATCTCCATTGACAAAGTGGATAGAGATAATTATTCTCCATGGGTAACGAGAATGGAAGCCTTACTTATGAGTAAGGATCTCATGGTGTTCATAACAGGTAAAGAACAAAAGCCAGTATTTGAAGATGAAAGCCAACCAAAGAAAGAGGAACTCAATGCTTCAAAACATTGGCAAAAGAAGGATGCAAATGCAAAGGCCTACATCTAAAATATAACTTCAAGTCATTTGCTACCACACATCAGAGGATTGGAATGAGTAGAAGATATATGGAATGCATTGGAATATCATTTCTAAGGTACTACCAAAGCAAGGAAAGCAAGTTTATGGTTTGAGTTTACTACATTCAAGAAGAAGCCAAGTCAAAGTATTAGTAATTATGTCACTATGATGAAGGATCTAGTAGATAGTCTTGGATCCATAGATGAAGATATTGAAGATCGCAGATTGATTGCTCAATTCCTTGCAGGTTTGAGAGGAGATGAAAGGTGGAAACATTTTGTCTTGTCGATAGAACCTTCTTTGAATAATTATGTTCCATATTTGAATCAATTGCTTGGTTTGATGCTCACATTTGAGCAAGACTTGAAGGGAGATGTAGATAAAGGACAAAGTTATGCAATGTACATGAAGAACAAGAAGAAAGGAGATAAAGGTAAAGCAAAGGATGAAGAGGAATTGAGTTCTCAAGTTTATTATGCAAGGGGTAGAAGCACTCACAGAGTAATTGAGTTCTCAAGTTTATTATGCAAGAGGTAGAAGCAAGAGGCTTTGGAAGAGGAAGAGGTAATCAGAATCACAATAAGAAGGCTTGCTAGATCTGTGGATTGAGTAATCATTTGGCTCATGATTGTTGGCATAAACAACAAGGATCAAGTCAAAATTAGAATAACAATAGCAGAGGCAGATGTGGAAGATATCAAAGTTACTCTTAGAGAACTAGATAAAATCAAAGAGGAGGCTATGGTGGAGGTGGAGGAAGAAATTGGGGACAAAATCAATCCTACAAAACCACCTACTAAAATTATGCAAATGACACACAAAATGAAAGTCATACAACATTGATGATGAATTCAATCAGCACATTAGATAAAGCAGATCAAAAGATATTTTACATTGACTCCAGATGTTCTAATCATTTTTCAAGAAACATAGAATTGATGTCAAAATTGGAAAAGGCATTTCTTGTCATACAATTCAAACAGGTGATAATACAAAACATAGTGTACATTGAATTGGAAAAGTGAAACGCAAGAGTGGAGTAGATTTGCTAACCAATGTTTTGTATGTGTCCACAATACCTAAAATCTTGATGAGTGTGGGATAGATAGTTGAAAAAGGTTTTCATGTCAGGTTTACAAATGGAGTATTTGTTGAAGATCCTGAGAATGGATATAATCAGATTGTTTGTGGTAAGAAAGAAGGTAGACTCTTTACTTTAAGATTGCAAGGGAACATTGGTCAAGCTTTGCTCACACATGGTGAAGGAGTGATTACAGAACTTGATCTCTGGCATAAGCGATTAGGTCATTTCAATGAAAGAGGAATCAAAGCTATGGTTGCAAATCAGTCTGTACTAGGATTCCCAAATGTGCAGAGTCAACATATGATTTATAAATGTGAATCATGTGAGATGGGAAAAGCACACAGGTTACCATTTTAGAAGAAAGGATTCAAACATGATGGAGTAATAGAGCTCATTTATATAGATGTATGGGGACCAACAAAAGAAGGATCTATCAATGGTTCAAGGTATTATGTTCTTTTCATTGATGATGCTACAAGATGGATAAGTCTCTATGTTTTTAAGGAAATATCACTAGTGTTTGGATCTTTCAAGTATTTTCATGCATATGAAGAGAGATTCACAGGTCAAAAGCTTAAGAGACTGAGGTCTAATGGAGGGGGAGAATACTTCTGACAAGAGCTGAATGATTATGTTTGGAATGCAGGTATTAAGAGAGAAATAATATGTAGGTATACACCACAACAAAATGGTGCAGCAGAAAGAAGAAATAGGAGTTTGGTTGAGTTTGCTAGAGCTATGTTGAAGGAGAAGAATTGTCCAAACTATCTTTGGGTCGAGGCTGTAATTACAACTAATTATCTTGTGAATAGATTACCATGTACAATTCTAAATGGAATGAGTCCATATGAAACTTGGTGGGATGAGAAACCAACACTAGATCATTGTAAAGTTTTTGGATTAATTGCATATGCTTATGTGCCATCACAACTTAGAAATAAACTTGAACCAAAGGGAGAAAAATGTGTTCACTGGTTATGATTAAAGGCAGATGGGTTATAGGCTGTGGAATCCTCTAAGCAGACAATTTCTTGTTTGTAGAGATGTTACATTTGATGAATAGAAACGTTGGTATGCAAATCAAAGTCATACACTTGAAGAATTTGAAGAAAAGGTAAGAAGATGTGAGAAAGGAAAATCAAGTGTACAAGTGAATGGAGATGAAGAGTATATGCAAGCAAGTACATCCAGAAGTGGATTAACAACAAGAAATGAAGAAGCTCCTATACTTGATGAAGAAGTATATCGAGACACACATGAAGAATGTGAACTAGGGAGGTCAAGTAGGACAAGAAGGAAACCCAAAAGGTATTCTTATGATGCTTCTTACATAATTCAAGAGAAGTATGCATATATGGTCAAAGATGATGAGGAACCTCATAACCATGATGAAGCAAAAGGTAAGAAGCAATGAAGGAAGAATTCAATGCACTAGAGGAGAACAAGACTTGGGAACTTGTTTCTAAACCAAATGGTAAGAAGGAAATTGGAAATAAATGGGTTTATAAAGTGAAGAAGCTTGCAGATCAAAGTATAGCCAGATACAAAGCTAGACTTGTGTTGAAAGGCTATGCCCAAACTTATGGCATAGATTATGATGAGACATTCCGTGATGTAGCTAAGATGTCAACTATAAGGACAATCATTGTTATTGCAGCTTAAAAAGGATGGACTCTGAGTCAACTAGATATAAAGAATGCATTCTTGAATGGATAGATATTAGATGAGGTATACATGGAACAACCTCAAGGGCTTATAGATTGTAGGTATCCAAATTTTGTCTACAGATTGAGACGAGCACTCTATAGATTGAAGCAAGCTCCAAGAGCATGGAATTATAGATTGGTGAAGTATCTCAATTATCTTGGATATCAAAGTTCAAAAGCATATCCAGGTCTACTCATCAAAAGAACAGAGCAAGGTACAATCTACATTTGTATTTATGTAGATTGCATTGTAATCAAAGGTACTTCAAATGAAGGAATTAAGGAGGTAAAGAGATTCCTTGAGAAAGAATTCAAGATCAGTGACCTAGGAAAGTTATTGTATTTTCTTGGAATGGAAGTAACTTATACAAATCATGGCATAAATGTATCACAAGAAAGGTATCTTTTGAACGTGTTGAAGAAGTTTAGTATGGAAAATTACAGAGAAGCTTCAACTCCACTTGAAGTCAATCACAAGCTCAGTACATATGATGTTGTTGATTACAAAGATATAAGGAAGTATCAATCTCTTGTGGGTAGTTTGATTTATGCTACACTAACAGGACTTGATCTTAGTTATGTAGTAGGAGTTCTATCACAATTCATACATTGTCCAAAGGATCCACATTGGATTGCAAGTCAAAGAGTTCTTAGATATATCAAAGGAACCATAAAGGAAGGATTATTTTATCTTTTTACTTTAAATTTGAAGTTGAGAGCCTATAATTACTCAGACTAGGCAGGTAATCAAGATGACAGAAGATCAACTCATGGCTACATGATGTACATTGGTGATAAGCTTGTAAGTTGGTGTTCAAAGAAACAACATACAGTAGCATTATCATCAACTGAAGTTGAGTACAAAGGACTTGTAAAAGCAGCTAAGGAAGTCATATGGATTTAATTTTTAACTAGGCCGGACACTAGGTTTGGACAGGGCCAAAACCACTCAAAAAACTATAAAAAGGGTTGGAGAGCTCATTTTGGGGGTTAGCTGGTTGTAGATTTCAGCTTTGTAAGAGAGGTCTTTTGCAATCGAAGATCTTCCATTGTTCCACTCCTTGCTCTTACTTTGTGTGTGTGTGTATGTGTGTGCATGCTAGTGTGCTTTCACTCACGCACTTGTGCCATCACTTGCTCACGGTCTTCATACCGGTCCTCACGTCTCCACGGATTGACATTTATGAGGTGTATCTCCTCACGTTGGTACTTATCATTGTGCTAGAGTGACACCAAATTTAGCACCGCTGTCGGGGAGAGAGCTTGGAGGACGAGCGTGTGATGGTAAGACGTAGAGTAGCAACATTGGAAGGTAAAAAATCACCATTTTCAGTTCAGTTTCTAAGTTTGTCTTCTTCTTCATCTTCGTCATCATCACCATCTTCTTCCCTCTTCATATTCTCTGATTTTTTCCATTTTCGACACTACATTCACTCAATTTTTACTAATCGCTGTGAGAAACAAGCTTAGGGGGATTTGAGAACCAAAAACGCTGAAGAAAAACACTTGAAAAACTCTCAAAAATACCAAAATCTGGGCAACAGTATCGCGGAGTGACAAGAACAGTGTCTGGTATCGCGGCGGTGATATTGTGCAATTGGAGGGTGATTTTGCATCTACAAGCTGATAAGAGTGACAAGGAGGACACAAGGTACTCATATTTGCAAAAATTTTTGAATTTGGGTGTCAAAATCTCCAAGTATCATGTCTTTTTGAGTTTTGGTATCGCGATACTAGAACTCCCGTGTATCGTGATACTTGTCAAGGTATCGTATCGTGCATGCCCACTTGAGGTATCGCGATACCATTCTGGTATCGTATCATCAAGTGTTGGTATCGCGATCACGATCGCCAAGGTGGTATCGTATCGTGCACCTTGCGGTATCGTATCATGGACCGAGCATTATCGTATCACGCGTGATAGTGGTATTGTATCGCCACTTGCATAAGAATCGTATCGCGTGCAAAGCTGGTATCATATCCCCTCCTATTTTGGTATCGTATCGTTTGATCCTCAGGTATTGTATCACTCAAAGGGTCAATATCGTATCGTCAGTTACTTCAGTATCATATGGTGCAATTTGTGGTATCGTATCATGTCAGGTCAAGTGGTGTCATATCGTCTACTGAGTGGTATCATATCGTTTATAGACTGGTATCGTGAGAGTGGTATCGTATCGTCCTGACCACTAATATCGTATCGTGAGCTAATCAAGTATCGTATCGTGGTCATTTCCAATATTGTATCGTGGAACTTGGTATCGTGATCGCAGTTTCCTCGGTGGTATCGTATCGTCTAAAGTGGTATCATCTCTAGTGGTATCGTGTAAAACAAAGGTATCGTATCATGAAAATTTGGTATCGTATTGCCTGTTCTGAGCTCCCAGAGAGATCTTGTTTCCTTGTTTTAACCCCCATAACCCTGAACTGGCATAACTTTCTCATACAAAATCCGTTTTCTGTGATTTTGGGTTTGTTGGAAAGCTTGTGGGGAGTACATGGATTATTAGATATAGTATTTTAAAGTTGACCCTCAGGGAAAGTAGAAAACTAAGGAGTTCCAAAGGATTTTGAGCAATATAAGACAACTTTGGGACTAGAAGACAAGGCTTATGAACCTGAGATCTGGTAGACACCTAGGCAAGGATAAGCAAAGCATTAGGTCATCTGAGGCTAGTGTCAACCATATAACTAGGTCATGGGCACAACAACTAAGTGGTTATCCCTACACACTAAGGTCCGATACAAGTGATTCTGAAATGTCTTTTAGCATGGAGAGACCCACATGTACCTCAGGTACGGCTTATTTACAGACACGAGAAGGTCCCTATAAGACACAATTGGAGTATATCAGGACCAACCAATTAGGTGCACGCATCTATGAGGATGGTCTGAGGTGATCAGTGGTCCAACTCAAAATCCAGACCAACCCTTGGGACTTGAACACCCAGTGGTCAAGTTCGAAGAGGGCGCATATGTTGATAAGGAAGGAACCATGTATGTGGTTACCAGCTTACCAGATAGGAGAGATGAGTTTGGAAACATCATTCTTGAGAACGAGATAGGAGACCTAGAGCAAGGAGACCGAGGACGAGAACCCAAGACCCCTAGAGGTAAGTCAGTCTTGACTAGAGTGATTACTCCAGAATGGATTTCCAAAGACAACAAAAGCATAGAGCTATTCTTGAATCGAGAAACAGAGGAAGCCTTTTGGAGATTCAAGCCAGATCAACCTAGCCCAATAGTCATCATCTACGAGTTCAAGCATCCAGAGATACCAGGCAAATTTGTCTATCTAGATCACACATCAGAGAAAATGTTTTTGGTAACAGAGCAGGATAGGCATGCATACACTTGGCAAGGTGAATCAATTTTCCCTCCACTAAGATCTAGTGTTTCCCATGGCCTCCAAGGAGTAGGATCATCCAAGGCTCATGAAACCTAGAGGGAAATAACCAAAGAGAGACCCGAGGTAAGCTTTGCACATACCGTGGGTAGGGATCGATCAGTTTATGAAGGTGAAAGACCTGAAAGGTAGAGACATAGAGCTCATAGGCATCAAATAGATGAACATGATTTTCCATTGCCCAGACCTAGGGAGCACTCAAGAACCCTTAGACCTTCTCAAGTGGTCAAGGCAATGAAGAACTATTTTGATGGGTTCGGAGATCCTTATGATCATGTAGCCGAGTTCAAACAGGTGTTAAGAGCTGAATAGGTCGAGGACTTGTTCACCCAATTCTAGGCATTTGGTTTGACTCTCAAGGGTACTGCCTTAGCTTGGTTTCAACCCCTGAATAGTCGCAACTATAGAGAAATAGCTCAACTACTAGAGGAATTCATTGTAGAATTTTCCAAGAGTGGTATCAGGCATAACACGTCGTCCTTGATCCACAGCTTCAAGCAGACACCCCAAGAAACAGTGTGACTTGCAGGAAAAAGGTTTAGACAATACTTAGAGAGATGCCCTATTCCAGAGCTACCCACACCAGCCAAACAAGTGGCATTGTTCTTAGATGGCTTATTAAGCACAAAGTTAAGGTCATATGTGTACTTGAAAGAGCCTAGATCCATAAAAGAATGTGTGCGCATGTGCATAGACATAGAAGAAAACTTGGGTGAGGAGTTAGGACTGTCCAAACTCTACAAGGATTCTAACGGTTCTACTAGTCATACCTCTAGAACCTCCACTGAGATAGATGAGATAGCTGATCAGGTTGCCAAGAAGCTAGGAGTTCAAAATAGACAAATGCCAAGGGTCACCCCATTGAAACGATGTTATACATGCGGAGGAGATCACATGGCTAATGTCTGCCCAATGATGGATCAACCCCAAGGAAACTTCAATGCTCCATATTGCATTATTGAGAGAAAATACACATACCATATGGCTCAAGATTGTCCATACAATAAGCAGGCTGTTAGATAAACGTATCAACAGCCTTACCAACAAGGTGGGTATCAGAACCAGTACCAACAACCATATTATAGGCCACAACAACAATATCAACCTCAATACCAACAGCAATATCAGGCACCAAATAGGCCACAGCCAGTCCTAGGAAACCAACCACCAGCTCCTGCCAATGTGATTCCAGTCAAGTATGCAATCGCAGAGGAAAACCTGAATAGAGCATTGGTACCAATAACTCCTCTAGTCTCAGATCATGACTCTCATGCTCATAGTTCAGACTACTCCCATGAAGGTAGTCCACATGGCTACTACACATAGTCATCTGAGCATAGTAAGACCTATTCATATCAATATGAGGCAACATCTATGGAACAAAATTGGGAGCCAGAATGCTCCAATGTAATGTATATGGAATAGTCACATGGCTACTACACATAGTCACCTGAGCATAGTAAGACCTATTCATATCAATATGAGGCACCATCTATGGAACAAAATTGGGAGCCAGAATGCCTAATCCCAGGCCCCAATTGAGACAAGTAAGACCACAAGACCCTAGAGGACCATGCTTTAGATGTCAGGGCGACCATTTCATTCGTGAATGTCCCCACCAACCAGCTCTGGGACAAGGATTAAACATCACAATACAAGGCTTTTGTCCTGAGTGCGACAAGGAACATCTTCCTAGAGAGTGTCCCAAGAATCCCTCTAGTGCACCCAAGGTTACACCCATAAATGTGGTAGGCTTAGTGGCAGATTGAAGTTCAGGTAGCAGTAATGTTGCTCCTATACAAGCAGTTACAAGGGCTCAAGCATTAAAACAGGATAAACCAACTGAACAATCAGAGTCAAGTGATTCAGGAGATCCCAGTAAGAGAAAAACAAGAACTTGGAAGGATACCAGGGAAAGAACCAAACGTAAGTGGAATAAAGAGTTTTTAGAAATAGAAGAAAGCTTGAAAGACACCAAAACAAAAATAGAAGACATTGCATCTCAAAGCCCCTCACATGCCAAACCTCCATCCACACCATCTCATTCCACCCCACCACCCATTTTAAATAGACTGCAATCAGGGTCTGTTCTTGCAGATCCAACCCCAGAAGGCTTGGACATGATGTTCGAGGCCCACCATGCTTGTCTTTAAGAAGGGCCAACAACTGTAAAACTAGACAAGAGTTACCCTAGAGCAGACTTGGAGATTCAAAGGATGCAAATGTGCATGAAATTGGTAGAAGTAGCTCAAGCTATGCTTGAGACTAGTCAAAAGTTCAATAAGACAAACTCTGTCAAATAGGATTTGCATTTCCAGGGCTTACTAGAAAGTTTAGAGCAGTTGGTAAACAAGGTGCAGGTTTCTTTACCTCCACAGGCTCAACCAATTATTGAAAGAGAAAGCTTACCACCAAGGAAAGCTTATGTTCCTGATTCCGTGGATGAGGGAACACCTCTTTCAATGCAAAAATACTCTCAAGGGTTCTTGCGGGAAATACAAGAAGAAAAATGGGCCAAGGAGAAGGGTAATCCCCCTCGTATTCCTGAAATTGATGATCTTCACGAACAATTTCCCCAAGACATTCCCTCTATCTATGGAGACCAACCAAAGCAACAAGAAGATGAAAGATTAGATTTTGAATCTAATTCCTTATAAGAGTTGCCACAATTCATAGGCCCATGGGAATCTGAATCTCTTCAGATCAGAGCTTCCACAATATTGGTAAGAAATGAAGACTCAGTGGTTCCAAGAAACACTGATGTCGTAGGAACACTAAGGTTCAGTGTCATCTCACTGTAGAAGAGTTGCTCAAAGCAAAACCTGAGTTATGGAATCATGAAGGATCAGGTTCCAGAACTTGATTCCAATATGCCAAAAGCAGGCTCTAAGCAAGAAGTTCCAGATACCTCTTGATAAAATAGGAGACATGAGCAAAGGTGAAGAAGGTAATACTTATCTTCCAATCACCTATGAAGGTTACACAACCAAAGCAATCGTAGAATCAGGTGTTGGAGTTGCTATTGCGACCACCTCCTTGTGGAAGCGATGGGGAAAACCTACATTAAGACCAACTCGAATGAAGCTTCAAATGGCAGATGGTCATTTTGAAAGACCTCTAGGATTGCTCGAAGGGATAACTCTAACCACTTGTGGTGTAGAGTTTGAACATACATTTGCTATATGTGACTTTGAGAAAAATAATATCTACGAGATGATCCTAGGAAGACCCTTCCTACAACAATTGCAAATAGTACAGGATTGGGGAACCAACTCCTTGTACTTACAACACTTAGGGGTCACCACCAAGGTCAATTTGAAGGATTACACCTTCAGAGATGTACCACCCCTACAGTGGTATCCTATCCACAAGGCAAAAGAAGATTCTATCTCTGTGCATTCTAGAAGTTCACCTGATCCATCATGGCTGCATGAAGATACTCACTTGTGGATGTGCAAGGTCGCAGAGGAAGAGGAAAAGCACCTAAAAGAAAGAGAAGAAGGAACTCCCCCAGGAGATAGACCAGTTAAAGACCCAGCCTATACACCTATGATATTTCCAGATGAGGAATTCGAGCCTTATGGTTGGGCAGAAATCTTAGCTACCATGGACATTGCAGTCAATGAAGAACAATGGACACCTCATTGTGATGAGGAGGTGTATGATATTTCGGTGTTCATGTGTCAGCCCTTGTTGGAGGAATGTGAACCTCATGATGTCATAGAAGAAGAAGAGGATGATGATGATCTAGAGTCCATTGTAATGGATAGTTGCTTTAATTCAAAAAAGCACTATTTAGAAGACATAGGAGTGTTAACACAAAAAGAAGAAGAACCTCTCACAAGTATTAAAACTATAAATTCAAAGGATGGAAGTGAAGGTAGTAAAAAGAAAAATAAAAGAAAGGCAGTGAAACAAGAAGAGGAGAAATCATTGTTTGAAGTACCAGAAAACTTCAAGAAATATGAAGTGGAAGACCGAAAAATTTTGGTACGAATGCCTAAGAGAGAGGCCATTATAGGAGAAGCATATGACAATAAAGAAAAGACCAAAAATATTGTAGTGACCATTGAAGGGAACGAAGAGAGATGTACATACATAGGAGATGACCTAAGTGCAAAAGAACAAGCAGAGCTTGTAGCTCTATTAAGGGAATATAGGCACTATAGAGATTTGAAGGGAGTAGATCCAAAAATTTTCTCTCATACTATCCCCATGAGGGTTGATGCCAAGCCCACCAAACAAAAACCCTACACATATAATGACATTGACAGGTTGATTGAATCCGGATTTATCTATGAGATTGAGCATATTGAATGGGTGTCCCCCATCGTAGTGGTGCCCAAAAAGAATGGAAAATTGTGAGTGTGTATTAACCTTAAAAAAGTTAATGCTGCTACCATTTGAGACAGTTATCTGCTTCCAATCACTGATCATTTATTGGAGCATGTTGCAGGCAAGGAAGTGTAGCTTCCTTGATGGATTTTCAGGCTACAACCAAGTAGCCATTGCCCTAGAAGATCAACACAAAACGGCTTTTGCCACAGAATGGGGAATCTTTGCATTTTGTGTGATGCCATTTGGGCTCACCAATGCGCCTGCAACATTTCAAAGGCTTATGTGTCATGTCTTCAAAGAGTTCTTGCGAAAGAGCTAAGAAGTATATGTGGACAATTTATGTGCTCATTCCCAACAAAGAAGATACCACATTCTTGAGCTCAGAAAAATTTTCAACAAGTGTAGAGAATATCGAGTTTGTCTGAACCCAGAAAAGTGTGTGTTCATGGTATGACAAGGTAAAATTTTAGGTCATATTGTTTCTAAAAATGGAATATCAACAGATGAGGACAAGGTAAGAGCCATAGCAGAGTTGCCAAGGCCAAGGAACATTAAAGAGGTACAAGCCCTTATGGGCCATTGTGGATATTACCGTAGGTTTATCCACATGTATGCAATCATAGCTAAACCTCTTTATGGGTTGCTGACAAACTTTCAGTGGAACGATGAATGTGAGAATTCCTTTAGTGAGCTGAAGAGACGTTTGTGTTGAGCACCAATATTGACCACTCCTGATTAGAATAAACCATTCCATGTCCATGTGGATGCATCCAATCATGCTATAGGATGTGTGCTAGCACAACCCACGGGTGAAGGAAACCTAGATTTGCCGATAGCATATGCTAGTAGGCAATTAAATGCAGCTGAATGAAACTATACAACAACCGAGAGAGAAGGTTTAGGCATGGTATACACTGTGAAAAAGTTTAGACACTATTTATTGGCCAACACGTTCAAGTTTTTTACTGATCATCAAGCCTTATTGTATTTGGTCAATAAACCTTGCAATACATGACGCTTAGTAAGACGGTTCCTCTTACTAATGGAATACGATTTTGAAGTGGTTGTCTAGAAAGGAAGAACCCACCTCAAGGCAGCTCACCTTTCTCACATCACTTAAGGAGAGTCACCACAAGGAGTGTCAGATGAACTGCGTGACGTTTATCTATTCAATTTAGAAGTTGTTCCTAAATGGGCGAATAAGTTGGTACCAGTCCTAATCTTCAGCCCTGCAAATAAAAATGTGAAAACGAACAAAGAAGAAGTAGTGAGATCACAAAAATATCAAATATTGGTAGGGAGCATGTACAAACAAGATACAGGGGGAGTATTAGCTTGTTGTGTCGAGGACGATGAACATAGTAGTTGGTTGCAACAAGCCCGTGAAGGAATGCTAGGAAATCACTATTCTAAACAAAGAACATTGCAGAATCTAAAACGTTTAGGAGTGTATTGGCCTAGCATGGACAAAGAAATACAGAAATGGATCATGAATTGTCCAGTGTGTCAGGAGAGACCCCTAGTGGAGCATGCCACCCTTTATCACGTGTCATTAATCCCAGACTGGAGTGCTCCATTGGTAGAATTCATGAGATCAGGAACATTACCCAACGAGGCTAGTCTAGCAAGAAGAAGAAGCATGGAGAAAGAGGCTCAGGACTATGCCTTAATAGGCGATAACCTATACTGAAGACGCAAAGATGGTTATTTAAGACTCTGCATTCATGAATCGGACTACTTGCAAGTCTTAGGAACTACACATAGTGGGGTTGCAGGTGGACACTTTGGGCCTGACAGAGTAATCAAGACCATCCTTTTCTTGAATTTAAAATCCCATCTAATAGTCAACCAATCCAAACACCATTTACTATTAAGAAAGATATGAAAGTTCATGTTCTTCTTATAAATAGGTGTTTTTTCCGAGTTGTTTCCATTGTGCCATTTTATTCCTTCTACCCAAGGGGAACATGGCCAAGGAGGCAAGACTTTGAGTCATCCCAAGCATTGATTCTATTTCTTAGCATGCATCAACCTTCATAGTCCACTCTCCAAACACGGTTAATGTCCTTACATCCTATCCACTATCGTATTTATTGTTTCCAGAGATGCTTCCACATAGAGAACCCTTTATTTCGTAACTTCTTTGCTCTTCAAAGGTTGGCATAATCAACAGCCTTGATTTCCTTGATTGGGAACCAGATTGAATCATTCTGCCTAATACCAACAACCAACTTCCACTCTTCATTGATCTTGAGGTAACGTCCCATCTTTTTCTGATTTTCAACAACAAACAAACCAGATCTGAGCCTCTTAGAGTAACATGGAAAGGGGAGAACAACTAAGAGAGTAAGTCATGACCCTTCCACCTAGGCAAAACCAACAAAAGTAAGAGAACTTTTCTTTTTGAAGATCAACTTGGCTTAAGAGGAATCCATATTTCTTCAAGCTTTAATCAACCATTTTATTGCAAACTTGTCTACTAAACCTTCAATGTGCAGATTGTCAAGCGCACCTGATTCTTTTTTATTGGCACAAGTAGTCCATTTTATTTTGGGCACATGTCTCCCATTGGGATCACCTCTCAAAAGGATATTTATGTAGCTTCTTTCCAACTTAGCTAGATCTTTCTCTTTTGGTCTCTAGCATGATAGAAAATAGATAATCAACGCTATGAGGAATGTGTTGACCACGATAGCATGCCCCAACAAGTTATTTTGCATTCCTTTTCAGTAGCCTAGTTTATTGCAATCTTAGTAAGAGCCCTACGCCACCTTTGATCCATAGTAAGCCCAATGGAACATGCAAGAGACAAAATATTTGACCACTAGGTATCACTTGGCAGCCTTGGACCACGAAAAATTGTAGTGGGTGCCCGATAATAGCCTTAATGTGGTCTTTTGAGTGGATAGTTTTTAATGATGAGGCAACACAAAAGGTATTTAGACAGTGTCAAAAGGAAACAATACTATCCGGATCATTATCTAAGACAATGTTTGTCTTGTTAGTGAGCATTCTCATGATCATTTGGTCTTTGCCCAATAATAGCTTGATAATTAACCAAGAAAATAAGGCCATTGATACAAATAGAAAAAAGCAATGGAGCTAGTGGGCAGATTCGTCTTGTTGCTTGCTTTAGTCTAGAAATTAAGATAGTTGGTTGTTACTATTAATGTGAGTTGCATTAACAATGAGCATTGAGATCATCTTGATAAAGTTTGGGCAACATTAGAGGTCTCTTAAGGATTGAAGAATGAAGTCCAAATCAATTCA
This sequence comes from Ceratopteris richardii, assembly GCA_020310875.1. Taxonomy (NCBI): domain Eukaryota; kingdom Viridiplantae; phylum Streptophyta; class Polypodiopsida; order Polypodiales; family Pteridaceae; genus Ceratopteris; species Ceratopteris richardii. The sequence continues at coordinate 41,849,515 of CM035416.1, read as the reverse complement.
ATCATAAGCTTTTTCAAAGTCAATTTTGAGAGAGAGAGAGAACATCCTATGAGGAGTCCTCCATACATTGATGATGGCATCAAGGATGGACCTTCCCTTAATGAACCCTTTTGGTGCTTATTGATCCACGAGCACAAATGGAACGAAATGTGATTAGCAAGGACCTTATGAAAGATCTTGTAGCCCATTTGCAGCATCCTAATTGGCCTACATTCTTTTATCCTATTGTTGTAGTATTTTCTTTGTGAATCAATTTAATTACACCTTTGTTGAGATAAGTGTCTATTGATAATCATTGTTTCTTTTGTACATTTTTTCTTGTCTTTTGTCGTTGATGAATGTCCTTGTTGATGATGCTCTGATGAGATTCTTCGAGCACATGGTCTTATCTCTTCTCTCTTATTCTTCTTTGTTCCTTCCTTTTTTTGTTGTTGTTGTTTTTCTTTCTTTTTTTTTTGAGAAAAGTAATGTCACAAAACAAAAAGCAAGATTTTAGTATTAATAAAATAATTTACATATGTCAAACGTTTCTCATGTGCCTGGGATTCTCAATTGTGTCTATGCGTGTAAGGTGGCCCTATATTAATGCATACTTTGGAAATGCATGTCCTGAATGGTGCAAAAGACCGTGTTATGCAAAGAGCATATGGTTTTTGCACGTCAAGGCTTTTGATGTTACTTGCAGATGTTGAAGAAATCTTTGTTTGGAGGTATCCATTGGATCTTGAAATGATGCAGTCAATCAATGGTTGAATGAAAACTCATCATTCCTCCTCATATGTATCCATTTTAGAATAGTCTTTGGCTGCGTACTGATTACTTTGGGCTCTTCATCTTCAGATGGTTTCTTAAATTTTGTATCCCTCCTGTTTGGCTCTTCGGTTTTGTGGAGGCTACTAGTGCTTTTGGCTTCCAAACCCATACCCTTGATGATTGTCCTTTTACTATTGTTGAAGAGTTGAGTTGATCTTCTGTTGATCGTTGTGCTTGGTTCTGACCCTTACTTCTCCTGCGTTTCTTTGTTGAGAGTTTTCTTGTTAATGAGAGCCTAGGGTTTTGTGTATGTAGGCATTCCTTGGGTACCCACATGTGTAATCATCCTTGTTGAGCTGTAACTAAGTTCTCATGCACCCAAATTTGTCGGATTCCCTGTGGTGGAGCTTTTCCTAGTTTCTTGGTTCTTCTTTTGACGTAGTTGGTCTGCTTGGTTGGGAATGGTTGTGGCAAAGCTAGTGGTTGCTCTCCTTTTTGTACCCAGATTTGCTTCATGCCTAGAACTTCTTTCTTCTTGAACTCCATTGGTCTTTGGGATGTAGCAGTTGTCTTGCACTATTTCGATTGCCTATGTGGTTGAACTACTCTGACTGCATTAGTCTGTGAAAAAGAAGAGAGATCCACTCACCTTCGATCCTGTTCTTCCATGATTGAGTCCTTCTGCATCATAGAGCTTTTGACACATACAACATCTTCTTCACTAAGATTAGTCTTAGAAGAACTAAGAGAATGAGTGACGCCTGGATTGGTGGGCATGCAATTCTCTAATTCTAATGTAATGCATTGTTCATGTACCCAAAATTGAAGAAGTTGACTTCTTAGGTTTTAAGTTGACTGCATGGCCATAGATCCAATCTTGACCCAAGACAAGTGGTTCCATAAGGTCCTCATCTTCACATACTATCATTTTGACCATCATTGGGACATCTTGAAGGTAGATGGGAAGCACCACCTCACCCAAACAAGGGGTTTCCACACCTCCCAATCTTATAAGATAGGCTTCTATGGAATTGATGTTCAATTGTATATCTTGGCAATATGAGAATCTAACTGAACTAGTTGCTACACCTGAGTCAATCAAGGCTCTCACAGTCCTTACGCTCTTTCCTTGTCCTACCTCTATGGTCACAAAGGGACATCGATCGATAATTCCAGGGGAAATTACACCCGATGGTTGGCACATGGCCATGTGATATCTTGGAACATTGGGATTAACATCTAGGCCTTTTCACCTTAACTTATTTCCCCTAATGCGTTCTCTAGCCTCTGCTTCTACTTTTTCTCTAACCTTTAACTCTTCTTCTTTTTGCTTCTTAGTAGTGTTGAGTCTCATTAACATATCCTCTGTAAGAGGTTCTTCATACAGCTTGACTCTACATCCACTAATATAGCTTGACAAGATGCCACCTTCTAGAGTGGTCAAATAAACTGCACCGCTAGTGGAAATTCTTTTAATGATCATGGGTCCATATCCTCCTTTTTCCAATTTATGAGCATGCTAATTTAGTGTATAAACCAACACTAGGTGTCCCTCTTTCAATCCTTTATGCTTGATGTGTGCATCAAAGTACGTCTTCTGTCTTTTCTTTGCAGTATAGAGGCCTGCTTGCGCTAGTAGCCTTGTCTCACATAAGCATTCTAGATCAAATATTTTGGAGGACAACTTGTGTCCATTCCACTCGTGCACTTGTGATACTTTTGAATTTGGGATCAAGAAGTCTAATGGTAACCCATTTTCTGTCCGAAAACCATCTAAAAATGGGGTGGCATTGAATAATGTTTTGTAGGCAACTCGATAAGCCCAAACAACATGATGAAGTTGCTTATCCCAATCAGAGTGCTTATTATTTACGAGTTTTGTAAACACATTACATAGGATCTTATTTGTGCTCTCAAACTATCCATTAGCTTGTGGATGATAAGGGGCACACTTCTTATGTATCACCAAGAATTCTTGGAGAAGGTATTCAATAACTTCATTCAAGAAGTGCATGCCTCTGTCACTTACTAACTCTATTGGTAACCTGTATCTAGTAAACACATTCTCGAATAAGAACTTAGCCATCGTTTGAGCATCATTCTTTGTTGTGGCTTTCACTTCTACCCATTTTGTAAGGTAATCTTTGGCTACAATAATGTAATATGCATGGGAGTTTCTAGTTGGGAGTTTAATAGGACTACAAAGTCTATTCCCCACTTCAAGAATGCATGTCCTCCCATCATTGGTCTCAAAGGCATCTCATCTTTTCTAATCGGATATTATGCACCTTGACATGTGTCACATCTCTTCACATAGGTATGTGCACCCATATGAAGAGTGGGCCACCAAAGTCCTAAGAATAGAATGATCTATATTACTCGAGCAGGCCCGAAGTGTCCACCTACATCACCGCTATGTGTAGTTTCGAAGATTTTCAAATTGTGTGATTCATGAACGCATAGTCTTAAGTAACCATCTTTGCCTTTCTGGTATAGGTTGTCTCCTACTAAGGTGTAGTTATGAGCCTCTTTCTCCATGCCTCATCTTCTCGCTAGACTACCCTCACTTGGTAGTGCTCTCGATCTCTTAAATTCTACCAATGGAGCACTCCATTTTGGAATTAACGACACATGATAAAGGGTATCATGCTCCACTAGGGGTCTCTCTTGGCACCCTAGACAATTCGTAATCCACTCATGTATTTCTCTATCCATACTAGGCCAATACACTCCTAAACATTTTAAATTTTGCAATGTTCATTGTTTAGAATAGTGATTTCCTAGCAATCCTTCATGGGCTTGTTCCAACGAGCTGTTATGCTCATCCTCCTCAACACAACAAGCTAATACACCCTCTATATCTTGTTTGTACATGCTTCCTACCAATATTTGATATCTTTGTGATTTTACAATTTCATCTTTGTTCATTTTAACCTTCTTATTTGCGGTTTCAAAGGTTATAATAGGTACCAAGTTATTTCCCCATTTAGGAACAACTTCTAAATTGAACAGATAAGCATCGGGCGATTCATCAGAGACTCCTTGTGGTGACTCTCGTGAAGTAATGCGAGAAAGGTGATCTGCCCTTAGGTGGGTTCTACCTTTCCTAACAACCACTTCAAAATCATATTCCATTAGTAAGAGGAACCATCTTACTAAGCATCCTATATTTCAAGGTTCAAATATAATAAAGCTTGATGATTAGCAAAAAATTGAACTTGTTGGTGAGTAGATAGTATCTAAGCTTCTTCACAGCATATACCATGCCTAATCCTTCTCTTTTAGTTGTTGTATAGTTTTGTTCAGCTGCATTTAGTTATCTGCTTGCATATGCTATAGGCAAATCTAGGTTTCCTTCACCTGTGGGTTGTGCTAGCACACATCCTATAGTGTATTTGGATGCATCTACATGGACATGGAATGTTTTATTCCAATCAGGGGTGGTCAGTATTGATGTTGTACACAAATGCCTCTTCAGCTCATTGAAGGAATTTTTGCATTCATTATTCCACTCAAAATTTGCCAATAGAGCATATAGAGGTTTAGCTATGATTGCATACATGTGGATAAACCTGCAGTAATATCCACAATGGCTAATGAATGCTTGTACCTCTTTAAAGTTTGTTGGTTTTGGCAACTCCGTTATGGATCTTACTTTATCCTCATCTGTTGATATCCCATTCTTAGAAACAATATGACCTAAGATCTTACCTTGATGTACCATGAACACACACTTTTCTAGGTTTAGACAGACTCGATATTGTCTACACTTGTTGAAGATCTCTCTGAGCTCAGGGATGTGGTGTCTTATTTCTTCGGAATGTGCACATAAATCATCCACATATACTTCTAAACTCTTTTGCAAGAACTCTTTGAAGACATGACCCATGAGCCTTTGGAATGTTGCAGGTGCATTGGTGAGGCCAAATGGCATGACACAAAATGCAAAGATTCCCCACTGTGTGGTAAAATCCGTTTTGTATTGATCTTCTTGGGCAATGGCTACTTGGTTGTAACGTGAAAATCCATCAAGGAAGCTTTATACTTCCTTGCGTGCAACACGCTCCAATAAATGTTCGGTGATTGGAAGTGGATAGCTATCTCTAATTATAGTGGCATTTACTTTTTAAGGTTAATACACGCTCGTAACTTTCCATCCTTAATGGGCACCACTACAATGGGGGACACCCATTCAGTATGCTCAATCTCATAGATAAATCCAGCTTCAATCAGCCTATGAACTTCTTCTTTTATTTTTGCAGCATAAGTGTCATTATATGTGTAGGGCTTTTGTTTGGTGGGCTTGGCATCAGCCATCATGGGAATCGTATGAGAGCATATTCTTGGATCTACCCCCTTGAGGTCTCTATAGGTCCATGCAAACACATCCCTATATTCCCTTAATAGAGTGACAAGCTCTACTTCTTCCTCTGCATTTAGGCCTTCTCCTATGCGTACATTGCTCTTCGTTTTCTTTAATGGTGACTACAATTTTTTTGGTATTTTCTTTATTATCATATGCTTCTCCCATGTTGGCCTCTCTCTTAGGCATTTATACCAAAATTTTCCGGTCTACAACTTCATATTTCTTGAAATTCTCTGGTACTTCAAACAATGATTCCTCCTCGGCTTGTTTCACTGCTTTTATTTTCTTTTTCTTCTGACTGTCTTTACCTTCCTCCCTTGAATTTATAGTCTTAATGCTTGTGGGTGGTTCTTCTTCTTTTTGGGTATAGAATCCTATATTTTCTAGATAGTGCTCCTCTCAGTCAAAGCAACTATTCATCACAATGGATTCTAGATCATCGTCATCCTCTTCTTCTTCTATGACCTCTCCCAAGTCACACTCCACTAGATTTCCACCTAGCCATGAGGCTCAAATTCCTCATCTAGAAATATCATCGGTATGTAGGATGGGTCTCTAACCGGTCTATCTCCTTGAGGAGTTCCTTGTTCTCTTGCTTTTAACCACCTTTCCTCTTCCTCTGCGACATTGCACATCCACAATTGAGTATCTTCATGCATCGAGGATGGATTAGAAGAACTTTCACAATGCACAGAGATTGAATCTTCTTGCACCTTGTGGATAGGATTCCACTATAGGGGTTGTATATCTTTGAAGGTATAATCCTTTAAATTGACCTTGGTTGTCACCCCTAAGTGTTGCAAGTACAAGGAGTTCGTTCCCCAATCTTGCACTATTTGTAGTTGCCATAGGAAGGGTCTTCCTAGGATCATTTCATAGACGTTATTTTTGCCAAAGTCACATATAGCAAAGGTGTGTTCAAACTCTACTCCACAAGTGGTTAGAGTATCCTTTCTAGCAATCCCAGAGGTCTTTCAATATGGCCATCAGCCATTTGAAGCTTCAATCTGGTTGGTCTTAGTGTAGGTTTGCCCCATTGCTTCCACAAGGAGGTGGTCGCAATTGCAATGCCAACACCTGAATCTAAGGAAGCTTTGGTTGTGTAACCTTGGTGGGTGATTGGAAGATAAGTATTACCTTCTTCACCTTCACCCATGTCGCCTATTTTGTCTAAAGGTATCTTTGGTACTTTCTGCTTAGAGCCTACCTTCGACACATTGGAACCAAGTTCTGGAACATGATTTGCCACATGTTTCCATAGCTCAGGTTTTACTTTGAGCAGCTTTTCTAAAGTGAGATGACACTGCACCTTAGTGTTCTTCATGACTTCAGTGTTTCTTGGAACTATTGAGTCTTCATTTTTTATCAGTATTGTGGGAGTTCTTATCTGAAGAGGTTCAAACTCCCATGGGCCTATAAATTGTGGCAACTTTTGTAGAGAATTAGATTCAAAATCGAATCATTCATCTTCTTGTTGCTCTGCTTGGTCGCCATAAATAGATGGAATGCCTTGGGGAAATTGATCGTGACAATCATCAATTTCAAGAATAGGAGCACGATTACCCTTCTCCTTGGCCCATTTCTCTTCTTGAATTTTCCACAAGAACTCTTGAGAGTACTATTGAATTGAATGAGGTGTTCCATCATCCATGGAATGAGGAACAAAAAAATTCTTTGGTGGTGAACTTTCTCTTTCAACAACTGGTTGAGCCTGTGGAGGTAAAGAAACCTACGGCTTGTTTACCAACTGCTCTAATCTTTTGATTAATCTCTAGAAATTCAAAACTAGTTTGATAGAATTTGTTTGATTGAACAATTAATTGGACTTGAGCATGGCCTGAGCTAGCTCCATCATTTTCATGCACATTTTTTGTTCGTTCAATCTCTAAATCTGCTCTAGGATAACTCTTGCATAGGTTTGAAAATGTTGGACCTTCTTGAAGTTGAGCTTGAAAGGCCTTGTTGGATCTGCAAGAACAGAACTTGGTTGTGGTCTATTTACAGTGATTGGTGGGGTGGGATGAAGTGGAGTGGATGGAGTTTCAACATGCAAGGGGTTTTGAGATGCAATGTCTACTATTTTTGTTTTTGCATCTCTTAGGCTTTCTTCTAGTTCAGATAGCTTTCTATTCCACTTGTGATTGGCTTTCTCCCTAGTATCCTTCCATGTTCTTGTTTTCCTCTTACTAGGCTCTCTTGATTCACTTGACTCTGATTGTTCAGCTAGTTTAGCCTATTGTAAAGCTTTTGCCCTAGTGATTGCTTGTATAGGAGCCATGTTAATGCTACTTGAACTTGAATCCACCACTAAGCCTACCACATTAATGGGTGTAACCTTGGGTGCATTAGAGGGGTTCCTTGGACAATCTCTCGGGAGATGTTCCTTGTCGCACTCGAGACAAAAACCTTGTATTGTGATGTTTTGTCTTAGTCTCAGACTAGGTGGGTGGGGACATTCATGAATGAGATGGCCACCTTTACATCTAAAACATGGTCCTCTAGGGGCTTGTGGTCTCGTTTGTCTCAATTGGGGCCTAGGGTTAGGATTCATATACATGACATTGGAGTATTCTGGCTCCCAATTTGGTGACTCTGTGTAATAAGCTCGTGGACTATCTTCATGGTTGTACTCAGAACTATGAGCATGAGGGTCATTTTTTGAGACCAACATGGTTATTGACATCAATGATCTATTAGGGTTCTCCTCTACCACTACATACTTAACACGAATCACGTTTGCAGGGGTTGGCAGTTGGTTTCCTAGGACTGGTTGTGGTCTATATGGTGCCTGATATTGTTGTTGGTATTGATGTTGATATTGTTGTTGTGGCCTATAATATGGTTGCTGGTCTTGGCTATGATACCTACCATGTTGGTAAGGTTGCTGATATGTTTGTTAAATAGCCTCCCTATTGTAAGGACAATCTTGAGTTGTATGGTTTATTTACTTTCTCTCAATAGTGCAATATGGCGCATTTAATTCTCTCATGTTCTGGTTTTGTATTGGGCATACATTAGCCATGTGTACACCTCCGCAAGTATAACATCTCTTCAATGTGGTGACCCTTGGTGTTTGTCTATTTTGAACTCCTAGCTTCTTGGCAACCTGCTCAACTATCTCATCTATCTCAGTGGAGCTTCTAGAAGTATGACTAGTAGAACTCTTAGAATCCTTATAGAGTTTGGAAAAGTCTAATTCCCCACCCAAATTGTCTTCTATGTCTATGCACATGCACACACACTCCTCTATGGATCTAGGCTCTTTTAAGTACACATATGATCTTAACTTTGTGCTTAGTAAGCCATCTAAAAACAAGGCCACTTGTTTGGCTAGTGTGGGTAACTTGGAAATATGGCATCTTTCTAAGTACTATCAAAACCATCTTCTTGAAAGTCAAATTGTTTCTTGGGGTGTTTGCTTGAAGCTATGGATCAAGGATGATGTGTTATGCCTGATGCCACTCTTGGAGAATTCTATGATGAATGCTTCTAGCAGTTGTCCTATATTTTGGTAATTGCAATTGTTTAGGGGCTGAAACCAAGCTAAGGTAGTACCCTTGAGGGTCAAACCAAATGCCTCAAACTGGGTGAACAAGTCGTTGACTTGTTCAACTCTTAACACTTGTCTGAACTCAGCCACATGATCATAAGGATCTCTTGGCCCATCAAAGTAGTTTTCCATTGTCTTGACCACTTGAGAGGTTCTAATGGTTCTTGGGTACTCTCGGGGTCCAAGTAATGGAAAATCATGTTCATCTCTTTGATGCTTATATGCTCTAGGTCTCTCTTTTTTAGGTCTTTCACCTTCAAGTCCTCATTTGTCTCTGCCCACAGTGTGTGCAAAGCTTACCTGAGGTCTCTCTCGTATTTGTTCTCGTTGTGCTACATGAGCTTGGGATGATCCTGCTCCTTGGATGCCATGGGTAGCATTAGATCTTGGTGGAGGGAAAATCAATTGACCTTGCCAAGTGTATGAATTCCTGTCATGCTTTGTTACCACGAATAATCTCTCTGATGTGTCATCTAAATAGACCATTTCCAAGGGTATTAGGATCTTTAAATTCATATATCATCACATTTCTTGCTCTGCTAGGTTGATCAGTCTTAACCTACAAAAAAGATAGAATCATGAAAATGCGATCTTGATAGAGAATTGTGAAAATGCAATCTTGTGAGAGAATCGTGAAAAACACGATCTTGACAGAGAATCGAGTTTTTGAGACACCCTGAGAATCACGATTTTGAGAATGACCTTGAAATCGCATTTTCCTGAAGATCGTATTTTGCTTAAGAATTCTGTTTTTGAACTAAAAATCGCGATTTTGAGAATGATCTGAAAATCACGATTTTGATTGAGGATCATGTTTTTGAGGATCACCAAAAAATCATGATTCTAAGAATGACCAGAGAATTGTGTTTTTGAGAAATCTTGAGAATTGTGATTTTGAGCACAACCTAAGAATCGTGATTCTGAGAATGACCTCAAAATCATGTCCTTTTTTAGTATGCTATTACGCAGGAAATTCCAATAGTAAGAGGATCATGATTTTCAAAAAATTTGAATTTTTCATAGGATCGAAATTTTCACCACAAAATCTAGTTTCTGAGATTTTTGATGGGATCTTCGAATTTCAATGTGGTGGCCTATGTGTTGTGCAAAGAGTCATGAAAATCATAGAAACTTGCACACACAAGCACTGTTGGAGCAAGTCTATGACAAGCCTAAGTATTGGCTTGAGTCCCACAAAGTCATAGAAGAAGCCTTAAAATGAAGACAATGTAAAGTTCACTTGTGAACTACCTCTTGTAACTTTTGAAGAGTTTACTTAATGTAAAAGTGAAAGAATCTTAAGTGGTTGAGTCCACTTGATCAAAAAGGGAAAGAGGAGCCACAAATTCATGATTTGTGGTAGGTAGAGAATCAAATCAATCACTAATTGATTGGAGAGTGATTGAGGGAAGTTAGCCTCCCAAACTCAACTATAAATAGATGGTAGTTTTAGTCGTGGTTAGAGAGACCTATGTGAAGACCTCCAAGAGCTGCCCTTTATGCCATATCAAGGTGTGATTACAAGGCACACATATGTATCAGTAAGTCCATTGTATTGTACAAGCAATATACTTTCATTTTCATGATCATTTGAGTTCATATTTCCATGTTCTTGTGAAGTGTACTACTCACTACCATATCTCTCAGTTTTCTCAGTCAGATTGCAGAGATTGTTTCTCTGAGGTTGGTGCATCATTTTCAGTGATTTAACTTGATAACGTTAGCTCTATAAGTCTACTATATGCTCATCAATTTTCATTTCATTTGGGTAGTGAAATCTTCAGTTATGATCAGTTGAAGTCAACCTTGTCTGTCATTTTCACTTCTCTGTCAGGTACCCGACTTTTTAACTCATCTTGTCAGAGTTGTTTCGTAGTGTGTACGTATCCAAATTCAATGATTTAAATCTTGTTGGATTCAGCATACTGTCTAGTATAAGCATATAAATGTTCATAATCATTGGTTTCCTAAATCTAGAGTTATGTTCATTTTGTTGCTCACTAGTCTCAAACTATAACAGCCCGTGAAAATCGGGATGATGTTATCACTTGTTAAAACTCATTATCAGTGTGTGGCTCATTATTTTATATGAGATTACTCTTGAAATTTAGCTCTTTAAGCTATCTAGACTTCCCCAAGAGTAATTAAGCTAATTGTTGCTGTGCTCAGAGAATTACGCAAAACACTGGACAGGTGTATGAACCAAAGTAGCAAGTTTTTCACCTCTGAGCTAACTCCAACTTATCTGTTTTGATCTATCTTTTTGAGAGTGATCTTCCAAGGTACATAGGGTGTCTAATACATCCATTGGAAAGCTAAAAGGGCCCACCACATACTCCTAGAGTTCATTTTGCTGGTGTAGATTAAGGATTTTACAACACCTCTTCATCTTTTAGCACATACCTATCCATCTCTTCACAATGGTATCAGAGCAAGGTTGGGCAACATTGTTGGAGCAAGTCTATGACAAGCCTAAGTATTGGCTTGAGTCCCACAAATTCATAGAAGAAGCTTTAAAATGAAGACTATGTAAACTTCACTTGTGAACTACCTCTTGTAACTTTTGAAGAGTTTACTTAATGTAAAAGTGAAAGACTCTTAAGTGGTTGAGCCCACATGATCAAAAAGGGATTTTGCAATACCTCTTCATCTTCAAGCACATACCTATCCATCTCTTTACAGTGGTATCAGAGCAAGGTTGGACAACATGGCAGATGGATTTCCTTCATCAATTGACAAATTGGATAGAGGTAACTACTCAGCTTGGTCATTAAGAATGGAAGCTTATCTCCAAGATAGAAGTTTATATGGTTATGTGGCTAGAGATGAAGTTATGCCAAGTTTCAAGAACAAAAGTCAACCAACACAAGAAGAGAAAGAAAGATTGAGCACATGGTGCTCCAAGGATGCACTTGCAAGGTCTTATCTCTTCAACTCTATCTCAGATTTTTTCTTGACTCACATTAGAAGTTGTAAGACATCTCAGGAAGTGTGGGATGCACTTGAAGCCTTCTTCTCTTCGAGTACCAAAGCTAGGAAGCATCAACTATGGCTGGATTTCACAACTCTCAAGAAGGCTCCCAAACAAAATGTGACTGATTTTGTCACAAAGCTCAAGGACATAGCAGATCAATCGGGAAGCATTGGAGAGGTAATAGATGAAGAGAAAATTGTAAGGCAGGTCATCAATGGCTTGAAGGCAAATGAAAAGTGGGAAGCATTCACCACAGCTATGGATTTGTACATGGACATGCATGTACCCGATTTCAATACACTCATTGGACAGCTACTTACTCAAGAGGCAAAGCTTATTAAAAATGGAGAAAGCTCTAAAGGTAATCAATCTTCAGCTTTATACACTGATAAAAGCAAGTCCAAAGATAACAAAGGAAAGGCAAAGAAAGTGGATGATGAAGCAGGTACATATCAAGCTAACTATGGCAGAGGTAGAGGAAGAGGAGGTAGACAAAGCAGGGGGAGATCCCAAGACTCCAACTCATGTTCTATTTGTGGATTAACTAATCATACAACTGAAAATTGTTTTAGGAATTCCAGGAATCAAAGAGGCAGAGGATACAATAGAGGAAGTTATGGCTACTCAAGAGGAAGGTTCAACAACTACCATGGCAATTACAACAACTACAATCATTCAAATCATCAAGGAGGCTACAAAGGAAGGAGAGACTACAATAACTACACAGAAGACTCAAACAAAGAGGATTCATTATTGATCATGCACATGGCTATGCCACAAGGTAAATCTGATGAGCATGTTTTCTACATAGATTCAGGTTGTTCAAATCATGTGGCAGGAAATGTGGCACTCCTATCAGATTTAGAAGATCCAAGGAATAAGCATGAGGTACAAACAGGAGATGACACAAAACATCATGTGGAGAAAATAGGCAATGTCAAAGCACCTGATGGAAACATCAACCTACTCAATAAGGTACTCTATGTCCCTACCATTACAAAGAATTTGATAAGTGTTGGGCAGATAGTAGAGAAAGGGTTGCAAGTCAGGTTCACAAAAGCAGGAGCATTTGTTGAAGATCCAAGTCAAGGATTCAAAAAAATTGCAAAAGGTGAAAAGACAGGTAGATTGTTCACATTTGAATTACAGGACACTAGAAACATTGCTCTCTTTAATTATGGTAGTCAAACACTCACAGAATTGGAAGTATGGCACAAAAGGTTAGCACATATTGGTGAAAGGTCATTAAAGCAAATTTGCAGGGACCAAAGTGTACTTGGACTCCTTAATTTGTCAAAACAACATATGATTTATAAGTGTAGTGCATGTCAATTTGGAAAGTCTCACAGGTTACCATTCATGAAGAAAGGTTATATGCATGGAGATCTCTGTGAGTTGGTTCATACAGATGTATGGGGACCTAGCAAGGAAGCTTCAATATCTAGATCAAGGTATTATGTCTCCTTTATTGATGATTGCAGCAGATGGACTATCCTATTCTTTATGAAACACAAAGATGAAGTTTTTTCATGTTTCAAAAGATATTTGGCTCTTGTGGAGAATCAAACAGGTAAATCACTAAAAAGGCTAAGGTCAGATGGAGGGGGAGAATACTTCTCCCATGAGTTTGATTCTTTTCTTCAAGAAAGAGGAATCAAAAGAGAGGTAACTACAAGGTACAATCCTGAGCAAAATGGAGTGGCAGAAAGGAGGAATAGGACAATTGTTGAAGCTGCAAGGTCTATGTTAAATGAAAAGCATTTACCTAATTACTTATGGGCTGAGGCTGTATCTACAGCCACTTACTTGATTAACACGTTGCCTTCGAAATCCCTTGATGGGATGACTCCATATGAGGCTTGGAATGGAAGAAGACCAAGCTTAGATCATTGTAAAATTTTTGGATGTATTGCTTTTGCTCATGTTCCTTCACAGGTTAGAGGCAAGATGGATCCAAAGGCAGAAAGGTGTGTATTTATTGGATATGACAATAATCAAAAGGGCTACAGGTTATACAACCCTACCAACAAAGGATTCTTGGTAAGCAGAGATGTAGTTTTTGATGAAAACAATTCATGGTATGAAGATTCATGCAGGAAGGTCAATTTACCATATAATCTTGAAGAAGAATTTCCAAAGCTTGGTAGAGAACAACCAAAGATTGAAGAACAAGACACCTCAGAGGATGATGAAGAATCTCAGATGGAAAAGATCAAAGCATGGAAGTCTAAAGGTAAAGCAAAATTGCAGGAACTTGGACATGAGGCAGAATCATCACATCATGGCCTAAGAAGATCTATGAGGGAAAAGAAAAAACCAGAAAGGTATGGGTTTGACACCTCATTAGTAACTAAACATTCTATCTACATAGCACAGGACATAAAGCAAGATGAGCCATCATCATTTGAAGAGGCCAAAGCAAAAACAGAATGGAAGCATGCAATGAAGGAAGAGATTGAAGCACTTGAGGAAAACAACACTTGGGATTTGGTGCCCAAGACTTCATCCATGAAGGTAATAGGCTCAAGATGGGTCTATAAACTCAAGAAGAATTCTGATGGTTCCATTAACAGGTATAAGGCAAGGCTTGTAGCAAAAGGCTTTGTACAAACTCAAGGAATTGAGTATGAGGAGACCTTCTCTCCTGTGGCAAAGTTGCCTACTATTAGGGTTTTGCTTAGTATTGCCTCTTCCAAGAATTGGAAGATACTTCAACTAGATGTAAAGAATGCATTCTTGAATGGTTGGATAACAAAAGAGGTATATATGGCACAACCACCTGGTTTTGAGAATCAAGTTTATCCTGATTATGTGTGTAAACTTAACAAAGCATTGTATGGTCTCAAGCAAGCTCCAAGAGCTTGGAATTTTAGGCTTGTTTCATTCTTGCAGGACAAAGGTTTTCAACCAAGCAAGGTAGATCCTTCACTCTTTATCAAAAAGAGTAATTCTGAGATCATCTACCTATGTGTATATGTAGATGATATTATGTTGACTGGAAATGATGCAGATGGTATGAAGAAGATCAAAGATCAGATGAGAGAAGAGTTCAAGATAAGTGATTTGGGTTCACTTACCTAATTCCTAGGTTTGGAAGTTGTCTACAAAGATCATGGTTTGTTTCTCACTCAAAGAAAGTACATTACGGACATGTTGGCAAAATTCAAGATGCAAGATTGTAAGATTGCAGGTACTCCAATGGAGGTCAATCACAAATTGAGCTCACATGAAGGTGAACTCATAGAGGACATCACATCATATCAAAGTCTAGTGGGAAGTCTCAACTATGCCACATTGACAAGAGTAGATATATGTTACAGTGTGAGTGTGCTAAGTCAATTTATGCACACACCAAGGAAACCACATATGGATGCTGCCAAAAGGATTCTCAAGTATCTCAAAGGAACCATAAATGAAGGACTTTATTATCCTTATGTATCTGATTTAGGTTTGAAGCTATTTTCTGATGCAGATTGGGCTGGCTCCAAGGAAGATAGAAGGAGCACTTCAGGTTATCTTACCTTTGCAGGTTCAAAGCTTATTTCATGGTCATCCAAGAAGCAACCCACAGTTGCTCTCTCTTCTACTGAAGGTGAATATAGAGGTCTTGCCATAGCTACACAAGAAGCTATGTGGATGAAGACATTATTCAAAGATCTTGGATTGGAGTTTGGAACTCCAACTATTTTTGGTGACAATATGAGTTCTATTCATTTGGCTGCTAATCCTATTTTTCATGTAAGGACTAAACATATTGAAGTTCATTATCACTATGTAAGAGAGAAGGTTCTAAGTAAAGAGATTCAAATATCATATGTGTCCACTCATCAACAATTTGCAGATATTCTAACTAAAGCATTGGATGGTACAAAGCTTTGCAAATTCAAGGCTATGATTGGTTTAAAGGTAAACTTGGAAGATTGAAGACCTCAAGCATACTTGGCTTGAGGGGGAGCTGTTGGAGCAAGTCTATGACAAGCCTAAGTATTGGCTTGAGACCCACAAAGTCATAGAAGAAGCTTTAAAATGAAGACTATGTAAAGTTCACTTGTGAACTACCTCTTGTAACTTTTGAAGAGTTTACTTAATGTAAAAGTGAAAGAATCTTAAGTGGTTGCTCCCAAACAAAATGTGACTGATTTTGTCACAAAGCTCAAGGACATAGCGGATCAGTTGGGAAGCATTGGAGAGGTAATAGATGAAGAGAAAATTGTAAGGCAGGTCATCAATGGCTTGAAGGCAGATGACAAGTGGGAAGCATTCACCACAGCTATGGATTTGTACATGGACATGCATGTACCTGATTTCAATACACTCATTGGACAACTACTTACTCAAGAGGCAAAGCTTATCAAAAATGGAGAAAGCTCTAAAGGTAATCAATCTTGAGCTTTATACACTGATAAAAGAAAGTCCAAAGATAGCAAAGGAAAGGCAAAGAAAGTGGATGATGAAGTAGGTACATATCAAGCTAACTATGCAGGTAGAGGAAGACATGGCAGAGGTAGAGGAAGAGGAGGTAGACAAGGTAGGGGGAGATCCCAAGACTCCAACTCATGTTCTATTTGTGGATTAACTAATCATACAACTGAAAATTGCTTTAGGAATTCCACGAATCAAAGAGGAAGAGGATACAATAGAGGAAGTTATGGCTACTCAAGAGGAAGGTTCAACAATTATCATGGCAACTACAACAACTACAATCATTCAAACTATCAAGGAGGCTACAAAGGAAGGAGAGACTTCAATAACTACACAGAAGACTCAAACAGAGAGGATTCATTATTGATCATGAACATGGCTATGCCACAAGGTAAATCTGATGAGCATGTTTTCTACATAGATTCAGGTTGTTCAAATCATGTGGCACGAAATGTGGCACTCCCATCAGATTTAGAAGATCCAAGGAATAAGCATGAGGTACAAACAGGAGATGACACAAAACATCCTGTGGAGAAAATAGGCAATGTCAAAGCACCTGATGGAAACATCAACCTACTCAATAAGGTACTCTATGTCCGTACCATTACAAAGAATTTGATAAGTGTTGGGCAGATAGTAGAGAAAGGGTTGCAAGTCAGGTTCACAAAAGCAAGAGCATTTGTTGAAGATCCAAGTCAAGGAGTCAGAAGAATTGCAAAAGGTGAAAAGGCAGGTAGATTGTTCACATTTGAATTACAAGACACTAGAAACATTGCTCTCTTTAATTATGGTAGTCAGACACTCACAGAATTGGAAGTATGGCACAAAAGGTTAGCACATATTGGTGAAAGGTCATTAAAGCAAATTTGCAGGGACCAAAGTTTACTTGGACTCCCTAATTTGTCAAAACAGCATATGATTTATAAGTGTAGTGCATGTCAATCTGGAAAGTCTCACAGGTTACCATTCATGAAGAAAGGTTATATGCATGGAGATCTCTTGGAGTTGGTTCATACAGATGTATGGGGACCTAGCATGGCCTAAGAAGATCTATGAGGGAAAAGAGAAAAGCAGAAAGGTATGGGTTTGACACCTCATTAGTAACTAAACATTCTATCTACATAGCATAGGACATAAACCAAGATCAGCCATCATCATTTGAAGAGGCCAAAGCAAAATCACAATGGAAGCATGCAATGAAGGAAGAGATTGAAGCACTTGAGGAAAACAACACTTGGGATTTGGTGCCCAAGACTTCATCCATGAAGGTAATAGGCTCAAGATGGGTCTATAAACTCAAGAAGAATTCTGATGGTTCCATTAACAGGTATAATGCAAGGCTTGTAGCAAAAGGCTTTGCACAAACTCACGGAATTGATTATGAGGAGACTTTCTCTCCTGTCGCAAAAGATGCCTACTATTAGGGCTTTGCTTAGTATTGCCTCTTCCAAGAATTGGAAGATACTTCAACTAGATGTAAAGAATGCATCCTTGAATGGTTGGATAACAGAAGAGGTATATATGGCACAACCACCTCGTTTTGAGAATCAAATTTATCCTGATTATGTGTGTAAACTTAACAAAGCATTGTATGGTCTCAAGCAAGCTCCAAGGGCTTGGAATTTTAGACTTGTTTCATTCTTGCAGGACAAAGGCTTTCAACCAAGCAAGGCAGATCCTTCACTCTTTATTAAAAAGAGTAATTCTGAGATCATCTACCTATGTGTATATGTAGATGATATTATATTGACAGGAAATGATGCAGATGGTATGAAGAAGATCAAAGATCAGATGAGAGAAGAGTTCAAGATAAGTGATTTGGGTTCACTTACCTACTTCCTAGGTTTGGAAGTTTTCTACAAAGATCATGGTTTGTTTCTCACTCAAAGAAAGTACATTAAGGACATGTTGGCAAAATTCAAGATGCAAGATTGTAAGATTGCAGGTACTCCAATGGAGGTCAATCACAAATTGAGCTCACATGAAGGTGAACTCATAGAGGACATCACATCATATCAAAGTCTAGTGGGTAGTCTCAACTATGCAACATTGACAAGAGTAGATATATGTTACAGTGTGAGTGTGCTAAGTCAATTTATGCACACACTAAGGAAACCACATATGGATGCTGCCAAAAGGATTCTCAAGTATCTCAAAGGAACCATAAATGAAGGACTTTATTATCCTTATGTATCTGATTTAGGTTTGAAGCTATTTTCTGATGCAGATTGGGTTGGCTCCAAGGAAGATAGAAGGAGCACTTCAGGTTATCTTACCTTTGCAGGTTCAAAGCTTATTTCATGGTCATCCAAGAAGCAACCCACAGTTGCTCTCTCTTCTACTGAAGGTGAATATAGAGGTCTTGCCATAGCTACACAAGAAGCTATGTGGATGAAGACATTGTTCAAAGATCTTGGATTGGAGTTTGAAACTCCAACTATTTTTGGTGACAATATGAGTTCTATTCACTTAGCTACTAATCCTATTTTTCATGCAAGGACTAAACATATTGAAGTTCATTATCACTATGTACGAGAGAAGGTTCTAAGCAAAGAAATTCAAATATCATATGTGTCCACTCATCAACAATGTGCAGATATTCTAACCAAAGCATTGGATGGTACAAAGCTTTGCAAATTCAAGGCTATGATTGGTTTGTAGGTAATCTTGGAAGATTGAAGACCTCAAGCATACTTGGCTTGAGGGGGAGTTGTTGGAGCAAGTCTATGACAAGCCTAAGTATTGGCTTGAGTCCCACAAAGTCATAGAAGAAGCCTTAAAATGAAGACAATGTAAAGTTCACTTGTGAACTACCTCTTGTAACTTTTGAAGAGTTTACTTAATGTAAAAGTGAAAGAATCTTAAGTGGTTGAGTCCACTCGATCAAAAAGGGAAAGAGGAGCCACGAATTTGTGATTTGTGGTAGGTAGAGAATCAAATCAATCACTAATTGATTGGAGAGTGATTGAGGGAAGTTAGCCTCCCAAACTCAACTATAAATAGATGTCAGTCTTAGTTGTGGTTAGAGAGACCTATGTGAAGACCTCCAAGAGCTGAGCTTTATGCCATATCAAGGTGTGATTACAAGGCAAACATATGTATCAGTACGTCCATTGTATTGTACAAGCAATATACTTTCATTTTCATGATCATTTGAGTTCATATTTCCATGTTCTTGTGAAGTGTACTACTCACTGCGATATCTCTCAGTTTTCTCAGTCAGATTGCAGAGATTGTTTCTCTGCAGTTGGTGCATCATTTTCAGTGATTTAACTTGCTAAAGTTAGCTCTATAATTCTAATATATGCTCATCAATTTTGATTTCATTTGGGTATTGCAATCTTCAGTTATGATCAGTTGAAGTCAACCCTGTCTGTCATTTTCACTTCTCTGTTAGGTACTTGACTTTTTTACTCATTTTGTCAGAGCTGTTTCTCAGTTTGTACTTATGCAAATTCAATGATTTAAATCGTGTTGGATTTCACATACTGTCTAGTATAAGCATAAAAATTTTCATAATCATTAGTTTCTTAAATCTGGAGTAATGTTCATTTTTCTGCTCACTGGTCTCAAACTGTAGCAGCCCGTGAAAATCGGGATGATGTCATCACTTGTTAAAACTCATTCTCAGTGTGTGGTTCATTATTTTTTATGAGATTACTCTTTAAAGTTAGCTCTTTAAGTTATCTAGACTTCCCCAAGAGGAATTAAGCTAATTGCTACTGTGCTCAGAGAATTACGCAAAACACTGGACAGGTGTATGAACCAAAATAGCAAGTTTTTCACCTCTGAGCTAACTCCAACTTATCTGTTTTGATCTATCTTTTTGAGAGTGATCTTCCAAGGTACATAGGGTGTATAATACATCCATTGGCAAGCTAAAAGGGCCCACCACATACTCCTGGAGTTCATTTGGCTGGTGTAGATCAAGGATTTTGCAACACCTCTTCATCTTTTAGCACATACCTATCCATCTCTTCACAAGCACTTCACCTCTCTCTTTCTCCCCTTCTTCCACACCCACGAATGAAAAATGAGGTGAAAACGTGGAATATATAGTGAAAAACGAAAAATTTCTATGAAGATGGAGATGGAAGAAGATGGAGATGATGATGAAGGTGGAGAAGAAAAAACGAAAAAATATCAGAAATGAAATATTTTTTACCTTCCAACGTCACAAATCTACGATCTTACCA
>CM035416.1:41694254-41824254 GCA_020310875.1 Ceratopteris richardii | reverse complement strand
GGAACACTATGACAATTGCCCCCTCGAATAACTTATACTGTAACCTAGAAAAAGAATTAATGAGGTCGACTTCCCAGGGGACAACCACTTTGAAGAAGACCCCAATGATAATACCCTTGGGTGCTCTACCAGCAAAGAAGACAACCAAGAAGGCTACACCACGAGTAAAGAGGAGGGCTTCACCACTAGCAATGAAGACAACCTAGACAGCGAAAGCTCCTCTCTTGGTCCTACCCTTCCGGTATGCTTTCCAAGATTACCGCAACAAAAGTCAAAACTTAAAGGAAAACAACCTTCCGGCATGCCTTGGAAGAGCCCCCTCAAGAGTAGGATCCTAAGTCAAGAAATTGGGAGGAAAAAAGAAGACCACAAGAAGAAAAAAGATCGGGTCCCTCCCCTCAAAGAGGGCAACCATCATTAATGAAATTCACATCACTTAACGTCAGGGGTTTGTCTGACCTGTCAAGAGCTGCGATTCTTGGTCAGTGGTTCAAAGACAAGTGCTTTAGACCGGACTTCATTTGCTTACAAGAGATTAAAATCGACGGAGAGGATCTCCAGATACGGCTTAAATGCTCTCCAAACCACCTTTGGTTCTCCACTTCTCACCCTAGGGGGACGGGGGGTGCTTCTATCGGTATTAGTCACTCCTTGTCTGGCAATGTGACCTCGACTTTTGAAGGTCGGAATCATCGCTGGATTGCTGCCTCTATCGGGTTCCCTTTCCAGTTCACTGTGGTCTCAATTTATGCCCCTAATGGAGAAGCAGATAGAATGGATACTTGGGCTTCCCTCGACTCCCTTTCACGTAATGTTCTGATTTGTGGGGACTTCAACATGGTTGAGTTTCCCGAGGATCCATGGAATAACAAAGGGAAAATTATTGATGGTCAGGAGAGAGAGAGAGATGGGATAAAATCAAGCTCCATCTCGACCTGGTCGAGGTGAAAGACATGAAGGGGTTCTCCTGGTCAAATCTCCAATCGGGGGACTCTTTGAGGAAAGCAAGACTTGATAGATGTTACATCAATCAGAAGACCATCCTTCAGTGCGGTATTCCTTTGATTTCCCAACACATGGATCTGACTATCTCAGACACTACCCGATTACTTTGACTTTCAAACCGTTTCCCATGTTCCAGAAAGCCCCTTGGTTTCATGCTTGTAAGACATCGTTTTCCCTCCCCTCTGTTCACTAAGAAATTTTTGAGGTGTGGGCGGAAGCCTTTGCTTACTGTAATGAACCGGCTAAGTGTTGGAGAAGCATGGTGGAAAGAAATCGAAAAATTCTAATCAGGACTCAAAAGGCTATAAGAGATCCGAAAAAAAAGAAGAGAAACGGTGTACCGGAGACTCTCACGGCTTGAAGAAGAGGTGAACAAAGGCAAGTTACATTGCCGACAAGGTCTTTTGAAAATCAAGGGAAGACTAAGATTAGAGGAGGAGGTTCAAAGGAAAAATCTTCAAATTTTCTTCAAAGACTCGTGGGCGGGGAAGGCCAACAAACCATCGAAAGAAAAGTGTAACATCCTCAAAAGGAAACAATCTAGGGAATCCATCCCCCTATTGGTCGATAACAATGGAATCGAATGCTGCATGGGAGTGGAGAATAGATCTATCATTGTCGAGCACTTTACCAATCTTCTCGGGGTCTCGACTCCTCCTTCCCCCCATAGGCGCGACTCCATGGCAACCATCTCAAGAGTTGCTCAAACTAGAATCCCACAGAACTTGATTGCTCTGCTGGATGCGAACATCTCCGAGAATGAAATTATCGAGGTTATTGATGCCCTTCCCAATGGGAAAATTCCGGGTCCGGATGGCCTCACCAATGCGTTTTTCAAGTCCTTCAAACATGAGGTGGCCACTCCACTACGTCTCGTGTGGCAAGAGGCTCTCTCATTCGGTGCCCTCCCTGAGTGTCTTAATAATGGCGTCATCAAGTTAATCCACAAAAGGGGAGATAAGAACAAAATAGAAAACTGGCGTCTGATTACCATGCTCCAAACAGGATACAAGATAATTGCAAAAGTTATCACCAACAGAATCTCTTGTCATTTAAAGTCATGGTTGTGCGAGGACCAGAAAGGTTTTATCAAAGGCAAATCTATACTTGAAGCAATTGTCGATATTTGGGAAGGCCTTGCTTTTGCTAAGGAGTCTGCTCAAGATCTGGTATTCATTAAGATCGACTTCGACAAAGCGTATGACAGATTGGAATGGGACTTTATTCTTCAATCATTGAAAGACCTTGGATGCAGCCAAAAGTTCACGAAGATGGTTTCCACTCTTCTTGGAAATGCTTCAACTAGAATAAATATCAATGGTAAGCTATCTGAGCCTATTCGTTTAAAAAGATCAATTAGGCAAGGCTGCCATCTGGCTCCTTTACTATTCGCTATCGCCTCGAATGGACTCAGTTGCCTATTAAAGCATCACATGCACGCTAGCAATCTCAAGGGTCTTTTCTTACCTCTAAATCACGGCCAAATGATTGCGAGACTTTTTGCTGATGACATGAATGCCTTTGTGCATAACGATATAAACAGCATTGAGGTGTTCTGGTGGTGCCTCGACACCTTTTGTGTGGCGTCAGGATAAAAAATCAACCATGCTAAAACTGCTTTTAGAGCAATCAGCGGACCTACTCCCCAATTGTTGGTGGATCAGGGATGTCAAGTTATCCCTAGCGACCAAGTCTTCCGTCTCCTTGGCATTCCGATGGGATTCGACATCTCAATGGACCAACGCTGGAAGTGGGTGCTATCCAAGCTGGATAGCAAGCTGAATCATTGGAAAGGTATGCAAGTCAACTTGGCAGGGCGTGCTATGGTTGTTAACACATTTATGCTGTCTACAATCATTTACTTTATCTCGTGTTGGAGACCTAAGGAGGAAGACTTGGCCAAAGTGGAAAGAATCTGCAGAAACTTCCTTTGGACTGGGGACCCTAATAGGAGGGGGATTCCCAAAATCAAATAGGAAACTTGCATTAGCCCTAAAGACTCAGGGGGCTTGGGAATTATGGATATTGGTGGGTTGGCTGACAAGCTGCCGACAAAGTGGCTGATCAAGGCTTGGAGCAATAGGGAGTCCTCTTGGGCTAAATTGATCTTCTGAAACATGGAAGACCTAACCTTAGTTGGCCATCCTGGTTGGAAGGACATAGGGATTCTCACGCTTTTGTTCTCCCCCCACCCGGTGTCCCCTAAAGGCTCTAGCCTCGTGTGTTCCTTATGGAAGAATTGGAACAAGGCCAAACAGTTCATCAGAATCAATGATGAGTGGAAGTGGGTGGCTAGGATAAGACAGAACGACTCTATTTGGTTCCCGATCAGTGGCATCAGCGGGGTGGAGTCTTGGAACCTCCCAACTGCAAAGCGGCTATGGAACAAGGGGTTCAAACAGTGGAAACAACTCTAGAAACAAGAGACTATCCAGTGGATTAGGTTCCAAGAATTGGATCCGAGACTTAGAGTTACCTTTGAGGAATGGACCCTTCTTCAAAGCAGGTGTTTAGCATGGGACCACTCAACTACCCGCCTTCTCTGCGGTCAGGATCTTCCTTGCCTGCAGGGCCTCAAATGGAGCAATGGTAAGAAGCTATCAAGAACCCCCAACTTCAAAGAAGATTTAGATGTTCACCACACTCTTAACAAGAGATGGTGCCTTTTTTGGACCAAACTTCGGTGGGAACTAAAATTCATGTCTATTTGGCACCCCCTAATTAAGGTCAAAAAATATGTTCTCATGTGGCAGATCTTGCATAAAGGTATCTGGTCCAATGCAAGGGCTAACAAAATCTGTGGTGTGCCGCCATGGTGCAAGCATTGCCACCGGTGCATCGAAGATTTAGCTCAGCTGTTCTTTGACTGCCCCAAGTCCCACGCTATTTGGCATCACGTGACCCGAGTATTGAGACTCACGCACCAAATCAACTGGCAACAGGTGATGTTGGGTGAGGCAGTTGGGTGAGGAAGTCGGCTGCTCATCGAGGCTGTGGAATGCCATCAGAGGTGAGACTCTCTGGAAGATTTGGAGGGAGCGATGTGCTGTCAATTTTGGCTAAACTCCTAAGGAATGGTCGATCGAGAAATCCTTGTTTCTCCTAGGTAAAAGAATCTCCCGAGATAAGAGATCTCCACCATTTAGACATCACTGTATTTATCTCCTCGAAAACAACAAGCTGAAACCCAAATGGGTCCCACATGAGGGTGATGATAAATTTATCCGCCTCATTTGTAATGCCCTCTAGCTTGCCTTACTCCTCCCCTACATTGTGGGATTTGGGGGGTCCCATGGGCACTAGTCCCATTCACTTGTAACTTTTTTCTTTATTTTAATTAAAGTCCAGGAGACTAAGCTAAGACCGAACTTCCTTTTATTAAAAAAAAAAAATTCACTTCTGCTATTTTATTTAAGCTTTTGAAATAACCCTTTCATTGCTTTATGAGCCGTTGTATGTGTGTTAGAGAGAGAGAGTCTTAAGTTGAAGAGAGGCTTAGTGCAGCTGCCATCCGTGGGCAACCAGTAATATCTGTGTGCCGCACCGTAGAAGCTCCATGTCGATGTCTGTTTTGATGGCAGCCTCACTCTCCGTTCACACTTCTCTCTCTCTCTCTCTCTCTCTCTCTCTCTCTCTCTCTCTCTCTCTCTCACGCGATGGCCGACTGGCCGAGACTCGAGAGCGCGCAGAAAGTCCATACATCACCTGAGCACCTCGAGACTGTCCTTCCCCAATCATCTGGTTTAATCTTTGCCAGAAATCTCAGCAGTAACTTGAGGTGTTACCCAGGGTATTTTTTCTGCGGCAGGAAATTTCCTCTCTCACAGAGTAAGGATTCAGGAAAGCCGTAGGACTCAGGAGGCTCTTGACGCTATGGCTCACCGCCGGAGAAACCCGCCACCCCACTTATGTGCTGTCAAGTCAATATAGTCAACTAGTATCAGAGCGCCACCAACGCCGGCGGCAGACAGCGGGCTCGCGGACTCCAGAGAGTGCGATGCAACTCAACGCATATCACGACTCACGAGCCGTGATATGGTAAGGAATATTGGTGGGCAGAAGTACAATTACTACAGCGCCCCCGCCCTTGCCTCCCCCCTTTCGGGATCAGAATTTCAGAATACTACAGTCTACTCTCCCTGACTGCGCAGCAGTCGGCTTGGAAGTTGCGAGGTACAGTAGTCCTTTCGAACTTGCTGTCGCCCTGATGATGGAAGAAAACGCCCGCCCTTTTGTCATCAGCGTGAGAGTCCCCGAGAGGACGGCCACTGGACCAATAGAGCGAAAGCAGAGAAACCACTGAACCAGGCAGTCCTTCAAATTTGACGCCCAAATTTGGTATCACAGCCTTCCTGGCATCCTTTGATGGTTACATATGTGCTCGCGGCATCACGAGGGATGCCATATTGAAAACCATGGGAATCCTGCACACACGACATATATATATATATATTTACATAAGAACATTATATATATATATATATATATATATATATATATATATATATATATATATATATATATATATATATATATATGAAGTCTTTTGATGGTGATGCATCAGAGTGTGCTCTCCTTCTCGAGAGCTCCACGACGATATCTTCGAAGTAGAAAACTGAGCTCTTAAGGTTGCACATAGTACTCCGTACAAAAGCTACAGAACATGCAGAAAAACACAGTACACAGGGAGCACGAAGATAGATTTCTTAGGTCTTACAAAATGCGGTCGAACTTACAGTCTGTGACTAACTAGGCCACTATATGTTTTGTTAAAGAACATATACAAAGAAGTGTACAGTGGTCATTTGGCCTTTCACATAGACACTAACGGTAACAATCTCCCACTAAAGGCCAATATGGCCAATAAAGAATACGTGAGTGTAAGTGTACAAACTATACCTTGCACTTGATGGGCATGTTACACAGTATACAAGTGACTGTATGTAAGATCAGGAATCAAGTAACCCCCATCAAGTGGCAATAGTGTCGAAAGCTATCCTGTGGTAGAGCTTTAGTCAAAGCATCTGTAGCATTATCTCGAGTGTGAACCTTCTCAAGACTAATGCACTCAGTGGCTAAGCAATCTCGAATGAAGTGATACCTCACCTCAATGTGCTTGGTCTTTGCATGATAGACCAGATTCTTAGCCAAAGCAATGGCACTCTAACTATCACTGAGCAAACGAGGTACATGCTAAGGTAAACCCATATCACAAGCAAGACGAGAAAGCCACAACGCTTCTTTACATGCTTCTCTTGCTACAACATGCTCTGCTTTTGTGGTGGAAACAATTGTACATTCTTGAAGACGAGATCTCCAAGAGATAGCACCTCTAGCAAAATGAAAAATGAATCCTGATCTAGACTTACGATTGTTTACACAACCAACATAGTTAGAATTTGTGTAACCAATAATGGATGCCTTCCCTCTACCTAAGCATAAACACTTCTCCTTAGTGCCACTCAGATATCTTAAAATCATCTTGACCGCTTCCAATGTTTCTTGCCAGGATTAGACATATATCTACTCACAACTCCCACTGCAAATGCAACGTCTAGTCTCGTAGCTACCATAGCATACATGAGATGACCAACACCAGATTGATAGGGAATTTTGGTCATGAATTCCTTTTCCTCATCCGATTTGGGGCAATCATCCTTGCTTAATTTCACATATGTGGGTAAAGGTGTACTCAATGCCTTTCCACTCTGCATATTGAACCTATGAAGTACTTTGGATATGTACTCACTTTGAGACAAGTATATGCATCTTTTACTCCTATCACGAGTAGTGTGCATGCTAAGAATATGTTTGGCATCCCCCAAATCCTTCATATCAAATGTCTGACTCAACTTCTTTTTGACAATTGACAAATCATAAGAGGACTTCCCAGCAATCACCTTATCATCGACATAAAGTATCAAGCATATCAAGCCGCCATCTGAGCATCTCTTTGTGTAGAGACAATGATCCTCATTACTTTGAGAATAGCCTTGAGACTTCATAAAAGCATCAAACTTTTGGTACC
The DNA here is from genome assembly GCA_020310875.1 of Ceratopteris richardii. Classification (NCBI taxonomy): domain Eukaryota; kingdom Viridiplantae; phylum Streptophyta; class Polypodiopsida; order Polypodiales; family Pteridaceae; genus Ceratopteris; species Ceratopteris richardii. The sequence goes on along the minus strand of CM035416.1, from coordinate 41,817,221 downwards.
ATTGTCTAGGGGACTGTTTAAGTCCATACAAGCTCTTCTTAAGCTTATAAACTAGACTTTCCTTGCCAGGAACTACATAACCCTCTGGTTGTTCCATATAGATCTCATCTGTAAGATCTCCATGCAAGAAAGTGTTTTTCACATCCATTTGGACTAGCTCTAAGTCCTCCACTTCAATGAATCCAAGCAACATGCACACAATAGTCATCTTGACCACTAGAGAGAAGATTTCCTCGAAATCAGCACCATGTTGTTGCTTAAAACCCTTTGCAACAAGTCGTGCTTTATACTTTGGAGAAGCACTATCTGATGTGAATTTCAACTTATATACCCATTTACATGGTAAAGCTTTCCTACCCTTTGGCAAAAGTACTAAATCCCAAGTTCCATTCTTGTGATGATCATAATATGGTGGCTTCCCTGTCCATAACTCTTGTGCCACTTTTAGACCTTTGGCAGTACTAGGTGAAAGGTTAATCACATGAACTGCAATCAATACTGTTTCTGCCCAAAAGCCTTGTGAGAGGTTTGCATGATGCAACATAGAGATTACTCGATCTTGAATAGTTCTATTCATTCTCTTAGCTACATCATTATGTACTGGGGTATAAGGAGCTATAAACTCTCTATGAATCCCTCTAGATTGACAAAAAAGGCTGAATTCATGTGAGGTATACTCACCCCCATTATCTGAACGTAAAGCTTTAAGCTTAGTTCCTTTTTCAGTCTCAACTGAAGCAAGCCATTTTTTGAAAGTAGGGAATACCTCATCCTTTGTTTTGATAGGATATACCTAGACTTCTCTAGTAGCATCATCTATGAAAGTGACAAAGTAAAGAGAACCACCTAAGGACCTAGTGGGCATAAGACCAGACACATCTGTATGAACAAGATCTAAAGGCTGAGTTAAAGAGTCAATGTGCATTCTATGCACATTTCTAGTTTTCTTTCCATATTCACAATGCGCACAAAATGAAAAATCAGAGAAAGATAACATAGGTAAGTAGCCAGAACGAGAAAGGTTTTCCATTCCACTATGAGATATGTGGCCCAAACGACCATGCCAAATACAAGCCATAGGCTGTTCAGTAACAACTAACAAGTGTTCTTTCTGTGATACAAATAAAGGATAAAGTGAGCCAACTTTTCTTCCTTTTGCACTAACCATATCGCCCTTTGATATGCGAAAGGAATGAGCATAGAAGAACACCTTGTAACCAAGGTCATCAAGTTGACCAACTGACATCAAACTGCGTGACAACTGAGGTACATGGCATACATTATGCATAATAAATTTTGAACCATCAATGAACTGCACAACCACATCTCCAATCCCCACAACATCACACTGGTAAGAATCACCAAGTCTCATGGTACCAAGAGACTTTTTTGCATAATTAGAGAACCATTCTCTATGTGGTGTCACATGGAAAGAAGCAGCATAATCTAGTAGCCAGGTGTGGGAAAGAGAATCAGCCATAAGAGCCTCAGGTGGCACAATACTATCGAGTGTCAACACATTAGCATCATCAAAAATAGCATTAATTTCTTCAATCTTCACAGTTGAGGTAGATGGTGTGGGTAACTATTTAACATGCCCATCAACATTTTGTACTTTACCTTTAGCATTCTTTAATGCATAACAATCGTTTTTCATGTGTCCTTTCTTATGACAATAATGGCATTCGATATCCCTCTTCCTTGATTTACTTCTACTCTTATTCTGTTGATCATACTTTTCCTTGTTCTCATTGTTGCCACGTTGTTGATTCTTTCCTTGTTAAGAATCACGAACATTATATGCATCTCCACTCTGAGTGCCAACCATAGACTTTCTACGAATCTCCTCACTCAAGAGTGCTCCACATATGTCATCATAGATGTGTTTGCCACTAGGTGCACTATTGCTAATAGCTATGCAAAATGTATCCCATGATGATGGCAAGGTGCATAACAACAATACTGCTTTCATTTCATTATCCATATCCATTTTGTGAGCCTGTAACTGAGAGAATATAGCATCAAACTCATTTAGATGAGCAGCAACACTATCTGTGTCCTTCATATAAAGGTCATATAATTTTCTCATCAGATAGACTTTATTTGATGCCGCCTTTTTTTCATATGTATTGCATAACTTCTTCCAAAGCTCCTCTACACTTTCATAGTCTAATATTGTAAAGTAAACATTATTTGCCAGGTGCAAGCGAATGGTAGACCTGACCATTTCATCTAACTCATCCCAATCATCTTCATCCATGTCAGTAAGCTTCTTTGAAATTCCATTTGCTAGCTTCGATTGCCTCCTTTGAATCAGCACATCTTTAATCTGATTCTTCCATAGATCAAAGTTTGTGCCATCAAATTTTCAGATCTCAAAATAGTCTTTGTCCCACAAGTTATAGCTCCTCCTTGGAACACTAGCACTAGACCCTGATCTGCCGGATGTGCCTGAGACCTCTAAGGCCATGATGGTAGAGAATTGAATGGAATGATAATGGATCTAGAAGAGCCCAAACACCAATGAATAAGTGTATAAAAGGAGTATGTCAACCACTGTATAGTTGACAAAACAAAAAATCTGGAAAAATTTTGCCAGAGTATCCTCTGCAAAATGAGCATATGACAAGTGTCAAAATATCATAAAATTGCAAATACTGACATGTTTGCCTGCATAGTGAATCACTGACTCCACTACATATAATCAGTTACCTAATAGAAGCCAACTAGGCTTATCGAGCACCTATGAACAACTATCATACATCTCCTATGGCGAGGTTGGGTAATGTTGAGACTTCACTCACTAATTAGACATGAATTTATGAAGAGATCTGAAGGAAGAAGAAAAACAAAGAGAATTGAAGGCAAAGCACTCAGAAAACTAAGCCTAAGTGAAGGGATAAATTCACTCTCGTAATTTAGTGCAAAATAAAAAGTCTAGTCTTGACATAGAACTTCAAAACTTACGAGTTGAGTCTAGGAGTATGTAAACTACATGTATATAAGTTAATTTGAGTTGAAAAATATATGCAGAGAACTCAATTTTGTAATCCTTGAGTGAATAGAGAAAAGTCGGGTTTTTCTGAGAGAGATGTTGAGGAGGAACTACTCAGTGTATGAGAGTTTTCCATGGCTATGAGCAGAATGAGGCCAAGCCATTTTGTACACATCTTCTCTGATAGTTAACACATGTTTGTGTAAAAGGATTTGGTCTAATTCCTCTTGTGTGTTGAATTCTATCTGATTTCATATCAGTGTGTAAGTTAGTTGACAATTACGAGGTTTCTGGCGCACTTTTCCCTGATCTTCTTAAGGTCAGATCTCACAGTACAGTGTAAAGTTTTTCATGAGTCATAACTCATTTTGAAGCTACTACCTTCTACTACAATTGGTCAAAATATCTTTACAAAACGGAACGTGTACTCAGAGAAATGAGTCTAGCAGTGAAGGTATGTCAAATCGATGAAGTCATTTTTCAGATTTTAGACATAATTCAAATATTGAAGTGAAATCAGAAGATTCCGATGATATTACTTGAAAGTTTTGCTTGGTATGTGTTACGTAACATTATCAAGAACTTCTATTAGCAAGTGATCAAAAGAATTTGTACAAATCAAGTTAATACATATCAGATTTGAAGTTAGAAGAAAAGGCGCAGATTTCTGAAAAGTGAAATTTTTGAATTCACTAAGTTTGGTGGTAAAGTTTTCAAATTGAGAGTGTTACTAAGCTAATGATGATTACAGAGGTGTTCAAATATCACTTTAGCTTAGTTCTTATGGTGTTTTATACATCAACAAGTGGTATCAGAGCAGAAAGGTCCTCAAGGTTGAAAGGAGGAGCAGATACAAGAGGAATTGAAGAGCTCTTCATTAAAGAGGTGAAAGCTGAGGTGTTCAACAATAAAAGACATCATAGGAATGCTTCGAAGTTATTCTCAAGGGTAAATATCTACAAAAGGTACCATACTTTAACCTTATACTCACAGGATTGCAGCAGAAATAGGAAGACTATTGCAGATCATGTATCTATTGACAAATTGGAGAGAGATAATTATCCTGCTTGAGTAATGAGAATGGAAGCATTACTTATGAGTAAGGATCTAATGATATATGTGACAGGTGAAGAAGAAAAGCCTAAATTTGAAGATGAGAGTCAACCAAGGAAAGAAGAACTAGAAGCTTTGAAGCTATGGCAGAAGAGAGATGCAAGTGCAAGGGCTTATATATGTAACACTATCACAGATCATTTGCTACCACATATTAGAGGATTAGAAACAGCTGAAGACATATGGAATGCTTTGGAAGATCACTTCCAAAACACTACTAAAGCTAGGAAGGCTAGCTTATGGTCAAAGTTCACCACATTTAAGAAAAAGCAAAATCAGAGTATTAGTGATTATGTCACTAAGATGAAGGACTTAGCAGATAGTCTTGGATCTATTGATGAGGATATTGAAGATCATAGGTTGATAGCACAATTGCTTGCAGGGTTGAGAGGAGATGAGAGGTGGAAACCTTTTGTACTCTCGACCGAACTTTCATTAAATCATTATGTGCCAGAATTAAATCAATTGCTTGGATTAATGCTCACATTTGAGCAAGACTTGAAGTCAGATGGAGATAAAGGATATAGTTCTGCTATGTATGCAAAAAATAAGAAGAGAAGTGAGAAAGGTAAAGCAAAGGATGAAGAAGAGCTGACTAGTCAAGCAAATTATGCAAGAGGAAGAGGTATTGGCAGGGGTAAAGTCGAGGAAATGGAAGAGGTAGAGGAAATCAGAACAATAACAAGAAGACACGCTGGATTTGTGGATTGAGCAATCATCTAGCCTATGATTGTTGGCATTACCTGTTGATATATTTAGGTAGTGATGTGTGTGAACACTCTAGGACCGCCGGGGCACTTTTTTCCCTCTTTAGGAGGTTTTTTTCCCCCGGCTTGTATATACGCCTATTGCCCTAATGGGCTACTTATCTTTGTACATTCTCTAGTAATACATTCAGTCTTGTGTGTTGTGCTCCAAGCTTCTTCTTCTTCCTTGTGTTGTTCGCGTGCTTCCGCAGACGTCTAACTCCAACAATTGGTATCAGAGCAGGTCGTTGCTTCTTCTAGGGCGCCGTCAACACTCCTCCGTTTGCAGTCTCAGGTTCGCACAAAATTTGGTGAGCATACTCAGCGTGTTTCCGAGATCAAAACAGCTTTGCTATGTGGTGCCGAAATCGCGATCTGAGCTCGTTTCGGCCTCTGAACGCACTATCGCAGTGCTTGTGCAGGCTATTTCGTCCTTTTGTGCCAAAGGTATATACTAGTTTCTGTTCGCCAATTTAAGCGTCTCGAAGTCTGCTACAGGTCCAGCAGAACTCGTCTGGGCAGTTCTGTTCAACTTTTTGAGATACAGCCAATTTTCTGCATCAAGGTATTTTAGTCACCGGCCATGGCTGAAAGCAGTGATGTATTCCGTATGTTGGCTGTTGAGGATAAGTTGGATGGTACCAACTACCCATTATGGGCTTATATGATGCGACATGTACTGGTTGCAAAAGGGTTGTGGAACATTGTGTAGGGTGTTGAAAGACGTCCTGTTACACCTGTAACGACAGGTACTGCAAATACAGGTGTTGGAGCTGATGAAGATGGTGTCGAAGATGATATTCCGCAGATTCCTGTTCGTGCTGCTGTTTCTGTTGCACCTACTGCAGAGCAGATTCGTTGGAATGGCAGAGATGCCCAAGCACATGCATTGATAGCTTTGTCTGTCAAACGTGCCATTATTCCTCACATTCGCTCTTGTAGAACAGCAAAGGATGCTTGGGATACACTTACCACTTTGTACCAGGCTAGGAATGAGGCTCGTGTTGCTTACCTCCGAAAACAGTTGGAGAGTGAGCACATGAATGAAGGTGATTCGATGGATAGTTTTCTTACAAAGATCAAAGACCTGAAGGAACAATTGATTTCTGCTGATGAGGTTATACCAGATAGCTCACTTGTGAAGACCGTTCTGAATGGCCTTCCTGATTCATATCAGAGTTTTGCCTCTACTCTTCGATTGATGATGAAAGGCAATCCGAATGCCTTGTCATTTGAGCAATTAGTCTCTGTTCTGTTGCAGGAAGATCAGTCCAGGCAGAACAGGTCCATTATGCGTGTTGCAGATCAAGCTTTCCTGGCTAGTCAGAAGGGCAAAGGAAAATGGAGCTCTTCTACTAGTAAGTAGAAATCTGCAAATGCTGCACAATCGAAGAACCAGGATAAAAATGAGAAGAAATCAGAAAAGCAGAAATTGTTCTGCAAGTACTGTAAAGGAAATGATCATATTATAAAGAACTGTCCAAAACTGGCTGCTAAAGAGGCAAAGAAGAAAGAGGCTTGAATGGTTGTTGCAGAGGCCTCTACACCAAAAACAGAGTCTGCAAATCTTGTGCAGGAAGAAGAATGGGCGTTTACTACTGTCTGCAGTTTTGACCCATCTTCTCATGATCAGTGCATATCTGCAGTAGACTCAGATGTTTGGTACTTTGATAGTGGGGCGACCAAACATATTACCTCGCAGCGTAGTTTCTTCTCTTCACTCGAGCCTGCCCCTACAGGGAATACTGTCACATGCGCCAATAACTCCTCTTATCCTGTTATGGGAGTTGGTAAGATCATTCTGACTACTGCTGATGGTAGTTCTTTCACTTTGTCAGATGCTTTATTTGTGCCAGGGATAAAAAAGAGCCTGTTATCAGTTTCTGCATTAGCCAAGATTGGCTTGGTTGTGAAATTCGTTGATGACAGGTGTACAGTCCATGATCTCTCAAATGGCGATGTGATTATTGCTTCTGGCATTTTATGTCGTGGGCTGTATAAGCTCATAGACTATGAAAAATCTGTGAATGATTCGGCATGTGCAGTTCATGATTCTCAGGCTATGTCAGATGCAAAGCTTTGGCATGCATGCTTTGGTCATCTGAATTTTGCTATTTTGTTACGCCTGCAGAAATCTGAAATGGTGTCCTCTTTGCCCAAACTTGAGGCACCTGGAAAACATGTTTGTGAAGGTTGTATTTTGGGCAAAATGCAGCGTTCTTCCTTTCCAAAAGATGGTTCAGTTCGGGCTATGCAGAAATTGCAGCTTGTACATAGTGATGTCTGTGGTCCTATGCAGACACCCTCTTTTGGAAATTACCTTTACTTCGTGACATTCATTGATGATTTTTCCAGGCATGCATGGGTATATCCACTCAAAGCAAAGTCCGAAGTGTTCATGTGCTTCAAACAGTTTTTGGTTTTGGCTGAAAATCTCTCAGCATGTAAAATGGGCACCCTCCGTTCTGATCGAGGGGGGGAATATATGTCTTCAGATTTTAATGCATTTCTGGCTGAACGTGGGATAAAACACCAGTGTACAGTGCCGTATACACCTCAACAGAATGGAGTTGCTGAACGAAAGAACAGGTCACTCATGGAGATGGCGAGGTGCATGGTCAAAAGTCAGGCTTTACCACATAGTTTCTGGCTTGAGGCTGTCATGTGTGCAGCATATGTACTGAACAGGTGTCCCACGAAAGCGTTGCAGTCTATCACTCCATATGAGGCTTGGCATGACCGCAAGCCATCTGTTGCTCATCTGCGTGTTTTTGGTTGTTTGGCATATGCATTAGTGCCTAAACAACATCGCAGAAAATTGGATGATAAGGCAGTAAAATGTATTTTTGTTGGGTACAGTTCTGAAAGTAAAGGCTATCGTCTGTATCATCCATAGACTAAACGCATTCTGGTTAGCCGTGATGTTGTCTTTGTGGAAGATGCTATTCAGCCATTGCTTTCATGTACTAAGGAGACATCTGTTAGCTCCAAAGACATGTATGATACTTTGATGCCTCTTTTTACAGGTGGACAGGCTAGCGCTGGTCCTAATGAGGCAACTTCTCAGCCTTTGCAGGTTTCATATGATGATGCAGATCATTCCATTTCTGATGCAGATTTACATGATGCACTTGTTGATGAGAGAGCTGATATTGAACAGGCAAAAACTATGCCAAAATGGCTGGTGCAGACTTTGCGTGACAGCAAATTAGATGCACCTTTGTCATATCGTACTCGTTCAGGCTCTCATAGTACCTCCTTTGCATCAGATTGCTATGCTATGGCTGCATCTAGTCTCTGTGATGAGAATGAGCCTGTCTCTTTTGATGAAGCACAAAATTCAGAAAATTGGATGGCTGCTATGCAATCTGAATATGATGCTATAATGAAGAATGGTACATGGTCTTTATGTGACTTGCCTCCTGGCAAGAAGGCCATTGGCACTAAGTGGGTATACAAGCTGAAGCGTAAACCTGATGGTACAGTTGACAGGTATAAGGCTAGGCTTGTTGCAAAGGGTTATGCACAGGAAAGAGGCATTGATTTTGATGAGACCTTTGCACCTACATGCCGTATGACTACTGTTCGGAGCATTTGTGCACTTGCAGCCCATCATGGTTGGAATGTACATCAGTTGGACATTAAAACAGCATTTCTGAATGGTGACTTGCATGAAGAAGTGTATGTTTTTCAGCCCCGTGGCTTTGTGTAGAAAGGGCATGAAAACCAGGTGTGCAGGTTAAAGAAGGCGTTATATGGTTTAAAGCAAGCACCACGTGCTTGGTATGAGAAAATACATGCCTATCTGATTGCACATGGTTTTGAGAACAGTCCAACTGAAAGCACCTTATATGTTAAGCGTGCTAATGATGTGCTTTTGATCATTGTTGTCTATGTAGACGACATGCTGCTCACTGGTCCTCTTGAGAAGCATATTGCTGATTTCAAGGCTGATTTGCATGCCTCATTTGAGATGTCTGATTTGGGGCATTTGCATCACTATTTGGGCATTCAGTTTATGCAAGTTGATGGTGGAATGGCTTTGTGTCAAACGAAATATATTGACACATTATTGCAGCGTTTTGGCCTTGAAGACTGTAAGCCTATTGCCACTCCTATGGAGACAGGTTTACGATTGAGTCTTCATGATGCTGGAGATGAGTTTGATGCTGTTCTCTATCAGCAGGCTGTTGGATGCTTGATTTACTTATGCATTACTCGGCCAGATATTCAGTTTGCTGTCTCACAGATGAGCAGGTTTATGCATTGCCCAGGAGTCACGCATTGGAAAGCGGTTAAGCGCATCTTTCGCTACTTGAGTGGTACTCGGCTACTTGGGTTGTTTTATCCCAAGGGGGGATCACTACCGCCAGATTTGCATGCTTTTTCTGACTCAGATTGGGCTGGTTGCTATGACACTCGTGTGTCCACCAGTGGTTTTTGCTTCATGCTTGGTAGCTCATGTATATCTTGGTTGAGCAAGAAGCAGCCTACTGTGGCCACTTCCAGTTGTGAGGCTGAGTATAGGGCAGCTTTCACAGCGACTGTTGAGTGTGTGTGGCTCAGACGCCTTATGGCTGATTTGGGTGTTGGCCAGTCTTCTGCCACCACCATCTTCACTGACAGTCAGAGCGCATTGGCAGTTGCGAGGAACCCTGTGTTCCATGCTCGCACTAAGCACATTGAGGTGCATTATCACTATGTCAGGGGGAGGTTCTCTGCTGGGGAGATCAGCTTGGCATATGTGCCCACGCAGGAGAACATTGCAGACCTTTTCACGAAGGCTCTGCCTAGGGAGAAGTTTGAAGCTTTCCGCAAAGCTTTGGGCTTACTTCCTTTTGTGGAGTGATTTCCACATAGCTCGGCACTTCCTTATACATGAGTGCCAGCTCCTTGTTCACCGCATCACTCCCAGGGGGGATTTGTTGATATATTTAGGTAGTGATGTGTGTGAACACTCTAGGACCGCCGGGGCACTTTTTTCCCTCTTTAGGAGGTTTTTTTCCCCCGGCTTGTATATACGCCTATTGCCCTAATGGGCTACTTATCTTTGTACATTCTCTAGTAATACATTCAGTCTTGTGTGTTGTGCTCCAAGCTTCTTCTTCTTCCTTGTGCTGTTCGCGTGCTTCCGCAGACGTCTAACTCCAACATTACCAACAAGGATCAAATCCAAATCAAAGCAATAATGGCAGAGGAAGAGGTGGAAGGTTTCAGAATCATTTTCAAAGAGGAAGACAAAATTCAAGAGGAAGTTTTGGTAGAGGTGGTGGAAGAAATTGGAGTCAGAATCAGTCTTACAACACTACTTATTACAACTATGCAAATGATACACAAAATGACAACCATACAACATTGATGATGAATTCAATAAGGACATCAGAGAAGGAGGATCTCAAGGTATTCTATATTGACTCTGGTTGTTCAAATCATTTGTCAGGTAATATAGAATTGTTATCAGAATTGGAAGAAGGTATTTCAAGTCATATAGTACAAACAGGTGACAATACAAAACATAATGTGCACTCAGTTGGAAAAGTGAAGTGCAGGAGTGGATCTGATTTGCTAACAAATGTTTTGTATGTCCCAACAATACCAAAGAATTTGATTAGTGTGGGACAAAGGTTTTCAAGTCAGATTTACAAATGAAGGGGTATTTATTGAAGATCTAGAAGATGGATACAATCAAATTGTCTGTGGTAAGAAGGAAGGTAGACTTTTTACTCTTAAAGTGCAAGGGAATGTTGGTCAAGCCCTAATCACACATGGTGATGAAGTACTTACAGAGTTAGACCTCTGGCATAAGAGGTTAGGAGACTTCAATGAAAAAGGAATTAAAACCATGGTGGAGAATCAATCTGTAATAGGGCTACCAAATGTAAAAAGCCAACATATGATCTACAAGTGTGAAGCTTGTCAGATGGGAAAGGCACACAGGTTATCATTTCAAAAGAAAGGTTTCAAGCATGATGGTTTGCTAGAGCTCATACATACAGATGTATGGGGACCAACAAAAGAAGGATCAATCAATGGGTCTAGGTATTATGTTCTTTTTATTGATGATGCTACAAGGTGGATAACCATTTATGTTTTAAAGGAAAAATCAGAAGTATTTGGAGCTTTCAAACATTTTCATGCATATTCAGAAAGAGTTACATGTCAAAAGCTCAAGAGATTGAGGTCTGATGGAGGGGGAGAATACTTCTCCCAAGAATTCAATGATTATCTTTGGAATGCAGGTATCAAGAGAGAAGTAACTTGTAGGTATACACCTCAACACAATGGGGTGGCAGAAAGGAGGAATAGAACATTGGTTGAGTTTGCAAGAGCAATGTTAAAAGAAAAGAATTACCCTAATTATCTTTGGACTGAGGCTGTAAATACAGCTACATATCTTGTGAATAGGTTACCATGTGCAACTCTAAATGGAATGACCCCGTATGAAGCATGGTGGGGTAAGAAACCAACACTTGATCATTGTAAGGTGTTTGGATCAATTGCCTATGCTTATGTACCATCAGAACTTAGACATAAGCTTGAACCAAAGGCTGAAAAATATGTGTTTATTGGGTATGATGAAAAGCAGATGGGTTATAGGCTATGGAATCCTCTAACCAAACAATTTATTATTTTTAGATATGTGACATTTGATGAACAGAAGAGTTGGTATGCAGATAAAGATTGTAACCTTGAAACATTTGAAGAAGAAGCAAGAAAAAGTGAAAGAGGTAAATCACATATGCAAGTAGATGGAGATGAAGATCATATGCAAGCAAGCACATCCAGAGTTGGATCATATAGAAGAAATGAAGATGAACCAAGATTTGATGAAGAAGTATATCCAGATACACATGAAGAGTGTGAACCAAGAAGATCAACTAGAATGAGGAAACAACCTACAAGGTATTCTTATGACACTTCTTATTTGACTCAGAAAAACTATGCTTACTTGATTAAGGAAAATGAAGAGCCTCAAAGCTATGATGAAGCAAAAGGTAAGAGACAATGGGAAGAAGCAATGAAGGAAGAGTTTGATGCACTTGAAGAAAATAAAACTTGGGAACTTGTTCCAAAACCTAATGGTAAGAAAGTGATTAGAAATAAATGGGTTTACAAAATAAAGAAGCATGCAGATGGAAGAATAGCCAGATACAAAGCTAGATTGGTGGTTAAAGGCTATGCTCAAACTCATGGCATAGATTATGATGAGACATTCAGTCCTGTAGCAAAGATGTCAACCATAAGGACAATCATTGCTATTGCAGCATCAAAAGGATGGACATTGAGTCAATTGGATATAAAGAATGCATTTTTAAATGGTTATATATCAGATGAGGTTTACATGGAGCAACCTCAAGGGTTTGCAGATTACAAGTTTCCAAATTATGTTGGCAGATTGAGAAGAGCACTTTATGGTTTGAAGCAAGCTCCAAGAGCTTGTAACTATAGAGTTGTGAAGTATCTTAATGATCTTGGATATCAAAGTTCAAAGGCAGATGCAAGTTTACTTATCAAGAGAACAAATGAAGTGGGAGTTCTTTCTCAGTTCATGCATTATCCAAAGGATCCACATTGGATTGCAGGTCAAAGAGTTCTTAGATACATCAAAAGAACTTTGAAGGAAGGATTATATTATCCATTTACATCAGATATAAGGCTTAGAGCATATAGTGATTCAGATTGGGCAAGAAGTCAAGATGATAGAAGGTCAACACATGGGTATATGATATACATAGGAGATAAACTTGTGAGTTGGTGTTCAAAGAAGCAACATACAATGGCTTTATCATCAACAAAAGCTGAGTACAAAGGACTTGTGGAAGCAGCAAAAGAAGTGATATGGATGCAGACCTTGTTCAAAAGCTTGGATATTGATCAAGGTATACCTATCATACATGGAGATAATATGAGTTCATTGTATCTTGCAGTAAATCCTGTATTTCATGCAAGAACAAAGCACATAGAGATTCAATATCATTTCTTGAGAGAAAAGGTAATGGAGAAGGAGCTTGAAGTGGTATACACTTCTACAAAAGATCAGATTGCAGATATTATGACAAAGAGCTTGGATGGAGTGAAGACAAGTAGATTCAAAGAGATGGCAGGAATAAAAGAGAAGAAGATTACATGAAGAAGTTAGAGCATGCTAATTAGTGATTGAGGGGGAGTTGTTGAGACTTCACTCACTAATTAGACATGAATTCATGAAGAGATATGAAGGAAGAAGAAAAACAAAGAGAATTGAAGGCAAAGCACTCAGAAAACTAAGCCTAAGTGAAGGGATAAATTCACTCTTGTAATTTAGTGCAAAATAAAAAGTCTAGTCTTGACATAGAACTTCAAAACTTACGAGTTGAGTCTAGGAGTATGTAAACTACATGTATATAAGTTAATTTGAGTTGAAAAATATATGGAGAGAACTCAATTTTGTAATCCTTGAGTGAATAGAGAAAAGTCGGGTTTTTTTGAGAGAGATGTTGAGGAGGAACTACTCAGTGTATGAGAGTTTTCCATGGCTATGAGCAGAATGAGGCCAAGCCATTTTGTACACATCTTCTCTGATAAATAACACATGTTTGTGTAAAAGGATTTGGTCTAATTCCTCTTGTGTGTTGAATTCTATCTGATTTCATATCAGTGTGTACGTTAGTTGACAATTACGAGGTTTATGGCACACTTTTCACTGATCTTCTTAAGGTCAGATCTCACAGTACAGTGTAAAGTTTTTCATGAGTGATAACTCATTTTGAAGCTACTACCTTCTACTACAATTGGTCAAAGGATCTTTACAAAACGGGACGTGTACTCAGAGAAATGAGTCTAACAGTGAAGGTATGTCAAATCGATGAAGTCATTTTTCAGATTTCAGACATAGTTCAAATATTGAAGTGAAATCAGAAGATTTCGATGACATTACTTGAAATTTTTGCCTTGTATGTGCTAATTAACATTAGCAAGAACTTCTATTAGCAAGTGATCAAAAGAATTTGTACAAATCAAGCTAATACAGATCAGATTTGAAGTTAGAAGAAAAGGTGCAGATTTCTAAAAAGTGAAATTTTTGAATTCACTAAGTTTGGTGGTAAAGTTTTCAAATTGAGAGTGTTACTAAGCTAATGATGATTACAGAGGTGTTCTAATATCACTTTAGCTTAGTTCTTGTGGTGTTTTATACATCAACAGGTAAGTCTTCCACCTGCATCACCGAAGAGATCCCAACATCTGGGTGTCTCCTAGTTAAGAAAACCTCACCACGACCCTCTTTATCAAATGTAAAAGGCTTTTTCAAGAAATATGTTTTACAATACTTTATTCAAAAATTCAAACAATGATTTTCATCACTCTTGCAACATGTGTACCATATAATACCCAATTTTCTATCAAGCAACTCCATTTTGTGCAACTCGAGGAGTCCTTGAGCTTGAACTAGAAAGCTCACACCAATTTTGGCAATTTCTAGACTTCATTTGGACCTCCAAATGACCCCTAGAACCTAATAATTATTCCTGACACTAGCTTCAAAACCGGTCAAAACTAGTCTAGAAACTATAACAAGAGCTGAGAGCTCATCTTTGAGGTTGGCTTGTTAGAGATTGTAGCTTGTATGAGAGCTTGTAAGAGTGTTCTTGAGTAATAGAACTTATTATTCACCTTCCATTGCTTCTCTATTGTGTCTACCCCGTGTGTGTGTGTGTATTTGCATGCTTCCCACCTTCACTATCACTCACCTCACTCGTTCACAATCTTCATATCAACCTATCTCTACTGTGGATTGACAATTAAGGAGGTGGAGATTCTTGACATCTTACCCTTGTCTACAACAACACCAAATTTGGCACCGTTGCCAGGGAGGAGCTCTAGGACAAACCTGTGATGGTAAGAGTATAGCAAGAATTAGTGTTGGAAGGTAATTAATTTCAAGTTTTTTGTTATTTTTGTGTTGTTTTTAGTGATTTTCACCTTCCCTCTACTCCTCTTTCATCCTCGCATCATCTTCTTGCATTCCAAAAAAATCCAAAAATTCACCATATTCACCCCTTCACCTCATTCTCCTCATTTGCAAGTGTGTGTGTGTGTGTGTGTGAGAGAGAGAGCTCTTGTGAGCAGGAGTGTATGTTTGTGTTTGTTAGATTTTAATGCAAAAAATTGCTCCGGTGCAATAAGAAAACTCTGAAAAGGTAAAAATTTTGATTCTCTGCCATATTTGCTGAAGGCAGAGAAATTTGACTTTTTGCATTACAGCATAAGCACGGTGTAGGGCACACTAGTGCCTTTAGGAATCCCTTGGTGCAATTGTAAAATTTGCACTTTGATGAGCCATTGTGATGGTGCATTACCATTGCAAAGAGGCTTCATCATCATGATTGGCTTATGCCATCACGACGAGACCCAACCATCAGTACGGGCTCATGCCATCGTGATGGTTTGCAATCACCATCGCGACGATCATACGGTTTACACCATTGCAATTTGCTGACGCCATCACAACACTTCCAAACCATCATACTTGGACCATCGCATCATGTCCATAGACCACGATTGTGTCGACCTCCCCTGAAGAGACAATCATGATGGGCATATGCCATTGCAACGGCTCACATGAACTGAGACCATCGCGATTGGCTCATGCCATCACGACGACCTTAGACCATTATGGTTAGAACATGCCATCACAACGACCCATAAGTTGTAGACCATCATGACGATTCCCTATTATGCCATCACGATTGTGTAGGACCATCATGATAGTTCATCGCCATCACGATTGTGTCAGACCATCATGATGGTTCGCTTGAAATGCATTTTTAGGATTCAAATTTTTGGCATTTTTAGGCCTATTTTGGGTGATTTCACAAGCAAAGTGTGTGTATTGAAGGCCCTAGTAAAGAAGGATCAATTTCCTTTCTCATAAGCAAAAGCTTTATCTAATCTTGATTTTTTATAAGCTATTTAGAGTACCCGAGGCAAAGCAAAGCACAAGGTGAGGCAAAAGCTAGGGAATTGTGTCTTCTTGTGCGAAAAGAGCAAACAATGAGACATCGGTTTTGATGTTGGAAGAATTCTCAAGGCCCTCAGCCAATTGATAGCTCACGCTAAGTGTGAATGCTGATATTTATTGAATTAGTGTTGCGATAGGAATTATTCAAGTATAAGAAATACTAATCATTTAAGTTCAAGTGTAAGCTAAGACATTGTGACAACAAAAACCTAAAGGAGAAGGAATAAATTTTACGGTGCAAAAACTTAAACTTACAACGAAAAGAAGATTCTTGGCGTATATAATTGGACAAGACGAGAGGTCAAAAGGAGTAAGAAAAACGAACCAAAGGATTGAGAACAAAGACGTAGAAGGGACAAAAAATCACATTGAGTGTCAAAGGGAGGTAAATTCATGAACCTTAGATCAGGAATGCACCTAGGTAAGGTAGATCAACGAAGCCATAGGTCATCAGAGGTGAGTGTGAGAACCACCGCATGTTCTTGGGCTCAACAAGTGAGTAGATATACCTACAATTTGAGCTTAGAGACAAGCAAATCATAAATGAATTATAGTATAGAGAGACCAGAAGGAGGATCAAGTGTAGCCTATCTAGAAAGACCTGAAGGACCTTACGAGACCTAGTTAGAATACATCCGGACCAACCACTTAGGTGCTCGCATCTATGAGGATGGTTTAAGAATGTCGGTTGTGCAATTGCAAAACCCTAACCAACCCATTGGATTGGAGCATCTGGTGGTTAAATTCGAGAGAGAAGCATACATAGACAAGAAAGGAACAATGTACATCATTACCAACCAACTTAGCAACACTAATGAATTTGGAGTAGTTGTTTTTGAAGTTAATACAAAAGTGGAATGATTTGCATCAACTGAAGGGCACCCCACGTGAGTACTGTGCGCTAGAGGCGAGTCTCTCTCTTGGCCCACGTGCTTATGAGTGGTGGATGAGTCTCAAGGAGGCAAACTCTATCCCTATAGATTGGGCTCAGTTTGAAACTCTTTTCCTAAAAGAGTTTCTTCCTGAGAATGAGGAGGAGAGGAATTGGGATGAGTGGGATAGGATCACCCAGAGAGGTAGGCCTTTGACGTTCTACATATCCCACTATAGGGAGATCATTTTGAAACTTAAGGGATTGGACAACTTCCAAAAATCTAGAGGGTTTGTTAGATGCTTAGATAAATCCATCAAGAGAGAGGTAAGAAGAAATGGACCAAATACGTTTGAGGAGGCGATCAAGTATGCCCAGATATATGAGGACCATAACCATCCTCAATTACACTCCTATGGAGACGTATCAGCCCCTCAAAACTCTTAGTACGACTTAGTTCAAGAAGAAATTTCCATTAGGAAAAAACAAAATCTTTATTAAGAAACAGAGATCACAAGGACCTAGGTTACCTGAGTATCTCCATGGACTTTATAGTTGGATTACGTAAGACACAGAGAGGGCACGACTCGATCTGGGTAATTGTGGATAGGTTAACCAAAATGGCTAGGTTTATTCTGACACGCAGTATAGTAAAGACACCTAAGTTGGCTAGAATCTTTGTAGAGAACCTATACCGGTTATCTGGTCTTCCTTTATACATAGTTTCTAATCGGGATAGGAAGTTTAACCGAGCATCCATAGTCCGATGGGAAAACAGAGAGGGTCAACAAATACTAGAGGATATGCTTTGAGCATATGTGAATGAAAGGCAAACTAATTGGGAAGAGTACTTACCTATAGTAGAGCTTGCATACAATAGTGCCAAGCAGTCTTCCACTAGGCATAGTCCATTTATGCTTATGTATGGATTTCGACCAAGAGCTCCTTATGCAGTAGGATTGCAGAATGAAAAAGTTCAACCTGCAAAGGACTTCTTGGAAGAGATGAACAATATGCTTAGGCTCGCTAAAGACAACATTAGGCAAACTCAGGATTGGGCTAGAGCCTATGATGACCCTCAAAGGAGAGACATCAACTTTGAGGTAGGAGAGAAAGTCTACTAGATCTGAAACCATGAAGATGGGGCCTTGTCCAAAACTATCTCCTAGGTATCCTGAAGCTTTCCAAATACTTATGAGAATAGGAAAGATGGCTTACCAACTCCAACTTCCAGAGAATAGTCAAATCCATCTAGTTTGTCATGTTAGCTAGCTTAAGAAAAGGTTGGATGAATCTAACAACCTCATTCTAGATAGTGAGGTAGTAGAGCCTATTTCCATTCAATCTATTCCACATGAGCCTGAGAGCATACTACGCACTTGAAAGAAATGGATGAGAAGTCACTTATATAAAGAGTGTCTACTAAAGTGGAAAGATAGCTCAGAAGATAGTGCCACATGGGAGCGGGTTAGCACCCTTCAAAGATGGTTTCCCAATTTTAGATCACCTTCCTAAGAGTCATTTTAAGGGGAAGGATATGGGGAAACAACATGGAGATATGACCATGTATTGTTGTACATGGGGATATAGTTGGAGTATCATTCTATTAATTCTCTCTTTTTACGAGACCTTCAAATACCATTTTTGAGGACAAAAATGGACTTACGGGGAAGGAAATGTCATGTGGAATTCACTAGAGAAGGGATGGTGTGAACCATCCATTAGGTTTTACTAGAATGGCACACACATGAGTGCCATGTGGCACTCATATGAGATGCCACCTTAGTGACTCCATTAAGGAGGGAATATATAGGATAGGTACTTGGCTGGGCGGTAGATTAGAGTATTGAATCTCCATGCGTGGTCCGAATTCAAAGCTGGTCATCATCTTCAAACATGTCGTAGTGCATGTAGGGCTTTTCCAAAAGTTAGGAGGCTCATCGAAGCATCAACAACATCCATGGCCCATAGTTCCCAAAAAGATAAAGGAAAGGAGAAGTGAGAAGTGAGTTTCACTCACACCAGAGAAAAAGATCTAGCAATAATAAAAAATGATAGAATGGAGAGATCGAGAGAACCAAGACTACCAGGTGGTAGAGATGTCTTCCCTTTACCTAGACCCTCAGAGAACCCAGGAATATTGAGGCCTACCCAATTAGTAAAGTTGATGAAAAATTATTCTGACGAAACACAAGATCCCTATGATCACGTTGCTGAGTTCAAACAAGTGTTGTGAGCTGAGCAAGTGGATGATATGTTCACCCAATACAATGCATTTGGACTCACGCTAGAAAACACACCCTTAACCTAGTTCCAGCCTTTGTAACAAAGGCAATTCAGGGATATTCATCACTTGTTAGAATCATTCATCACAAAATTCTCTAAAAGTGGAATCAAGCATAATACTTCCTCGTTAATCCATAGTTTCAAATAGAAGCCCCAAGAGATAATCAGAGTTGTAGGACGTAGATTTAGACAATATACTGAGGGATGCCCAATGCGAGAACTACCCACTCAAGCCAAGCAAGTATCTTTACTTTTGGATGGACTCTTGAGGTCTAAACTACAATCCTATGTATACTTGAAGGAACCCAGAATGTTGAAGCAATGTGTGAGAATATGTATAAACGATGAGGACAACTTAGGAGATGAATTGGAACTTTCTAAGGTCCACAAAAATTCAAATAGCTCCCTTCAATCATCCTCAAAACACTCTAGTTCCATAGAAGATCTAGATGAGAAGGTAGCTCAAAAACTAGGAGTCTCTAGTAAGCAGATACCTAGGTTGACTTCAACCAAACGTTGTTAGACCTGTGGCAGCCATCATATGGAAAATGTATGCCCAAATATAACACAACCCAAGCCAACCCTAGTGGCCAGTATTGCACAATTAAAAGTTTGTACAGCCTAACTCTTGACCATACACCTCGCCATCTCCATGAGTGACTTCTTCTTTTGTTCAGCAACTCCATTCTATTGAGGTGTATACAACATTATACACTGATGTTTTATCCCATGTTCAACTAGAAATGCATTAACATCAGAAGACATATATTCCCCCCCTCGATCAGAATGGAGGGTGCTCATTTTACATGCTGAGAGGTTTTCAGCCAAAACCAAAACCTGTTTGAAGCACATAAAAACTTCGGACTTTGTTTTCAATGGATATACCTACGCATGCATGGAAAAATCATCAAGGAAATTCATGAAGTAAAGATAATTTCCAAAAGAGGATGTCTACATAGGACCATAGACATCACTATGAACAAGCTGCAATTTTTGAGTAGCTCGAACTCAACCATCTTTTGGAAAGGAGTAATGCTGCATTTTGCCCAAAATACAACCTTCATAGACATGTTTTTTGGGTGCCTCAAGTTTTGGCAAAGAGGACATCATTTCTGATTTCTTCAAGTGTAGCAAACTAGCAAAATTCAGATGACCAAAGCATGCATGCCAAAGCTTTGCATCTAACATAGCCTGAGAATCATGTACTATACATGCTGAGTCATTCATAGATCTTTCATAGTATATGAGCTTATAAAATCCACGACATATAATGCCAGAATCTATAATCACATCGCCATTTGACAGATCATGAACTCTACATCTGTCATCAACAAATTTCACAACCAAGCCAATCTTGACTAATGCAAAAACTAATAACAGATTCGTCTTGATCCCTGGCACAAAGAAAGCATCTGACAAACAGATAGAGTACCATTAGCAGTAGTCAGAATGATCTTAGCAACTTCCATGATAGGATAAGAGGAGTTGTTGGTGCATGTGACAGTATTACCTGTAGGGGCATACTCGTGAAGTAAAGAAACTACACTGTGAGGTAATATGTTTGGTTTCCCCACTATCAAAATACCAAACATCTGAGTCTATTGTAGACATACATTGCTCATGAGAAGATGGGTCAAAATTGCAATAGTAGTAAATGCCCATTCTTCATTCTAGAAAAGATAAGCAGACTCTACCATTCCGGCCTCTTTCTTCTTTGCCTCTTCTCAGCTTTGTCTTCGTTCTTTGAATGTGCAACATTTGCAGATTTTTGCTTACTAGTAGATGAGCTCTATTTACCTTTGCCCTTCTCACTGGCAAGGAAAGCTTGATCTAGAACCTGCGTAATAGACTTGTTCTACCTAGACTAATCTTCGTGCAACATAATAGAGACTAGATCCTCAAATGACAAGACATTTGGAATGCATTTCATCATCAAATGAAGAGTTGAAGCAAAACTCTTATATGAATTAGGAAGACCATTTAGAACAGTCTTCACAAGTGAGCTACCTGGTATAACTTCATAAACCAAAATCAACTATTCCTTCAAATCCTTGATCTTTGTCAAAAAAGTGTCCATAGAATCACCTTCATTCATGTGCTCACTCTCCAACTATTTTCGGAGATAAGGAACACGAGCCTCATTCTTAGCCTGGTACAATGTGGTAACTGTATCCCAAGCATCCTTAACTATTTTGCAAGAGTGAATGTGATGAATAATGGCATGTTTGACAGAAAAGGCTATCAATGCATGTGCATGAGCATCTCGGCCATCCCAACGAATTGATTTGCAATAGGTGTAACAGAAATCATAGCATGAATAGGAATCTGAAGAATATCAGCATCTTCAACACCATATGCATCAGCTTCAATACCTGTATTTGCAGGTGTAATAGGATGGTTTACAACACCCTGCATAATGTTCCATAGTCCTTTTGCAACCAATACATGTCACATCATATAAGCCCACAATGGGAAATTGGTACCGTCCAACTTATCCTCAATAGCCAACATACGGAATACATCACTAATTTCAGCCATGACCACTGACTAAAATACCCTGATGTAGAAAAATGACTATATCTGAAAAAGTTGAACAAAACTACCTTGATGAGTTCTGCTAGACTTGCAACAAACTTCGAGATGCTTATACTGATGAACCAAAACCTGTATATATCTTTGGCACAAAAAGACAAAATAGCCTACACAAATGCTATGATAGTGTGTTCGGAGGCCGAAACTAGTTCAGATTGTGATTTTGGCACCAAAGAGTGAAGCAATTTTGATCTCCTAATCACCCTGAGTATGCACACCAAATTTCATGTGATTCTAAGACTAGGACCGTAGGAGTGTCGATGATGCCCTAGATGAAGTGGTGACCTACTTTGATACCAATTGTTGGAGTTAGATGTCTGTGGAAGCACACGAAAAACACAAGGAAGAAGGAGAAGCTTGGAGCACAACACACAAGACTGAATGTATTACCACTAGAATGTACAAAGATAAGTAGCCCATTAGGGAAATAACCATATATACAAGCCGGGGAAAAAAACCTCCTAAAGAGGGAAAAAAGTTCCCTAGCGGTCCTAGAGTGCTCACACACATCACTACCTAAATATATCAACACAAAATTGGTCGCTTTGCAACTCACTTTTCTACCTCCTACAAGCTTCTCCAAGTTCTTTCACCTACCACTCTATGGAGATGGAGTTTGAACAGAAGATAAAAGAAGTTATTAACAAGGGAGAAGAACATCTACGAGGCCAAGTTGTCATGAATGCAACATTAACATGAAATATGGGACTCTTGCAACGACATCTTACAGTAGCAAAGGAAGAAAATCATTGCTTATAGGAACAAAACAAAGACAATTTTAAAGTAGATATGGACAAGCTTGATGAACCCACTAGTCCCAGTTGATTCAAGGTTGTTCCATCCCAAACAATGCAAATGCTACTAGAAGACCATGCACATTTACTAGAGGATTATGATAGATTAAATGAGAAATATCTGCTACTGAAAAGTGATAATGCCACCTTAGGTCTACAAGCACTAGTGCAACAACCTATAGGTTACACCCCTGGAGATAATATTGGAGCTTAAAACTCAAGTTCCCAATCATTCAAAGATTCCCAAGCCCGATTCCCCACTTGAAGTCTCGATAGATGAAGAGACCATCCCCATCCCGGTGGAGGCAACTTTCAAAGAAGAACATGAAATCGAGCCTACCCTTGGTGGATGCAATACTGAAGATGGCCAGGATACGTTTGAATACCCACCCCTGCATGGATGAAATCAATAGAGGAGCCCGACAAAATTCATGCAGCATGGGTCAATGCACAACTCCATGCAATGATCGTAATTGAGGAAAAGATACTTCAATCACCATATTTTACAGAGTTAGCACTAGGACGATATATCTCTATTAATGAAGTTCACTACAATCCATACTTTCTGTATATGGTCGAGTATCATTTGGCAATTGAGAAGGCCATGGGGAAGAAACCTATGCACACCACACAATTTGAACCTAAAGATCTACCTTTAGAGGCTCAACAAGGTAGAATTTTTCAACATAATTGCTGCAAGGAACTATTACAAGAATATCCAAAATATTGTATACATGGAATACAACTCCCTTGCACCTCAAATACAACCCCTCTTATCGCCTGATACCATGAAGCTACTCTTGGACCACATTTGCAGTCAAAGTACAAAACAACAAGTAGTGCCAAGATTGGCTAAATTTCCCATACTTCACACTACCTCGTGGTCCCCCCTTAGTTGGATACATGATGGTGACAATAAGGCACTGGCTCCCTTGACTTCACCGCATAATCGACGTTGGAGTGCCGATGATGATCAAAATTTTTTACATGATGTAGACTACCTTCAAAATCTTCAGATGCATCAGGCCATCCCATGTGTTCACACTAAGATTTGAGCATGGTAATGACAATCTTGATTATGATATAAGTGCAATGTTATCGCTTTCTATGTGCTATGCGTGGCACTATGAGGTCAAGTACCTACCTCCATGTTATAAGTTGACCTTCAAAGAAATTTTTACTACAGGTCAAGTACCACTCAGAGGTATTCATCACTCGATCGACACATCTGTTACAACTATTCGTTTGCAAACAACTGATGTACTCCACACATTATCGCCTCCCACCACATGATGAACCTCAAGCTATCGATTGGGAAAAATTAGAAGCAGATCTAGCAAGAGGTCTTCATGTCACTGAAGAAACACTCACCCATGATCTCTTGTAGACATACATCACCAATACCCTACAACAAGGATCTATCACGGATGATAGACACGAGAGGGAGGAGGTGTTGGCAGTCCGGTAGTGGCTACAAGCATCGGTGCAAAGAGAGTATGTGAACGAGGAATGCAGTAAGCTTGGGGGGACTAAACATGTTCATTTTTTTCAAGAAATATGTTTTAGAGTAATTTATTCAAAACTTCAAACAATGATTTTCATTACTCTTGTAACATATGTACCATAGAATACCCAATTTTGTATCAAGCAATTCCATTTTATGGAAGCCGAGTAGTGCTTGAGCTTGAGGAGCTTAGGTAGAATTCTCATACCAATTTTGGTAATTTTTAGACTTCATTTGGACCTCCAAATAACCCCTAAAACCTAATTTTTAAATACGCTAGACCCTAGGTTCAAAACTGGTCAAAACTAGTCTAGAAACTATAAAAAGAGTAGAGAGCTCATTTTTGAGGTTGGCTTGTTAGAGATTGTAGCTTGTGTGAAATCTTGTAAGAGAAATAATAGAGCTTATTCTTCACCTTCCATTGCTTCTCTCTTGTCTCTACCGTGTGTGTGTGTGTGTATATTTGCATGCTTCTCATCTTCACTATCACTCACCTCACTCATTGACGATCTTCATATCAACCTATCTCTTCTGCGAATTGACAATTAAGGAGGTGGAGCTTCTTAAGGTGGTGCTTACCCTTGTCTAGAACAACAACACAAAACATATAAGAGAGTTCAGCATGTCTATTCTAGGGAAAGAAGTATCAGGAATCTCTCAATAGAGTACTTTTAAGATATCAAGAAAGAAATATCTAGGAATCTCTCTCAACAACACAAAACATATAAGAGAGCATGGAGTCTCTCCAATTCTTGGAAGTGGTACCTTCAATGGTCTTAGAAACCTTCATATTTTCTAACATCACTTCTTTAACATATTGAAAGCTCCTATCCCCAACCCTTTTGATCTTATTTTTGAAGGACATGCTAACATCCTTAGTGTCACTATTGATAGTCTTTTGGTTTTTGTTGAGCCATATGTTCCATAATATACATGGCTTGTCTAGATGTGCCATAAGACAACATCCATTCTTAATCAAACATTTAACATTTTCTCTTTGTATCCAAGGCATTGGATACCAACCCTTTGACATTAAGGATCAAGAAACTTCTAGAATTTCTTTGCATTAGCACAATTGAGAAAAAGATGGGCCAAATCTTTCACCTGTCATCAAAAGGCACATTTTCCATCCTTAATATTTATCACCTCCCTTTGATAAACCATTTTTTCTCAAAGAGAATGATTATGTCCATGATAGGACTAAGTCTTCTAGCCAAAGTGGATGAGAAAATCATGTACGAAGGTCTCTCATTATTCAAGTCATCCTTCGGTCATCTTTTCTGCACCAAATTGATTATTTGAGTATTGATGTCAATAGGAAAAGTACCATAGCAAATCAAGAGAATGATAGGAGTCAAGAAGTCTGTAAGTTCCAAGAAAAAGCGTTTGGAATACCATAAAAAAGGATTTGTTTCGGGTTTCAATTTATGAATGACTTTTAACCTCATCTATGGTGAGGGGGAGGTCCTAGATAGAAGCCAAGCTTTTACAAATCAATGTTTATTCATTTTTAAGAGCAATAGAGGTTTTGGATCTTTGCTATCCTCCCCTCACTTTTGAGTGCCAGAAACATCATTAAAGAAGCTAACAACGTCCTATAAATTAGCCTCAATGTTGATAGCAAATCTTCATGTCCTCTTCTTCAATATAGGAATGAAATCTCTTGTTTTTTTATCAAATCAAACATGCACAAATTCCACCACGAGCTAAAAGATCATCTTCATATTTTAATATCTCCTCAAGATAAAAGACTTTCTAACTACTACTAGAGCCTAAATTTTGGGTCCTACAAAGGTAATCTCTAAAGAAATCATCATTCTTCTTTGAGCCCAATGTTTGTAGTCATTCTATTATAATTATTGAAGAGTATTTGAATGCCTTTGACAAACCTCTTGCAAGAAATGAAAGGGGAAATCTCATATGAAAAGTGGTTGGTGAGGATATTCTTAGTGTTATCCACAAAAAAATGGATTTCAATGAGGAAGCGTCTAAGTCAGACCACCCAACTCTATAGCTGGGACAATACCTATTAAGAATCATCAAAGGTCTATGGTTAGGCATCAAGAAAGAGTGATCAAGGTCACATCTGACCTACCACAACTCCTTAAGACTATTGATATTTATATAGCATTTATTTGCAAGCCTAAGAACCAAGTAGGAATCACCTTTTTGTTTTCTGTTCCAAGAAAATTCCATACTTTGAGATAGAGAAATCAAATGCTTAATATTGGTGAGGTCATGCCAAGAGATCTCCTCACTCATACCAATGATAGAACCTTTGTTGCCAAATCTATCTCCCAAAGAGATAACCATATTAAAATCACCTTGAAGAAGGAGAGGACCATCGAGCAAGAAAATCTCATTCCAACACATCATCCTACCTTGTTTTGGAAGCATAAAAACTAGAAATACTATAATTAATAGGCTTATTTCAAACCAATGCCATACACTAATGAGTGGGGCTATGGTTAACTTCGTTAATCAAGTGAGAAATGGATGAAGCTACTCCAATAGAAGCACCACCACCACTTTCCAATGAATTCTCAACATGAAACCAACTATGATTAATGGCGATGATTTTATCTTAGATTGCAACTTGAACCCCTTAGTTTGAATAATAATACAACAAAGAGCAAATTGATATGCAGTAACATTTAATTTCCATAGAATGTCAACAAGTAAATGAAATATGCTAACCCCAAATCATAAAATAAAGACCAAATCATCAAAGGAAAGATCATTTTTTAGGTCTAATCAGAGGCCCTAAACTTCCTAGGGTATCATTTATTTTTATTTTACCTACAAATTAAATAGAGGTTTCATTTTCTTCATATTGAGTCACAAAAACATCTTCACATTCATTAGTCTCTTGCGACATATTACTTATTTTCTATTGATCATGCTTATTCAACTTAGTTACAAAAGTATCTTCTTTTCTTGTCTGAATATTGTTCTATATACAATTTAGTGGAAGGACATTACTAGTCTCACTAACAAGATTAAAATTTTCTTTTGTGTTTATAGCTATGTCCATTCCTCATTATCCTTGGAGCTTTCAAGTTGCATTTTTTTCTTTTACACCATTTCCCATGTAGAAATTTGGTTTTTTTATTTTAACCATATTGGCATGTCTATTAGTTAGATCGTCTCAAGGATTGAAGAAAGTCTCCAAAAGAACATCAAAGGCATTAGTAAGTTTACTTCCCTTTTTCTTGTTGGCCTTGGGAATAAATTTATTTGTTCTTGAGGAGGAGCCAACCTTCTCCATGTGATTTACTCCACTATCTCCAAGATTTCTATGTATACCTACAACAAAAAGTTGACCCATATTAGTTTGTCTTGGTAATGTGAATTCTTTTGTAAGATGACCTTGCTTGTAGTAGTTATAATAGGCATTAAGAAAATTTCCATAATTAATTTTCTATCCATGAAGACATCTTCCCTAAAACTTCTTTAGGAAAATTGAAGTCTTTATAGGTTTTGATATATCAAATTCAACCATTATCTATAAGTACCATTTTGGGTTTATTCCACTCCTTGTATTTTCTCCTAGGAATCTACCAAGAAATTGCCTTAGAACATCCACCTAATGATAATATTCCACAAGAAGATCTAGGAACGCAACCCATATTGGTATCTTTGTAGGCTTTTGTCCTCTAGGGTTAAATTGAGCACAACATTTGAAGAATGAATATTGTAACATCTGTTGGAGAAACAATCACTAATTGAACATATATTTGAAGTTCAAACTTTAGAAGAAAACCACATGCCTATGTGAAGGGACAAATTCACAAGTGTATTATAATTGTAAAGTTAGTTCACTTTAGTTCTAGAAGTTTTTTAAAAATCACGAGAATGAGAAATTCTATATAAGTTAGTTTGTATCAACTGACGCGAAGAGGAAGACAATGAGAAAGTGAGTTAGTACTCATTTTGTATGACTCAGAATAGTGAGGCTTCTGTGCGTGAGAAAGCACCTATGCATTTGTGAGGTTTCATAGTTATGGAAAGAGTTTATTAAACTTCTGTGTATAAGTATTCTTCTTCCATCTCTAGAGTTTCTCTTGTGTGAAATGATTTCAGAAGTTGAAGTTTTCCAAGCAAGTCGATGCCTAGCATCGAATTTGTGCTGATAAGTCTATGTTTTATTCTCTAAGTTCTATGTACTGCTAAATCTCTTTGAAAATATGAAGTTTGTGGAGCAACTCGATGCCTGGCATCGAGTTTCGGCATAAAGTGGATGCCTGACATAGACTTCCCACATAAAAGTGGTCTTGCTCATGTCTTGTGTTCATAGCATAATTTTGGCACTAAAAAAGTGGCTTAAAAAGCTCAAAGTCGATGCATGGCATCGACTTTTGGTTGCAGGTCGATGCTAGGCATCGAATTTTCAATTTTAGACACTCAGAATTACTAAAAAAGGCAAAATTTCCAGTTTTGGAAAGTCATATAGGGTGATCTTGTGAAGGGCATAACTTGAGTTCTAGAGATTCGTTTCTTGTATATGATAGCTTTTTCAAAAGCTCTACTCTTCTAATTTCATTCATCAAAAGATCGTGGAGAAATAATATTGGTAGTAAGAGAAATTAGCAAAATACAGAAGGTATGTCATTTTCAGTGACTAGAAAAATATGAAGAAGTAAAGTTCTTGGTTTTGGCTATCATTTCTCGAAGTTTTGAGTGGCAATGAGTTAATGGTGATCATAGAGGTTGTCTAGTGTCACATAAATTCATTTCTTGTGATGTTTCACACATCAACAAGTGGTATCAAAGCAGAAAGGTCCTAAAGAGCAGAAGGCATCAAAGGTAGGAGAAGTTTTTGAAAAGTTTTTCATTAAAGGTTGAAAGGTGAAGCATTTGAAGACTCAAAGCATTTCAAGGTGACTTCAAAAGTATCTTCATACACAAAGAACTTCAAAAGGTATTATCCTTTATCCTTTAAGCTCACAAGTTGTAGCAGAAACAAAGGAGTATGGCAGAACATATCTCCATTGACAAACTGGACAGAGATAATTACCCCGCATGGGTAATGAGAATGGAAGCCTTACTTATGAGTAAGGATCTCATGCTATATGTAACAAGTGAAGAAGAGAAGCCAGTATTTGAAGATGAAAGCCGACCAAAGAAAGAGGAACTTGATGCTTTAAAGCATTGGCAGAAGAAGGATGCAAGTGCAAAAGATTACATCTACAATACAATCTCAGATCATTTGCTACCACACATCAGAGGATTGGAATCATCTGAAGATATATGGAATGCATTGGAATATCATTTCCAAAGTACTACCAAAGCAAGTCAGAGTTTACAATATTCAAGAGATCACAAGTTGATTGCTCAATTACTTACTTGTTTGAGAGGAGATGAAAGGTAGAAACCTTTTGTATTGTCAACATAACTTTCTTTGAATCATTATGTTCCAGATTTGAGCCAATTTCTTGGTTTGATGCTAACTTTTGAGCAAGACTTGAAAGGAGATGTTCAGGAAACATAGAATTGATGTCAGAATTTGAAAAAGGTATTTCTAGTCATACAGTTCAAACAGGTGATAATACAAGACATAGTGTACATTCAATTGGAAAAGTGAAATGCAAGAGTGGAGTAGATTTGCTAACCAATGTTTTGTATGTTCCTACAATATCTAAAAACTTGATTAGTGTGGGACAGATAGTTGAAAAAGGTTTTCAAGTCAGGTTTACAAATGAAGGAGTATTTGTTGAAGATCCAGAGAATGGATATAATCAGATTGTCTCTGGTAAGAAAGAAGGTAAACTCTTTACTTTAAGGGTACAAGGGAACATTCATCAAGCTTTGCTCACACATGGTGAAAGAGTGATTACAGAACTTGATCTCTGGCATAAGAGATTAGGTCACTTCAATGAAAGAGGAATTAAAGCTATGGTTGCTAATCAGTCTGTACTAGGATTACCAAATGTGCAGAGTCAACATATGGTTTATAAATGTGAAGCATGTCAAATGGGAAAAGCACACAGGTTACCGTTTCAGAAGAAAGGATTCAAACATGATGGATTACTAGAGTTGTTCATACAGATGTATGGGGAGCAACAAAAGAAGGATCTATCAGTGGCTCAAGGTATTATGTTCTTTTCATTGATGATGCTACAAGATGGATAACTTTATATGTTTTGAAGGAAAGATCAGAAGTGTTTGGAGCCTTCAAGCATTTTCATGCATATGTAGAGAGAGTCACAGGTCAAAAGCTTAAAAGACTGAGGTCTGATGGAGGGGGAGAATACTTCTCCCAAGAGTTCAATGATTATCTTTGGAATGGAGGTATTAAGAGAGAAATAACTTGCAGGTATACACCACAACAAAATGGTGTAGCAGAAAGAAGGAACAGGACTTTAGTTGAGTTTGCTAGAGCTATGCTGTAGGAGAAGAATTGTCCAAATTATCTTTGGGCTGAGGCTGTAAATACAGCTACATATCTTGTGAATAAATTACCATGTGCAACTCTAAATGGAATGACTCCATATGAAGCTTGGTGGGGTAAGAAACCAACACTAGATGATTGTAGAGTGTTTGGATCAATTGCATATGCTTATGTGCCATCACAACTTAGGCATAAACTTGAACCAAAGGTAGAAAAATATGTGTTCATTGGTTATGATGAAAAGCAGATGGGTTACAGGTTGTGGAATCCTCTAACCAATCAATTTCTTGTTTCTAGAGATGTTACATTTGATGAACAGAAAAGTTGGTATGCAGATCAAAGTCATACAGCTGAAGAATTTGAAGAAGAGGTAAGAAGATGTGAGAAAGGAAAATCAATTGTGCAGGTAAATAGAGATGAAGACTATATGCAAGCAAGTGCATCCAGAAGTGGATTAACAAGAAGGAATGAAGAAGCTCCTATATTTGATGAAGAGGTGTATCCAGACACTTATGAAGAATGTGAACCAAGAAGGTCAAGCAGGACTAGAAGACAACCAGAAAGGTATTCTTATGATACTTCTTACATAACTCAGAAGAACTATGCATATATGGTCAAAGATGATGAAGAACCTCAGAACTATGATGAAGCTAAAGGTAAGAACCAATGGGAAGAAGCAATGAAGGAAGAGTTCAATGCACTAGAGGAGAACAAGACATGGGAACTTGTTCCTAAACCAAATGGTAAGAAAGTAATTGGAAATAAATGGGTTTATAAAGTGAAGAAGCTTGCAGATGGAAGTATAGCCAGATACAAAGCTAGACTGGTGGTGAAAGGCTATGCCCAAACCTATGGCATAGATTATGATGAGACATTCAGTCCTGTAGCTAAGATGTCAACTATAAGGACAATCATTGCTATTGCAGCTTCAAAAGGATGGACCCTAAGTCAATTGGATATAATGAATGCATTCTTGAATGGATACATATCAGATGAGGTATACATGGAACAACCTCAAGGGTTTATAGATTCTAGGTATCCAAATTTTGTTTGCAGGTTGAGAAGAGCATTGTATGGATTGAAGCAAGCTCCAAGAGCATGGAACTATAGACTGGTGAAGTATCTGAATGAACTTGGATATCAAAGTTCAAAAGCAGATCCAATTCTACTGATCAAAAGAATAGAGGAAGGTACAATCTACATTTGTATTTATGTAGATGACATTATATTCATAGGTACTTTAGATGAAGGAATCAAGGAGGTAAAGAGATTACTTGAAAAAGAATTCAAGATCAGTGATCTAGGAAAGTTATCATACTTTCTTGGTATGGAAGTCACCTATACAGATCATGGCATATATGTATCACAAGAAAGGTATCTTCTGAACCTATTGAGGAAGTTTGATATGGAAAATTGGAGAGAAGCTTCAACTCCACTTGAATTTAATCACAAGCTCAGTAAATATGATGGTGCAAAATACAAAGATATGAGGAAGTATCAATCTCTTGTGGGTAGTTTGATTTATGCTACACTAACAAGACCTGATCTTAGTTATGCGTTGGGAGTGTTGTCACAATTCATGCATTGTCCAAAGGATCCACATTGGATTGCAGGTCAAAGAGTTCTCAGATATATCAAAGGAACTATAAAGGAAGGATAATATTATCCTTTTACATTAGATTTGTAGTTCAGAGCCTATAGTCACTCAGACTGTTGGAATATGCAAGTCCACATCATCTCTTCAAAGTATTATTATAGTTTGAACTCTTTATTAAAGTTCATTATATTCTTAGAGTGATTTATTATGTTTTCCACATCAGCCATAGTCATGAATAAAGCATATTTGAAGTCAATGCCAAGTTGGATAAGTGTTCCTATAATTTAGGAAAAATTTCAAGACAGCAACACACCTTTTCTGAAGGCAATTTTGTAGGGATCATATCTCGCTAACCGTGCATTCTTTTTGGTCGATTCAAAAGCTGAAATGTTCTCCATAATATCAAGTATCAGCTCACCAAAAAATCCCGCAAATTCATCTCCAAACTCAAGTTATGCTTGTCGCAAGTTGATAGGTAGAGAATTGGCAGATTGCTGAAAATGGCCAGTAGGCCAAATTTGGAAGCTTGTATCTTGAGCTACGTGCGTCATCTCAAAATGATTTATTGAGCAAATTTCTTTCCCATATCATGGAGAATCTCCATCTAAAATAGTTTCACCAAAATCCCATGCATTAGAGAGTTATTCCTATTTAAATAGAGGCTTCTAAGCATTTTCGGCAGACATATAGAGGGCTGGAGTTGAGAGACACTCGACTCATTTTTTTGTAGTTGTGGAGTGCCTCCTAGGGACTGAAGTGGAGTGGTGTATACCACACACTCTTGACCATTATACATTGGCTTCATGTGTATCATTGAGATCATTTGATAGTGTTATCAACTTTGTTCTTTTCAAGTAGTTTGAGCTTGAGTTAGCTTCTACTACTGAACTTTGTATTCTTGTTGATTTAAGGATTGCTCACTTATTTGTCTCTCATATCTCATCTCATATATGCTTTGAGAGTGTGTTTAATCTCAGCTCCTAATTTTTTTCATGGTATCAGAGCACCTACATTAGAAGTGCCTAGTGTGAGCATATTTGAGTAAAGGGAAGAGTCTCGATTTAACTTGTTGCAGTTGAAGATGGCACCAAGTCTCCACAACCTACACTTAGAAGGAGTTGATAAGCTCAATGGCAACAACTATGCTAAATGGAAGGTAAATATGGAGTCCTTACTTTTCTTTCAAGATTGTCGGGATTTAATTTCGATGGACAGACAGACTGGAAGTGAAGAAGAATTGTCCAAATGGGATAAGAAGGCCATGTTTGCAGTTCATATGATAAGGTTGAGTGTCAAAGATGACATTCTCAGACATCTCCTTGATGTGAAGACTCCCAAGAAGGCATGGGAGACATTGAATAATATCTACAAGTCTAGGAGCACCTCGAGGCAAGTGGCATTGAGGGCTGAACTTACAAATTGTACGAGGAAGCAAGGAGAGGATGCTTCAAGCTTCATCAAGAGAGTCAAGGATCTACATCAACAACTAGTGGCTGTTGGAGATAAGATGTCTGACAACGAGCTCTCTACAATCATCATCCATGGATTGCGAGATGGATATGAAGGCTTAGTTCAAGGCCTCATCATCTTGAGGAGATGGAACAAATTTTCAGAGATGAAGATCAAAGGCACGCTGCAATGAAGTCAATACATGATGGAGGAAAGGCATCAACATCAAATGAAAAAGCACTCTTCTCATCAAGGGGAAGAGGAAGATTCAACACACAAAGAGGAAGAGGGTGGCATCAGCCCACTCACAACCAAGATCGACAAGATCATGAAGGTAATCAATCTTTCCAAGAAAGAGGACATCCGTCCTCAAGAGGTAGAGGAAGAGGAGAAGACAGAGGTAGATATTACTCTATCCAATGTTACAATTGCTCTAGGTATGGTCATTTTGCTAAAGATTGCAGGAGTAATCAAGATAATGGGAGAGGAAGATCAGCCCACTACACGGATGGAGAAGGTGGAAATGAGTCCACTCATTTTGAAGAAGATTCTTCACTAAGAGATAGCAGCCCATACACATGATCCCAAAGAGGAACCATGGTGGATCGATAGTAGAGCAAGTTCTCATATGACTTCTCATGCTCAATACTTTTCTAATATTGATGATTCTCATAATGGTACTATCTTTACAGCAGATAGTACTCCAAATTCCATTGCACGGAAAGGTGACATATCCATTCGATTGGGAACAGGAGAGAAAAAGACACTCGGCAATGCTCTCTTGGTACCATCGCTTACCAAGAATCTACTTTCAGTTGGAGCTATGATGAGAAGGGACTCAAAATAGAGTTTGAAGGCCAGCAATGCCTCATTAAAGATCCAAAGAAATTCCTACAAAGTGGTTGCTAAAGGAAGAAAGCAAGGAAAGCTTTTCAAGTTAGAAGGAGAAGTCTCAACATTTTCAGCAATGGGAAATGACAAAGCAGCCCCCATTATGCCTACCGAGTTATGGCACAAGAGGTTTGGTCACTTGAACTTCAATAGTATGTGTATGCTGAAGGAGAAAGGCATGGTCATTGGAATTCCAGCCTTACAAAGGATTGGAAAAGTGTGTGAAGCGTGCTGCCTTGGAAAGCATGCTAGGAGTAAGTTCTTAAAGAGCAGCTCAAGGGCACGTGATATACTTGATGTGGTGCATGCTGATGTATGTGATTCAGCGCACACTCCCTCACTTGGAGGGAATATTTATTTTGTTACCTTCACGGATGATTTCTCTAGATATACTTGGGTTTATTTTATGAAGTCCAAGGCCGATGTATTTCAGATTTTCAAACACTTTCATGCTATGGTGGAAAAGATGACAGGACGAAGACTGAAGACTCTATGGTCTGACAATAGAGGAGAATTCTTGTCGAAGGATTTCAGCCATTATCTACTTGAGAATGGCATTCGAAGGCAACTTACTTGTAGCTACACTCCACAACAAAATGGAGTGGCAGAGAGGAAGAATAGGACATTATTTGAAGCAGCAAGATGCATGCTCAAAGACAAAGGTCTGAGCAACATCTTTTGGGCTGAAGCAATCAACACTTCATGCGATTTGATGAATAGGTCTCCTAACAAAGTCTTGAAGGGCATTACCCCCTATGAAGCTCTTCACAACATCAAGCCTAAGGTACATCATTTAAGAGTTTTTGGTTGCCTCACATTTTCTCACATTCCAGATGAAAAGAGGAAGAAGCTGGATGACAAGTCAAGGAAATGCATCTTTGTTGGATATAGTGATGTAAGCAAAGCTTACAAACTTTATGATCCATGTAAGAAGGAGACATTCCTATCAAGGGATGTGATTTTTGATGAGAATGCAAGCTTCAGTTCAACATCAATTGAAGATTTGGATAAAAGATCTTCAACAACACTTAAAGTTGAAGTTCCCTCTTCTACACATGAGGAAACCATTGAAGAATTAGAGGAAGAAGATGAAGATCACCGTGCAGCTCTTAGAAGGTCTTCAAGGATCAGAACACAACCTCAAAGACTTACATATCAACGAGGTAATTCCTCATGTTTTGAGCAAAGTAATGTTGCTTTGCTTAGCTCTATTTTACAACATGACGAACCGTCAACATACAAGGCTGCTAGTACTCAAAAAGAATGGCAAGAAGCTATGGACAAAGAGATGGCTTCTCTTCATCAAAATGGGACATGGGAGTTATGTCCATTACCTCCCAACAAGAAAGCAATCGGATGCAAATGGATCTACAAGCTGAAATTCAACAAGGAAGGGAAGATAGATAGACACAAAGCAAGGTTACTAGCTAAAGGATATTCTCAACAATATGGATTGGATTATGATGAAACATATGCTCTAGTAGCAAAGATAAGTTCAATTAGGTTATTACTTTCCCTTGCCTCCATATTCAAGTGGAAGGTGAAGCAAATGGATGTCAACAATGCCTTTTTCAATGGCATACTTGAGGAAGAGGTCTACATGAAACAACTGGAAGGATACATTGTCAAAGGTAAAGAGCACATGGTATGCAAACTTCTCAAAAGTTTGTATGGTTTGAAACAAGCTCCCCGAGCTTGGTATGCAACGATTGATGAGCATCTTTGCTCTCAAGGCTTTCAAAGAAGCAATGCTGATCATAGTTTGTATTATAAAGTCAAGGGAAAAGATATTGTTATTGTTCTTGTATATGTGGATGATCTCATGTTGACAGGAAGCAATGAAGCAATGATTGAAGATGTTCAAAGAAAACTCTCTAAAGAGTTTGAAATGAAGGATCTTGGTGACTTACACTACATTCTTGGCATCGAAGTCTCTCGACTAGAGAAGGGAGATATATTTATCTCTCAACAAAAGTATCTTTTTTCCATTCTTGATAGGTTTGAGATGTCTCACTCTAAGCCAGTCTCTACACCTATGGAGTCAACTCTCAAACTCATGAAGGACGAGAATGGTGTTCCATATGATGAAACACTATATAGACAACTCATAAGATCTCTCCTCTATTTGACCAAAACAAGACCTGATATTTGTTTTGCAGTGAACTCTCTCTCCAAATATCTAAAAGCTCCCAAAGTATCTCATTGGAATTCAGCCGAGAGGAGACTTCACTTGGAATTCTCTATGGAGGAGATACATTGAATCTTCATGGATTTAGTGATTCAAATTATGCAGCAAACTTGGTTGATAGAAAGAACATAAGTGGAAATGCCTTCTTCCTAGGCAATGGAGCTATTTCATGGAGTTCCAAAAAGCAAAGTACGATAAGCTTATCCTCTACAAAAGTTGAATACAAAGCTCTCACAACCTCAGCTTGTGAAGCTATTTGGCTGAAAAGATACTTGGATGAGATTGGTTTTGGTGAAAACCAACCTACAACCATTCATTGTGATAATGTCTCAGCTGAATCTTTGGCAAAGAATCCAGTCATGCATCAACAAACCAAGCACATTGAAGTGAGGGAGCACTTCATCAAAGAGAAGATACAAAGTGGTGATATCATCTTACACCATTGCAACACAAAGGAAAATGTGGCTGACCTCTTCACTAAAGCTCTCGGCAAGGAGTTGTTCATCAAGCATAGATCATCACTTGGCATGATGGAGCTTCCATTAAGGGAAGGAAGTCATGAGTAAGGGAAGGCTCATCATGCATCTTCAACAAATAAGGGAAGGCTCATCTTCGTATGCCTTCAGCAAGCATTTTATTTCAGGTTCTTATTATTTTGAAGATGTTGGACTTGAGGGAAGGTGTTGGAATATGCAAGTCCACATCATCTCTTCAAAGTATTATTATAGGTTGAACTCTTTATTAAAGTTCATTATATTCTTAGAGTGATTTATTATGTTTTCCACATCAGCCATAGTCCTGAATAAAGCATATTTGAAGTCAATGCCAAGTTGGAAAAGTGTTCCTATAATTTAGGAAAAATTTTAGGACAGGAGCACACCTTTTCTAAAGGCAGTTTTGCATGGATCATATCTCGCAAACCGTGCATCCTTTTTGGTTGATTCAAAAGCTGAAATGTTTTGCATAATATCAGGTATCAACGCACCAAAAAGCTCCCACAAATTCATCTCCAAACTCAAGTTATGCTGGCCGTACGTTGGTAGGTAGAGAATTGGCAGATTGCTGAAAACGACCAATAGGCCAAATTTGGAAGCTTGTATCTTGAGCTACATGCATCATCGCAAAATGGTTTCTTCAGCAAAGTTGTTCCACATATCATAGAGAATCTCCATCTAAGATAGTTTCACCAAACTCCCATGCATTACAGAGTTATTCCTATTTAAACAGAGGCTTCTGAGCATTTTTGGCAGACAGACAGAGGGATGGAGTTGAGAGACAGTCGACTCATTTTTTTGTAGTTGTGGAGTGCATCCTACGGACTGAAGGGGAGTGGTGTATACCACACACTCTTGACCATTATACATTGGATTCATGTGTATCATTGAGCTCATTTGATAGTGTTATCAACTTTGTTCTTTTCAAGTAGTTTGAGCTTGAGTTAGCTTCTACTACTGAACTTTGTATTCTTGTTGATTTAAGGATTGCTCACTTATTTGTCTCTCATATCTCATCTCATATATTCTTTGAGAGTGTGTTTAAGCTCAGCTCCTCATGTTTTTCACAGACTGGGCAGGTAACCAGGATGAGTGGGCAGGTAACCAGCATGACAGAAGATCAACTCATGGCTACATGATATACATTGGTGATAGCTTGTAAGTTGGTGTTCAAAGAAACAACATAGAGTAGCATTATCATCAACTGAAGCTAAGTACAAAGGACTTGTGGAAGCTGCTAAGGAGGTCATATGGATGCAGACATTGTTCAAAAGCTTGGGCATTGATCAAGGTATACCTACAATACATAGAGATAATATGAATTCACTTTATCTTGCAGCAAATCTAATATTTCATGCAAGAACAAAACATATAGAGATACATTATCATTTCCTGAGAGAAAAGGTAATGGAGAAAGAAATCGAAGTGGAGTACGTTTCTACAAAAGATCAGATAGCAGACATAATGACAAAGAGCTTGGATGGTGTGAAAACCAGCAGATTCAAAAGCATGGCAGGAGTAAAAGAAAAGAAGATGATATGAAGAAACAGAGAATGTCAATTAGTGATTGAGGGGGAGCTGTTGGAGAAACAATCACTAATTGAACATATATTTGAAGTTCAAAGCTTTAGAAGAAAACCACATGCCTATGCGAAGGGATAAATTCACAAGTGTATTATATTTGTAAAGTTAGTTGACTTTAGTTCTAGAAGTTTTTTAAAATTCATGAGAATGAGAAATTCTATATAAGTTAGTTTGTATCAACTGACGCGAAGAGGAAGACAATGAGAAAGTGAGTTAGTAATCATTTTGTATGACTGAGAATAGTTGGGCTTCTCTGCGTGAGAAAGCACTTGTGCATTTGTGAGGTTTCATAGTTATGGAAAGAGTTTATTAAACTTCTGTGTATAAGTCTTCTTCTTCCATCTCTAGAGTTTGTCTTGTGTGAAATGATTTTAGAAGTTGAAGTTTTCCAAGCAAGTCGATGCCTGGCATCGAATTTGTGCTGATAAGTCTATGTTTTATTCTCTCAGTTTTATGTACTGCTAAATCTCTTTGAAAATATGAACTTTGTGGAGCAACTCGATGCCTGGCATCGAGTTTCAGCATAAAGTCGATGCCTGGCATCGACTTCCCACATAAAAGTGGTCTTGCTCATGTCTTGTGTTCATAGGGTAATTCTGGCACTGAAAAAGTGGCTAAAAAAGCTCAAAGTCGATGCCTCGCATCGACTTTTGGTTGCAAGTCAATCACAGCACAAAGAAATCACTAATTGTTTCTACCATACCAAAATGACATTATAAAGGTGTGTGATGTAGTTATGTACTTGACATTGAGTGTATCCAAAGCTATTCGTCACAAGATTTGATCAAGTTGTTTCTCATACCACTTGTTATATGTTGGAGTTAGACGTCGACGGAAGCACACGAACAACACAAGGAAGAAGAAAAAGCTTAGAGCACAATATACAAGATTGAATGTATTACCACAAGAATGTACAAAGGTAAGTAACCCCTTAGGGCTATAGCCATATATACAAGCCAGGGAAAAAAACCTCTTAAAGAGGGAAAACCTACCAATGCGCTCTCACTCTCACTGAAGATGGTGGTGGCAGAAGACTGACCAACACCCAAATCAGCCATAAGGTGTCTGAGGCACACACACTCAATAATCACTTTGAAAGGTGTCCTATACTCAGCGTTACAACTAGAAGTGGCCATAGTAGGCTGCTTCTTCCTCAACCAATATATGCATGAGCTACCAAGCATGAAGCAAAAACCACTAGTGGACACACAAGTGTCATAGCAACGAGCCCAATCATTATTAGAAAAAAAGCATGCAAATGTGGTAGTAGTGATCCCCCCTTGGGATAAAACAACCCAAGTGGTTGGGTACCACTCAAGTAGCGAAAGATGCGCTTAACCGCCTGCCAATGCTTCACACTTGTGTTGGTGTAAGTCACAAGCCTACACATTTGGCTTGAAATTCATACACATTTGGAGAAGCATAGGAACAAATGCTAGTGGTTAATTACCACTTTACCTTTTGTAAAAGTCACATTTGACTTGGAATCTTTGTAAACACCTACCAAAAGAAACTCGTGGAAAAGTTAGCTTTGATTGATGGAATATCTCCTAGGATGTAGGAGCATGATTATAGGGAGCCAAAAGTTTGAATTCAAATTCAAACTTTAACTCAACTACTATAAAAATGATCATCAAAAAGTTGCAGGTAGAAGAATCACTTTCCGAGCTTCTCATTGTCAATGGTGAGTATGTGTGAGGCCTACACTCTAGCCCACACCTATCTACACCATTAGGCAATGATATTCATGCCAATGGTATTTTATACAAGTGTTCATTAATACATATATCTACATTGTTCAATTATGAGTTCTCTATCCTAGTGTTCAAAAGTCTGTCAATTTGTGGAGAGCATAGCTCACTGATTTCTCCACCAAATTCAATGATCTATAGCTTGTTGGAACCAGATCAAAGTCACCTACATGCTACCAACATTTGAAGGATTTCTATTCAGCCATTACAGAGAAAAGTTCATCAAAGTGATCACTAGTCAAAGTCTGCAACAATCCTCAAATATCGGGGGTAAAGGTTTACTTGTTAAATTGATTTCTCTGAGCATAGTTAGTCTTTTTAAGTGATATCACTTGGAGTAGTTAGCTTGCTAAGCTAATTAGATACCCCTAAAAGGAATTTTTCCAATTCCTACTGTGATGGACATACTGAGCAAAAGATACAGCAGGTGTCTTGACAAAAATAGAAGGTTTTCTTGAAGACTTGAAGTTCAAAGTTATCTGTTTTGATTCTATCTTTGCATACATCATTTCCAAAGTACATAGGCCATTTTATGGTGTCATTGGAAAGCTAAGGAGGTCCAATTATCAACTCTGAAGCATCAAAGGGCTGGTACAAAGCAGGATTTGGCAGTACCTACTCATTCTCTTGGAGTGTCCATCCATCAATCCCAACAATGGTATCAGAGCAAGTTCAGGTAAAATGGGAGATGGTTTTCCTTCATTCATTGATAAATTGGACAGGAACAACTATCACGCATGGTCTCTAAGGATGAAGAAATACTTACAAGGAAGGAGTATTTATGGATACATTTCAAGAGATGAGGAATTGCCCTCATTCAAAACTAGAGGACTACCAACAAAGGAAGAACATGAAAAGCTCAACACATGGTGTGCCAAGGATGCATTAGCAAGGTCTTACTTACTAAGCTCCATTTCTGATTTTGTTTTGCCACATATTAGAAACTACAAGACATCCCAAGAGACTTGGGAAACTTTGTCATCCTATTTTTCTTCCAACACAAGGGCCATAAAAAATCAACTGTGGGCTCAATTCACTACACTAAGGAAGCAACCTAAGCAGGCTATTTCAGAGTTTGTGACTAAGATTAAAGATGAAAGAGATCAGTAAGCAAGCATAGGAGAAGAGATTGAAGAAGAGCAGATAGTAAGGCAAGTGATCAATGGGATTAAAGCTGATGACAAATGGGAAAGCTTCACCACTGCCATGGATCTTTACATGGACATGCAAATTCCAGATCTTACCACTCTCATGGGACAATTGTTCACTCATGAAGCCAAGCTCAACAAGAATGGAGACACATCCAAAGGTAATAGCTCTTCTGCCCTATACACTGATAAAGGTAAAGCTAAAGATAAAGGCAAGAACAAGAAGATAGAGGATGAAGGCACTACCTCCCAAGCCAACTATGTAGGGAGAGGTAGATCATCAAGAGGAAGGGGCACATGAGGTAAGCAAGGTAGGGGGAGATCCTATAACTCCTCACCATGCAACATTTGTGGTTTATCAAATCATACTACAGATGAGTGTTTCAAGAATTACAAGAATCAGAGAGGAAGAGGATACCAAAGAGGTGGATACTCACAATCAAGAGGTAGATTCAACAATCACCAAGGCTACAACAACAACTACAACAATAACTACAACAACAACTACAATGGCAACTACCAAGGAGGATTCAAATCCAGGAAGGACTACAATAACTATACAAAAGAGCACGATGATTCTCTTCTGATTATGAACATGACTTCAAAACCAGGTACAAATGATGAGCACCTATTCTACATTGACTCAGGATGCTCAAATCATGTGGCTGGCAATGTAGCTCTACTCCCTGATCTTGAAGAACCAAAAAGTAAGCATCAAGTACAAATAGGTGATGACAGCAAGCACTCAATAGTTAAAGTTGGAAATGTTAAGACTTGTGATGGAAATCAGA
The DNA here is from genome assembly GCA_020310875.1 of Ceratopteris richardii. Classification (NCBI taxonomy): domain Eukaryota; kingdom Viridiplantae; phylum Streptophyta; class Polypodiopsida; order Polypodiales; family Pteridaceae; genus Ceratopteris; species Ceratopteris richardii. Next base: position 41,775,037 of record CM035416.1, on the reverse strand, counting down.
ATTTGTTGAGTAGGGTACTATATGTACCAACCATTACCAAAAACTTGATGAGTGTTGGACAGATTCTGGAAAAAGGTTTTCAGGTTAGATTCAACCAATTTGGAGCATTTGTGGAGGATCCCAACCAGGGGTTCAAGAGAATAGCAAAAGGAGAAAATCAGGTAGACTTTTTTACTTTTGAGCTAGAAGACACAAAGAACATTGCACTCTATAGTTATAAAGATCAAACACTTTCAGAGCTAGAGATTTGGTATAAAAGATTAGGGCATGCAGGAGAAAGATGAAACAAATATGCACGGATCAATGTGTAATTGGAATACCCAATGTTTCCAAAGAACACATGATATACAAATGTGGTGCTTGTCAGTTTGGGAAGTCTCATAGGTTACCCTTCTCAAGGAAAGGCTACATGCATGAGGACTACCTAGAGCTTGTCCATACAGATGTATGGGGACCAAGCAAAGACCCCTCAATCTCAAGATCAAGGTACTATGTATCTTTTATTGATGATTATAGTAGGTGGACTGTATTGTACTTTATGAAGCACAAAGATGAAGTGTTCAATTGTTTTAAAAAATATCTTGCACTTGTTGAGAATTAGATAGGGAAGAATCTAAAGAGACTAAGGTGAGATGGAGGAGGTGAGTACTTCTCCAATGAGTTTGAAGCATTCTTGCAGGACAGAGGAATCAAGAGAGAAATCACCACAAGGTATAGTCCTGAACAGAATGGGGTAGCTGAGAGAAGAAATAGATTGATTGTTGAAACAGCTAGGCCTATGTTGAATGAAAAAAAGTTACCTAATTACCTATGGTCAGAGAGTGTTTCTACTACCACTTACCTCATAAATAGGTTACCATCTGAGTCCCTTGATGGGATGACACCTTATGAAGCATGGCATGGGAAGAGACCCTCACTTGATCATTGCAGGATATTTGGATGTGTAGCATATGTACACATTCCTTCTTAGATAAGAGGTAAGCTATACCCTAAGGCTGAGAAGTGTATCTTTATTGGATATGATCTAAATCAGAAAGGATACAGATTCTGAAACCCTTCCAATAAGGGATTCATGGTTAGTAGAGATGTTGTCTTTGATGAAAATGATTCTTGGTATGAGAATGAATGCAGGAAGTTCAAACTACCCTATGACTTGGAGGAGGAGTTTCCAAGTCTTGCTAAGGAGGAACCTACTCAGAATGAGGACACCAATTCAGAAGATGAAAACATTATCAATCTTGAAGAGTTCAAGGCATGGAAGTCCAAGGGCAAAGTCAAGATGAAGAAGCTTGAAGACATACCTGAATCTTCAAATCAATCAATCAAAAGATCACAAAGGGAGAGCAAAAACCTATTAGATATGGGTATGATACATATCTTGTTACTAAACATTCTGTTTACCTTGCCAAAGACTTGTCAATTGAAGAACGAGGATCATATGAAGAAGCAACGACCAAGAAAGAATGGATAGAATCTATGGATGAGGAGATTGAAGCAGTCAAGGAAAGTGACACATGGGAACTAGTACCAAAGAAAGAATCCATGAAGGTAATAGGATCCAGATGGATCTATAAAATCAAAAGAAATTCTGATGGGTCAATTAAAAGGTACAAAGCCAGATTGGTGGCCAAGGGTTTTGCACAAACCCAAGGCATTGACTATGAAGAAGCATTCTCACCTGTGGCCAAGATGCCAACCATCAGGGGGTTGGTGAGTGTGGCTGCATAAAAAAAATGGAACATGTATCAATTGGATGTAAAAAATGCTTTCTTGAATGGATGGATTTTCGAGGAGGTATATATGTCACAACCTCTTGGCTACGAGGATCCCAACAAGATAACATATGTATGCAAATTGAATAAAGCTCTTTATGGATTGAAGCAGGCACCTAGGGCATGGAATCACAGGTTGACCACATACCTTCAAGACCAAGGTTTTGTCATGAGCAAGGAAGACACTTCTCTATTCATCAAAAGAAGTAATTCAGAGGTAATATACCTATGTGTATATGTTGATGATATCATACTTACAGGTAATGATGTCAATGGAATCAGATAGATCAAAAACTAGATGAAGAAGGAGTTCAAGATCAATGATCTTGGTCTACTAAAGTATTTTCTTGGACTTGAGTTAGTCTATACTAACTCTGGAATATATATTACTCAAAAAAAATACATACAAGATATGTTGAAGAAGTTTCATTTGCAGGATGCCAAAGTTGCAAGTACTCCAATGGAGGTAAACCTAAAACTAAGTGCCCATGAAGGTGATGAAATTGATGATATTATAGGTTATCAAAGCATTGTGGGTAGCTTGAATTATGCTACCTTAACAAGGATAGATATTGCATATGGAGTTAGTGTGCTAAGTCAGTTTATGCACAAGCCTAGAGCACCTCATATGGAGGCTGCCAAGAGAATCTTGAAGTATCTCAAGGGTACACAAAATCATGGTTTGTATTTCCCTTACACTTCAGATTTAGATATCAAGATTTATTCAGATGCAGATTGGGCAAGATGCAAGGATGATAGGAGGAGCACTTCTGGATACATTTCATTTGCAAGTGATAAACCAATATCATGGTCTTCAAAGAATCAACCTACTGTTGCTTTATCTTCTACAGAGGCAGAGTATAGAGGTTTGGAAAATGCCACTCAAGAAGCTATATGGATCAAGTTATTGTATACACAATTGGGTTTGTATACTAGGTCAGCATTGATCTTTGGAGATAATACAAGCTCACTTCACCTTGCAACTAATCCTATCTATCATGCTAGGGCCAAGCATATAGAAGTCCATTACCATTATGTGAGAAAGAAATTATTAAGCAAGGACGTTCAACTAACATATGTATCAACCAACATGTAGTGTGCAGATTTGTTAACTAAAGCATTGGATGGAACCAAAATTTGCAGGTTTAAATCAATGATTGGATTGCACGATATACATGAAGATTCAAGATGAAGACCAAGCCAAAATGTTTGGCTTGAGGGGGAGTTGTTGGTGTAAGTCAGAAGCCTACACATTTGTCTTGAAATTCATACACATTTGGAGAAGCATAGGAACAAATGCTAGAGGTTAATTACCACTTTACCTTTTGTAAAAGTCACATTTGACTTGGAATCTTTGTAAACACCTACCAAAACAAACTCATGGAAAAGTTAGCTTTGATTGATGGAATATCTCCTAGGATGTAGAAGCATGATTATAGGGAGAAAAAAGTTTGAATTCAAATTCAAACTTTAACTCAACTACTATAAAAATGATCATCAAAAAGTCACAGGTAGAAGAATCACTTTCCGAGCCTCTGATTTTCAATTCCAAGTGTGTGTGAGGCCTACACTCTAGCCGACACCTATCTACACCATTAGGCAATGATCTTCATGCCAATGGTATTGTATACAAGTGTTCATTAATACATATATCTACATTGTTCATTTCTGAGTTCTCTATCATAGTGTCCAAAAGTCTATCAACTTGTGGAGGGCATATCTCACTCATTTCTTGACCCTATTCAAAGATCTATATCTTCTTGGAACCAGGGCAATGTCATCTACATGTTATCAAAATTTGAAGGATTTCTATTCAGCCGTTACAGAGAAACAATGGTCGAAGTGATCACTGGTCAAAGTTTGCAACAGTCCTAAAATATCGGGGGTAAAGGTTTACTTGCTAAATTGATTTCTCTGAGCATAGTTAGTCTTTTTAAGTGATATCACTTGGAATAGTTAGCTTGCTAAGCTAATTAGATACCCCTAAAAGGAATTTTTCCAATTCCTATTGTGCTGGTCATACTGAGCAAAAGATACAACATGTGTCTTGACAAAACTAAAAGGTTTTCTTGAAGACTTGAAGTTCAAAGTTATCTGTTTTGATTCTATCTTTGCATACATCATTTCCAAAGTACATAGGCCATTTTATGGTGACATTGGAAAGCTAAGGAGGTTCACTTATCAACTCTGAAGCATCAAAGGGCTGGTACAAAGCAGGATTTGGCAGTACCTACTCATTCTCTTGGAGTTTCCATCCATCATTCCCAACAACTTGGGGAATGCATAAACCTGGTCATCTGTGAGATAGAAAACTAAATATCTGGCCGAGTAATGCATAAGTAAATCAAGAATCCAACAGCCTATTGATAGAGAACAACATCAAATGCATCTCCAACATCATTAAGACTCAATCGTAAACATGTCTCCATAGGAGTGGCAATAGGTTTACAGTCTTCAAGGCCAAAACGTTGCAATAATGTGTCAATATATTTTGTTTGACACAAAGCCATTCCACCATCAATGTGCATAGACTCAATGCCCAAATAATCATAGAAATGCCCCAAATCAGACATCTCAAATGAGGCATGCAAATCAGCCTTGAAATCAGCAATATGCTTCTCATGAGGACCAATGAACAACATGTCATCAATGTACACGACAATGATCAGAAGCACATCATTAGCATGCTTAACATATAAGGTTCTTTCCATTGGAATGTTCTCAAAACCATGTGCAATCAGATAGGCATGTATTCTTTCATACCAAGCACATGGTGCTTGCTTTAAATTATACAATGCCTTCTTTAACGTGCACACCTGGTTTTCATTTCCTTTTTGCACAAAGCCACGGGGCTGAAAAAACATACACTTCTTCATGAAAGTCGCCATTCAGAAATGCTATTTTAATATCCAACTAATGTAGATTCCAACCATGATTATCTGCAAGTGCACAGATGCTACGAACAGTAGTCATTCAGCATGTAGGTGCAAAGGTTTCATCAAAATCAATGCCTCTTTCCTACGCATAAACCTTTGCAACAAGCCTAGCCTTATACCTGTGAACTATTCCATCAGGTTTACGGTTCAGCTTGTATACCCACTTAGTGCCAATGGCCTCCTTGCCGGGAGGCAAGTCACATTAAGACTAGGTATCATTTTTCATGATAGCCTCATATTCTGATTGCATTGGAGCCATCCAATGTTCAGAATCTTGTGCTTCATCAAATGAAAGAGGCTCAGTCTCATCACAAAGACTAGATGCAGCCATAGCATACCAATCTGGTGGAAAAGAGGCACTGTGAGAGCCTGAACGAGTGCGGTATGATAGAGGTGCATTTAATTTGCTATCAAGCAAAGTTTGCACTAGCCATTTTGGCATATTTTTTGCTTCCTCAAAATTAGCTCTCTCATCAATAAGTCCATCATGCAACTTGAACAGAGATGGAATGATCTGCATCGTCACATGAAACCTACATGGCTGAGAAGTGGCTTCATTAGAACCACCACGAGATTGTCCACCTATAAACGGAGGCAACAAAGTATCATACTGTTGGTGCATGACAACCATCAATTGATGTTTTCGAGTAAGAATTGAAGTCAAAAGATGAAGAAAACATCAACAAATGAAGTTTTGAAGATAGTGCATATTCAGGAAATGAAGACTTGTATACATATGTACATTAAACTTGTAACTAGCTCACTTATACTTTTGTTATGATCATGAGCTTGTACATATATGCTTATATATACAAGTGAAAAGTCGAGACAAGTATGAGAGAGCATGAGATGTGATGAATTAGATGTTGTAAGAGTCATTAGACACTTTAGAAATGAGGAAGATCTCTCTCATCATTCATATGTAAAGTTTTCTGAGTAGAAAGAAAATTTGCACCCAATATTTTGATGTGTTCTAATCTAAGTTAGAAGATAAGGAAGCTATGGCTAAAAGCATTTAGCAAAATGGGATCTGTAATGTGAGAAATCAACCTTAGAAGTTACCTATGTCAAAGTCGCTTATTCAGGAAGAGAATTTCTGACATACTTTTGATCTTAAGGATCAAATTGAAGTCTTAATGATTCTTTTGAAGGACTAATGGTTGATATGATTGCCCAAAGGTAGCTTGGAGGTATGTATATCATTAGATTGAAGAAATATGAAGATATGTGCAGTAATGAAGTCAACCTTTGAAGCAGACTTCTTGAAGAAGAAAACTTCTCACTCAGAGAATTGTTCATAAATGCTTTGGTAAATCAAAGTAACATTTGTGTAAAGTTTGGTCTATAATTGATATAGAGGTGTTCTTAGATCAGTATAGATCAAGTCTTTGGAGAGTAAAAGGTCTCCAACAATAAAGCTAGACTTTTTGTGAAAGGGTATGCTCAGAGCTATAGTCTTGTGTCAAAGATGAAAACCATAAGGACACTCATAGCCATTGTTGCATGTAAAGGTTGGTGATTATGTCAATTAGATGTGAAGAATGCTTTTCTTAATGGTTATATTTTAGATGATGTTTTCATGGAGCAACCAGAAGGGTTCAGAGATAAGAGGTATTCAGAATATGTATGTAAGCTCAAGATAGCTTTGTATGGTTTGACGCAGGCCCCAAGGGCATGGAATTATAGACTTGTGAATTTCTTGAAGGAACTAGGTTTCCAAGTATCTAAAGCTGATAGTAGCTTGCTTGTTAAAGTAGGTGATGATGGGTTCATTTACATGTGCATATATGTTGATGACATAATTCTTACAGGTATAGATGAGAAGGGCATACAAAGCCTCAAGAAGCAAATGGAGAGAAAGATCAAGATTAGTGACTTGGGAGACTTGTCATATTTCTTGGGCATGGAGATCTCATATACTCAACATGGAGTGTATGTGACTCAAGAAAGGTATTTGAAAATGGAAGATTTCAGCGTAGCACCTACTCCAATGGAGGTGAATCACAAATTGAGCAGATATGGAGGAGAAGAATTGAAGGATATGAAGCTATATCAAAGTCTGGTTGGTAGTCTAATCTATGCTACATTAACTAGTCCTGATTTGTCATATGCAGTTAGAGTATTGTCTCAATTCATGCATTGTCCTAGCAAAGAACATTGGGTTGCAGGACAAAGAGTGTTGAGATACATTAAGGGTACACTCAAGAAAGGTTTGTATTATGGTTTTACATCATATACAAACATCAAGATATATAGTGATACAGATTGGGCAGGTAGTCCTGATGATAGAAGATCAACATACAGATACTTGTGTTATGTGGGAGATAAGCTAATCTCTTGGTGTTATAAGAAGCAACACACAATTGCTTTATCATCTACAGAAGCAGAGTATAAAGGTATGGTTGAAGCTGCAAAGGAGTTCATATGGTTGAAGACTCTCATGAAAAGTTTTGACATCATTTAGAGTACACCCACTATTCATGGAGATAATATGAGTTCATTGTATCTAGTTGCTAATCCTATTTTCCATGCCAGGACTAAACATATTGAGATTCAGTATCACTTCTTAAGAGAGAAGGTGATTGAAAAGGATATTGAAGTCATACATACTTCAACGAAATATCAGATTGCAGATATGCTAACCAAAAGCTTGGATGGACCAAAGTTACAGAGATTCAAAGACATGGTAGGTATAAACAAGATAGAGAAAACCTCAATTGATGATTGAGGGGGAGTTGTTGGTGCATGACAACCATCAATTGATGTTTTAGAATAAGACTTGAATTCAAAAGATGAAGAAAAGATCAACAAATGAAGTTTTGAAGATAGTGCATATTCAGGAAATGAAGACTTGTATACATATGTACATTTAACTTGTAACTAGCTCACTTATACTTTTGTTATGGTCATGAACTTGTACATATATGCCTATATATACAAGTGGAAAGTCAGGGAAAGTATGAGAGAGCATGAGATGTGATGAATTAGATGTTTTAAGAGTCATTAGACACTTCAGAAATGAATAAGATCTCTCTCATCATTCATATGTAAAGTTTTTTGAGTAGAAAGAAAAGTTGCACCCGATATTTTGACGTGTTCTCCTTCCGTGTTTGACCATTTTAGGAAACCTTTTGTAGATGTCTAATTCCATAGTTAATGCTTATATGGTTAAGATTTGAGAGCCTAATTGTAAAACAAGCTGAGAGAATTATGTGTAGGGACATTTGTATGTGAAGAAGTAATAAGTGTCTTCTGAAACAGGCGCAATCTCAATGGTCAAAGAATTGATCAGATCTTAGTGCATAGTGTAAAGTTTTACACAAATGAGGAGAGAAAATCTAAGTTGGAAGGAAATCCATATATGGCTAAAAGCATTTGATTAAATGGGCTGTAGTTGGGGAGGACCATGCATTAGAAGTTGTTGGTGTCAAAGTCAACTATACAAGAGGACAATTTCAGACATAGGTAGATTGTTTGGATCATTTCTCAAGTTCTACTAAATCTTTTGAGAAGATGTGACCTAGAGAAGGTGCGCAAACATTAGGACAGAAGCAATAATCACATTGCCATTTGACAGATCATGAACTGTACATCTGTCATCAACAAATTTAACAACCAAACCAAACTTGGCTAAGGCCGAAACTGATAGTAGATTCTTCTTGATCCCTAGCACAAATAAAGCATCTGAAAATGTAAAGGAACTATCATCACTAGTAGTCAGAATGATCTTATCAACTCCCATAACAAGATAAGAGGAGTTGTTGGTGCATGTAACAGTATTTCCTATAGGGGCAAGCTCGAGTGAAGGGAAGAAATTGTGCTGCGAGGTAATATGTTTGGTCTCCCCACTATCAAAGTACCAAACATCTGAGTCTACTATAGACATCCATTGCTCATGAGAAGATGGGTCAAAACTGCAAACTGTAGTAAATGCCCATTCTTCATCCTGCACAAGATTAGTAGACTCTGTTTTCAGTGTAGAGGCCTTTGCAACAACCATTCTGGCCTCTTTTGTCTTTGCCTCTTTAGTAGCCAGTTTTGGACAACTCTTAATGACATGATCATTTGCATTAGAGTATTTGCAAAACAATTTCTATTTTTATGATTTCTACTCATCTTTGTCTTCCTTCTTCGATTGTGCAGAATTAGTAGATTTCTTCTTACTAGAAGAAGAGCTCCATTTTGCTTTGCCCTTCTGACTATCCAGGAAAGCTTGATCTGCGACATGCATAATAGACCTATTCTGCCTAGATGGATCTTCTTGCAACAAAACAACAACTAACTCTTCAAATGGTAAGGCATTTGGGTTGCCTTTCATCATTAAATGAAGAGTAGAAGAAAAACTCTGATGTGATTTGGGAAGACCATTCAAAACAGTGTACACAAGTGAACTGTCACGAAGGACTTCATCAGGAGAAATCAACTGTTCCTTCAAATCCTTGATCTTTGTCAAAAAGTTTTATATAGAATCACCTTCATTCATGTGCTCACTCTCCAACTGTTTTCAGAGGTAAGCTACACGAGCCTCATTCCTAGCTTGGTACAATGTGGTAAGTGTATCCTAAGCATCCTTAGTTGTTCTACAAGAGGGATTGTGAGGGATAATGGCACGTTTGACAGACAAGGCTATCAATGCATGTGCTTGAGCATCTATACCATCCCAATGAATTTGCTCTGCAAAAGGTGTAGCAAAAATCGTACCACGAATAGGAATTTGCAGAATATCACCATCTTCGACTCCATCTGCATCAACTTTAGTACCTATATTTGCAATACCTATATTCGTAGGTGTAACAAGATGTCTTTCAATACCCTGCACAATATTCCATAGTTCTCTTGTGACCAATATAAGCTCACAATGGATAGTCCATCCAACTTATCCTCAGCAACCAACATACAAAATACATCACAGCTTTCAACCATGGCCACTGACTAAAATACTTTGATGTAGAAAAATAGCTGTATCGGAAAAAGTTGAATAGAACTACCCAAACCAGTCCTGCTAGACCTGTAGCAGGCTTTGAGACGCTTATATTGGTGAACCAAAACCTGTATATATCTTTGGCACAAGCCTACACAAGCATTGTACGAAATTCATGTGATTCTAAGACTACAACCGGAGAGGTGTCGACGATGCCCTAGATGAAGTGTCAACCTGCTCTGATACCAATTGTTGGAGTTAGACATCTGCGGAAGCACACAAACAACACAAGGAAGAAGAAGAAGCTTGGAGCATAATACACAAGACTGAATGTATTACCACAAGAATGTATAAAGATAAGTACACCATTAGGGCTATAGGCATATATACAATCAAGGGAAAAAAACCTCCTAAAGAGGGAAAAAAATGCCCCAACAGTCCTAGTGTGTTCACACACATCACTACCTAAATATATCAACATTATAAAAACAAATTTGGACAACTCATTATCCATATTCTGGCAAGCAACCATCATCCTTGTCCTTTCACATTGAATTCTTTGAGGAGCTCCACAAATGTACATAGAGGCATGAGAAAGACTAACTCAAAAGCTTTTGTGTAGCTGATGCCAAGTAGTGATGCTTGTATATCTCTATATAACCTGTTACAAATCGTCTCCATTATAGTCTTGTCAAGCATTGGCCACAACATTCTACTTCCACTCCTTTTATAGAGAAAGGTTCCAAAGGTAGCCCTTTGTGTGAGCTTGATCCACAAGCTAATAGAAGTGATTGTGGAAGAAAATACCTTGCTCTAAAAGGCTAGATCTAGTGATCCGTTCATATTTGATGCTACCCAAATGGCCGTGGAGTACATCAATGAGCCCAATAATACATCCAAAGGGATGTCACTCCTTGTATGAGGAGGGCTAAACATTTACAAAAGATAGACACATCCCAAAGAATTATCTCAAGAAAACATAGTGAAGGCATAAGAACACATCGGAAAAAATATAGTCAAGAAATCAAATTTATTCCTTAAGCCAAAAATAGATGATTAAATGAACCAAATAAATAATTACTATAAACAGACTCACAAGCTGGCCTATGAGGTGGTAACCCTATGTCATGGTCAATTGCCATGGCAAGCTTGTTGTGCATGTAAACGTTGCACTAAGACTTCTTTAATAGTTGTTTTGCCTTTTTGGACCCCAAAGCCAATAATTCTACACTTCCATGACCATTTGAAGATAGTTACCCTATGCTTGCACTTGTTTCTTCATGGTTGAATCGACGCCCATGACCCTTTTGAGATAAGAACTTCAATCGAGTTATCCTCATCAAGGGGAATAGGAATGGTAAAAGGGAATACAGATGTTGAAATTCTATGAGGGCTATAGGTGGATGCCATGGGGCTCGCATAGCATTGAGAAGTGATGTAGTTAGTAGAGGACATGTTCAAGGAGAAAGGTGCACAAGGAGGAAGATGATGAAGAAGTTTCAAATTACCCATGCAGCTGATCCAAAACCCACCCTTTTCAAAACACGTCAAAAACTTTCATTGGAGAACAGCCAAATCACATTTCCCTCGAAAAAGATACCCAATCTTGGCCACCTCTCTATTGGACGCCCTCTTTTTTTCTATCCTATAACAGGTCCTCCTTTTGACCTCAAAATGGCTCGTGTATACGAAAATGTTTTTGCATTTCAATCACATGAAATGGTGTGAAAAAATCAACGCATCTCAAATAAGCTAATATTACATCAAATAATTCAACTGAATAATTTTGGATTAAAAAATATTTAGTAATTTTATATGAGTAATTAATATGCAAGCTAAATCAGGATTACTAAAGATATTCACTTTTTGTATGGTACTATATAGTGATTAAACTTGATGCAAACATTGAGCATCACAAAAATCCAATCGATGCTCTCAGTTCAAAAATGAGCATGGTCCTAAATTTATATATCAAATGTTTTTCAATCATAACTACAATGTGTAAGAATTGAAAATATTTTTTATTGAAATCAAAGAAGAATTGAAAAGTTATAGAATTTAAGCATTATGTCAGCATGCGTATGAACACAAAATATAAACTCTATGATCCATATAATAATTCGGAAGTTAAAAAAAAATCATGAATTCCGAATTACAATTGTATGAAAAATATATTAATCTTCAAACACTCCCATCTTATACAAAATAAACAATGAAATGGCCATTCTACAAATCAATTAGATAGTGATCCTTTCCATCTTTCCATATACAATAAATTTTCTTCCACTCAAAGAGATAATAAGGACAAAAATCAACATCCCTATAAGTATCTCAAGTCTCTTCTCATAAAAAACTTTGGGAGAGGAAAATGCAAATCGGATCCTTGATGATTGCAACCACTCGAAGAGGGATAAATTCCAACAACAACAATAAATTTTAATAATCAGGTACAAAGTGGATGACAAAAAAGAAGTTATGTAAATTTTTCACCATAAGAAAATTCAAGCTTGTAAAATTTCAAATTCATTATTCGGATTGGGGCAGGTGTTGTAGCTTACATATTGGGCCATGGTTTGAAGGTTCAAGGTTCAATATGTGAATACCAACTTGATCTTAGTCCTTTGAATTGGGGGGTAAAGGGGGTTCCCTAGGTGCATGGGTTTGCACTTTCAAATTTCAATGATGCAACCATAAACTTCCAAAAAAATAATTATGATTGTGTAGATTGGGGCATGCTCATTATGGAATAAATAGGTTTTACATCTATGCACCATGAGACTCAAGGTCAAACATTGGAGTCTAGAGCCCCAACATTCCTTTGGAGCAATGTACTATCCTCAAGAATTGAGCTTCCAAGCCCACGTTTAATATCCAAGATCCAAACCACCCGATTTCTGACCCTTTTGTCATCGGACTTGAGTACAAGAAAAATATTCAAGATCCAAACCACCCGATTTCTGACCCTTTTTTCACCATGGGACACTTATAGCGATGAGAACTTGTGGTTCAGAGTCAAGTGGCTCACGTTAGGGTTTTCTTGTTCTATTTAATGCACATTATGCTCACAATTAGTCGTCCCTTCTTTGGGAGTGATTTGAGAAACTTCAAAAGAGTGTTGCTCTAAGTTTTTGTTCATGTGGGGAGACAACCCCCGAATGGGGAACGTATATTATTGTTCAATGATCTTAAGGATGGTACGATGAATGGGAAAATGATTTGTGATGACTATGGTTGTGTTGGCTATGTCCACTCCCACAATGGAAACATGGTTTCCCCTTTGAGAACCTTCATTGAAGCACACGCCTCTTCCAGTTCCTTTTGGGCCTTCCATTGAACTATCAATTGTTAGTGGTGTGGTTGGTCTTATTACATATGGCACAAGGTTGATCATTCTCGCCTTTGGTTTTGTCATGCTTTGGTCCTTTCTTCTTCCCTTCCACTTGCTCTTGCCTACAAAGTTGGCTTGGGAAGTCTCCTCTTCATCCTCTTCCTTCGTCTTGCCTTTCATATTCTTGTCCTTTTTATCTACATATAGAGCACTAGTTGAATTACCATGATAGTAGTTACCTTCCTTTATGCTATTGTTGGCATCATTGAAGAGCTATCCAAGAAAGATGTTGAAGTCTAGAGTTTTCACATCCATGATGAGATGATAGGTTGTGGTGAAAGATTCCCATTTCTTGTCACCTCTAATCCTATTGAGAATTCTCCTCATGATGGCCTCTTCTTCAATCAGCTCTCCAATGGATTCCAATTGATCAACAACCTCCTTGACCTTTGTAGCAAAATTTGTGATGGTTTGTTTTGGAGTCTTCTTCATCTAGTTGAACTCATTCCAGAGATGATTCTTCCTTGCTTTTGTACAAGAAAAGAAAGTCTCTAGGGCATCCCAAGTCTCTTTTTCTATGAGTCTTCTTCATCTTCTGTTCTTTATGTTAATATGTGCTCCAATACTAATGCTCTCATACCAAATGTGGAAAAATTTCACTCAATATGCACAACAAAAATTAGAGAATCTCTTCTCGAAATTATTCTATTAGAAACTTGATTAATAAATCCTAATTCATTCATAGATCAGATATCCAATGACTATAAAATATTTTATACACATATTATACACTAACAAATTTATTAGAAGATATAGCACCCTCCAATTGGAGCGCCTCAAATGATGAGGTAACTACTTGCCTAAAGAGGGAATGTATATGCGCACACACACACACACACACATACATATATATATATATATATATATATCATTGTGCACGTGAATTTTCTGCTGCTTTTTTGAGCAATCTCACATTCATATTATAAATTCAAATGCAGTTGGACACACATGCCAATTAGAAAAATTATTTATTGTCCTCTTCACAACAAAGAACGTTTCTTCTTCTTAGCGACTAATAGTCTTTAAGTCACACCTCAAGATTCACCGCCGAATAGTCTTAATCCCTATTCACATGAAACAAAGCTAGATATAATGGAGCCGCTTGGTGAATCTTACCATAATATTAATCTGCACATTTGAAAGAAGCACAATATTGATTTTACTCTTTCAACGAATGAAAATGAGGATACCATATACACAAAACTGAAGAAAGAGTAAAATCACTATTGGGTTTTGTATATGGTATCCTCAAACTTAGTCTGACTATCACATCAGAGGATCAAGTGGGAGTCCAATGAGAGAAAAATTGATTTCTTATAGGACGCCCAAGAGCGAAAGGGAATGCATAAGAAAGCAACATATAAAAGGAAAAAAGTGTCTCCAATGTGAGCAAAGACTGATAAGGGTATACACAAAGCAAACATAGAATTTTATAGTAATGCATTCAAGACCTTTGAAGCACAAGCGGAAAATGCTCGAGTCGTTTTAGATTTCATTGATAGTTTCACTTGCTGGATTGTTTAGAGAACAAAGGAAAGAGCACTATTGTAGATAAACAATTTTCACTTCTCACTCATACCCATAAGCAATCCGCTTGCCCTTTACATGAAAATAAGTGCAAGCTAGTGGGAACTGAAATGGACTTTACAATATTCTTGCATTGTTTGTATAAAGATTTGATTAGTATACATGTTGAACTAATATATGAGCGAGTGGAGGAAAACATTAATGATTCTCTTGAGGCTCAACTCAATATAGAAGAGGTGGAAGCTTAAGAGGACTAGAGAGAAGAATGAGACCATCTTTGTTGTTTTGAGGGATATGAAGAATGATTTGTCCAAGTTTCCAAAGAATTCACTAGGAACATCTTTGATTGATCAGTCTATGTCATTACCAATTTTCCTAGCTTTTTACATCAAAGGGGATAAATATCTTATTTGCTTCATAATATTCAGGGAGTAATCATAATCTTATAAGACTATGCACTTGTCAAAATTTCATGTAATGCAAAGGAATATGATGGGTTCATCCAAATGAGACAAAAGACATCGCCAACCAAAAATGTGTTAAAATCAGAATACATGTATTCTCCCCTCGATCAAAATGGAGGGTGCCCATTTTACATGCTGAGAAGTTTTCAGCCAAAACTAGAAACTTATTGAAGCACATAAGTACTTCAAAATTTCTTTCAATGGACACACCCATGAATTCCTAGAAAATGTATCAATAAAAGTCATGAAGTAAAAGTAGTTCCTAGAGGGTGTCTAATATGACCATAGACATCACTATGAACAAGCTGCAATTTTTGAGTAGCTCGTACTGAACCATCTTTTGGGAAGGAGGAATGCTGAGTTTTGCCAAAATATAACCTTCACAGAAATTTTTGATAGGTGCCTCAAGTTTGGGTAGAGATGACACCATTTCCAATTTCTATAGGTGTAGCAAACTAGCAAAATTAAGATGACCAAAATGTGCATGCCAAAGCTTTTGCATCTAAGATAGTCTAAGAATCTTGTACTGCACATGTTGAATCATTCAAAAATTTTGCATAGAATTGCTAAATGTGGGCTTGAAAGACTTTGATGTTCCTAATTGACCAAGATCCCTTATTGCACAATGTGAAGATACTATCTACTAAATTCCAAAACTCTACCTTTGCATTATTTTTTATCTTCCATAAAAAACCCAATCTAGAGGATGATGAGCTTCTCAATGACATGGAACAAACCATCCAAGGTAAAAATGTGAACATTTATCAAGGGTATTTCAAAAATGGGATGGAAACTCTTGTCCAACAAATGCCTATTAGGCATCTTCGTCCACCACCTATGATCAAAGATTTTAGCAATATGCATGCAATATAGGCATGGTAGCATCATGGCTCCTTTATTGCATTTATACAAGCATTTTAATGTCATCAAATTAGAGGAAAAGTGCCAAATAACCTAAAATGTGCCATGCTCCTCAACAAAAGAATCACTTGCTATCACATGTATTGACTAATAATTTTAGGAACAAGAGTTTGATTAAAGACCTATTAGAAAGATTTGTTCCTCAATTAACACCTCCCAAAATAGGTAATCATACATGAAGCATATAAATAAATCATTCATCCAATAAAGTCCTATCAATCAACCAAAATAATATACCTAAAAACATTCATGCCACCACAAATTCATCATTGACTATGCTAGAAAATAGAGTGGAGCATTCTTGGGTAGCTTAGCCATTGATCTATCCATAAAAGTTATGGCTACTCTTTCCATCTTCCTATTGCTTAAGATCTCACACTTGTCCTTCTTTAGAAATAATCTAAGAAGACCATTTTTTTCAATATGGTTGATATTGTAGAACCCAAAGATTGGTCTCTACAAGAGCTCCAAGTCAATGAAGATTTTTTTTGCTCATCGTATTGTATATTGCCTTGTTTGTCTTTGAATTACTTTGTTATATTGTAGGGAAACTCAATATAGTTGTTTATCTTTTCATTGAGTCTTTTTTGAAGTCTTCAAACATTTCTAATAGTTTCCAATAGTTTTGGAGTGATTCCTTTACCTTTTGTTGGGAAAGATGGATGGATGCTCCAAGAGACTCAATAGGTACTGCTAAACTTGCTTTGTACCAGCCCTCTTTTGCTTTAGAGTTGATAACTAGACCTGCTTAGCTTTCCAATGACACCATAAAATGTCCTATGTACTTTGGAAATGATGTGTGTAATGATTGAATCAAAACAGATAACTTTGGAAGTCACAAACTCAAGAAAACCTTCTATTTATGTCTTGACACCTACTGGCTATTTTGCTCAGTATGACCAGCACAGTAGGAATTGGAAAACTTGCTTTTAGGGGTATCTAATTATCTTAGTAAGCTACCTATTCCAAGTGGAATAATGTAAAATAATAGACTATGCTAAGAGAAATCAATTTAGCAAGTTAAGCTATACCCCCGACTTTTTAGGACTGTAGCAGAAAATGACCAGAGATCACCTCGACGCAGATTTCTCCAAACTGGCTGAATAGAATGTCTTCAAACTTTTCCAGCATGTAGATTATGTCACGATGAATCCAACAAGCTTTGAATCACTAAATTTGGTGAAGAATTGACCGAGATATGCCCTTGACAAGTTGATAGACTTTTGAGTAGACTAACAGAGAACTCAGAGATGGACAATATGAATGTATGTATTAATGAACATTTGTATACAACTCCATTGGCATGAATATCATTGCCAAATGGTGTAGAGAGGTGTGGGTTAGAGTGTAGACCTCACACACACTCAAAAATCAGTAATGCTAGGCTCCAGAGTGCTCTCTCTATCCGGTGACTTTTCATGTCCATTTTTATAAGGAATGAGTAAAAATTTGAATTCAAATTCAAACTTTTGGCTCCCTATGATCAAGCTCCTAAATGTTTGGAGATATTCTTTCAATCAAACAACTAATTGTTCCACGAATCCTTGGTAGGTGATTACAAGAGATTCCAAGTCAATTTGACTTTTACAATGAGATAAAGTGGTAATTAGCCACTAGCAATGGTTCCTATGCTTCTTCACATATGTAAGATCTTCAAGATATCTTTCAAGCCAAATGTGTAGGCTTGTGATTTACACCAACAGCTCCCCCTCAAGCCAAACATTTTGGCTTAAGTCTTCAACTTCAATCTTTCAAGTATATCCTGCAATCCAATCATGGATTTGAACCTGCAAAGTTTGGTTCCATCCAAAGCTTTAGTTAGCAAATCTGCACATTGCATGTTGGTTGATACATAGGCTAGTTGAATGTCCTTCCTTATCAGCTTCTCTCTCACATAATGGTAATGGACCTCTATGTGTTTGGTCCTAGCATGATAAATAGGATTAGCTGCAAGGTGAAGAGAACTTGTATTATCCCCAAAGATTATTGGAGACCTAGTGAATAAACCCAATTCTGTATACAAAAGCTTAATCCATATTGCTTCTTGTGTGCCATTAGCCAGTCCTCTATACTCTGCCTCTGTGGAAGACAAAGCAACAGTAGGTTGCTTATTTGAAGACCATGAAATTCATTTGTCACCTTCAAAAGAAATGTATCCAGAAGTGCTCCTCCTATCATCCTTGCATCCTGCCCTATCTGCATTTGAATAAATTTTGATATCAATATCTGAAGTGTAAGAGAAATACAAACCATGGTTCTGTGTACCCTTGAGATACTTCAAGATTCTCTTTGCAGCCTCTAAGTGAGGTATCCTTGGCTTGTGCATAAATTGACTTAGTACACTAACTCCATATGCAATATCTATCCTTGTTAAGGTAGTATAGTTCAAACTACCCACCATACTCTAATAACTTGTAATGTCATTGACTTCATCACCTTCATGGGCACTTAGTTTTAGGTTTACCTCCATTGGAGTGCTTGCTACTTTGGCATCCTGCAAGTGAAACTTCTTCAACATTTCCTAGTATATACTTTTTCTGAGTAAAGTATATCCCTGAATTAGTGTAGACTAATTCAAGTCCCAAAAAATATTTCAATAGACCTAGATCATTGATCTTGAACTCCTTCATCATTTGACTTTTAATATATCTGATTCCATTGACATCATTACCTAATAATGATGATGTCATCAACATAAACACAAAGGTATATTACCTCTGAATTACTTATCTTGATGAACAGAGAAGTATCTGCCTTGCTCATGACAAATCCTTGGTCTTGGAGATATGTTGTTAACCTGTAATTCCATGCCCTAGGTGCCTGCTTAAATCCATATAAAGCCTTTTTCAATTTGCAAACATATGTTACCTTCTTAGGGTCCTCATAGCCAGGAGGTTGTGACATATATACCTCCTCTGAAATCCATCCATTCAAGAAAGCATTCTTGACATCCAATTGGTACATATTCCAATTGCAGCCACACTTACCAACACTTTGATTGTTGGCATCTTGGCCACAGGTGAGAATGTCTCCTTATAGTCAATGCCTTGGGTTTGTGCAAAACCCTTGGCTACCAATCTGGCTTTCTACCTATTAATTGTGCCATCAGAATTTCTTTTAAGTTTGTAGATCCATCTAGATCCTATTACATTCATTGAGTCCTTCTTAGGTACTAACTCCCATGTGTCACTCTCTTTGAGGGCATCAATCTCCTCATCCATAGCTTCTTTCCATTCTGATTTGGTTATTGCTTCTTCATATGATCCTGGTTCTTCATTTGACAAATCTTTGGCAAGATAAACAAAATGTTTAGTAACAAGAGATGTATCATACCCATATCTGATAGGTTTCTTGCTTTCTCTTTGTGATCTTCTAAATGGTTGAGTTGAAGATTCGGGTATGTCTTCAAGCTTCTTCATCTTCATTTTGCCTTTGGACTTCCATGCTTTGAATTCTTCAAGATTGATAGTATCTTCATCATCTGAACTTGAGGCTTCATTCTGAGTAAGTTCCTCCTTTGTAAGACTTGGAATTCCTCTTCCAAATCATAGGGTAATTTAACCTTCTTGCATTCATTCTCATACCAAGAAACATTTTCATCAAAGACAACATCTCTACTTACCATGAATCCCTTATTGATAGGATTATAAAACCTGTAACCTTTTTTATTTAAATCATACCCAATAAAGATGTATTTTTCAGCCTTTGGGTCTAGCTTACCTCTTATCTGAGAAGGAATGTGTACATATGCTAGACATCCAAATATTTTGCAATTGTCAAGTGAGGGTCTCTTACCACGCCATGCTTCATAGGGTGTCATGCCATCAAGAGACTTAGATGGTAACCTGTTTATGAAGTAAGTGGCAATAGAAACACTCTCTACCCATAGATAGTTAGGTAATTTTTTCTCATTCAACATAGACCTAGCAGTCTCAACAATTAATCTATTTCTTCTCTCAGCTAACCCATTCTGTTCAGGAGAATACCTTGTGGTTATCTCTCTTTTGATGCCTCTGTCCTGCAAGAAGTTTTCAAATCATTGGAGAAGTACTCACCTCCTCGATCTGACCTTAGCCTCTTCAAATTCCTTCCTGTCTGGTTTTCAACTAATGCAAGATATTTTTTAAAGCAATTAAATACCTCATCCTTGTGCTTCATGAAGTACAATACAGTCCATCTACTATAATCATCAATGAAAGATACATAGTACCTTGAACCTGAGACTGAGGGGTCTTGGCTTGGTCCCCATACATCTGTGTGGACAAGCTCTAGGTAGTCTTCATGCATGTATCCTTTCCTTGAGAAGGGTAACCTGTGAGACTTCCCAAATTGACAAGCACCACACTTATAAATCATATGTTTCTTGGATACATTGGGTATCCCATGCACACATTGGTCCCTACACATTTGTTTCAAGGTTCTTTCTCCTATGTGTCCTAACCTTTTGTGCCAAATCTCAAGCTCTGAAAGTGTTTGATCTTTATAACTGTATAGGGCAATATTCTCTGTATGTTCCAACTCAAAAGTGAAAAGTCTACCTGATTTTTCTCCTTTAGCAATCCTCTTGAACCCATGTCTTGGATCCTCCACAAATGCTCCATATTGGTTGAATCTAACCTGCAAACCTTTTGGTAATGGTTGGTACATAGAGTACCCTGCTCAACAAATTCTGATTTCCATCACAAGTCTTAACATTTCCATCTTTAACTACAGAATGCCTTGTGTCATCACCTGTTTGGACTTGATGCTTACCTTTTGGTTCCTCAAGATCAGAGAGTAATGCTACACTGCCAACCACATGATTTGAACATCCTGAGTCAATGTAGAATAGGTGGTCATCATTTGTACCTGGTTTTGAAGTCATGTTCATGATTAGAAGAGAGTCATCCTGCTCCTCTGTGTAGTTGTTGTAATCCTTCCTGGATTTGAATCCTCCTTGGTAGTTGCCATTGTAATTATTGTTGTAGTTGTTGTTGTAGTTATTGTTGTAGCCTTGGTGATGGTTGAATCTACCTCTTGACTGTGAGTAGCCACCTCTTTGATATCCTCTTCCTCTCTGATTCTTGTAATTCCTGAAATATCATCTGTAGTATGATTTGATAGACCACAAATGTTGCATGGTGAGGAGTTATAAGATCTCCCCCTACCTTGCTTACCTCCTCTGCCCCTTCCTCTTGATGATCTACCTCTCCCTGCATAGTTGGCTTGAGAGGTAGAGCCTTCATCTTCCACCTTCTTGCTTTTGCTTTTATCTTTAGACTTCTTATCAGTGTATAGGGCAGAAGAGTTATTACCTTTGGATGTGTCTGCATTTTTGTTGAGCTTTGCTTCATGAGTAGACAATTGTCCCATGAGAGTTGTAAGATCTGGAGTGTGCATGTCCATGTAAAGATCCATAGCTATGGTGAAGCTTTCCCATTTGTCATCAGCCTTGATCCCATTGATCACTTGCCTTACAATCTGTTCTTCTTCAATCTCTTCTCCTATGCTTGCTAACTCATCTGCTACATCTTTAATCTTGGTCATAAATTCTGAAACAACTTGCTTAGGTTGCTTCCTTAATGTTGTGAATTCAATCCACAACTGATTTTTCCTAGCCCTTGTGTTGGAGGAAAAATATGATGACAAGGGTTCCCAAGTCTCTTGGGATGTCTTACAATTTCTAATATGTGGCAAAAGAAAGTCAGATATAGAGTTGAGTAAATAAGACCTTGCCAATGCATCCTTAGCACACCATGTGTTGAGCTTTTCATGTTCTTCCTTGGTTGGTAATCCTCTTGTTTTGAATGAGGGCAATTCCTCATCTCCTGAGATGTATCCATAGAGACTCCTTCCTTGTAAGTAGGTCTTCATCCTTAGAGACCATGCTTGGTAGTTGTTCCTATCCAATTTATCAATGAATCAAGGAAAACCATCTCCCATTTTACCTTAGTTTGCTCTGATACCACTGTTGGGAAAGATGGATGGATGCTCCAAGAGACTGAGTAGGTACTGCTAAACTTGCTTTGTACCAGCCCTCTTTTGCTTCAGAGTTGATAACTAGACCTCCTTAGCTTTCCAATGACACCATAAAATGTCCTATGTACTTTGGAAATGATGTGTGTAATGATTGAATCAAAACAGATAACTTTGGAAGTCACAAACTCAAGCAAACCTTCTATTTATGTCTTGACACCTGCTGGGTATTTTGCTCAGTATGACCAGCACAGTAGGAATTGGAAAAATTCCTTTTAGGGCTATCTAACTAGCTTAGTAAGCTACCTATTCCAAGTAGAATGATGTAAAATGATAAAATATGTTAAGAGAAATCAATTTAGCAAGTTAAGCTATACCCCCGACTTTTTAGGACTGTAGTAGAAAATGACCAGAGATCACCTCGACGCAGATTTCTCCAAAATGGCTGAATAGAATGTCTCCAAAACTTTGACATCATGTAGATTACTTCACGCTGAATCCAATAAGCTTTAAATCACTGAATTTGGTGAAGAATTGACCGAGATATGCCCTTGACAAGTTGACAGACTTTTGAGTAGACTAACAGAGAACTCAGAGATGGACAATATGAATGTATGTATTAATGAACATTTGTATACAACTCCATTGGCATGAATATCATTGCCAAATGGTGTAGAGAGGTGTGGGCTAGAGTGTAGCCTCACACACACTCAAAAATCAGTAATGCTAGGCTCGGGAGTGCTCTCTCTATCCCGCGACTTTTCATGTCCATTTTTATAAGGAATGAGTAAAAATTTGAATTCAAATTCAAACTTTTGGCTCCCTATGATCAAGCTCCTAAATGTTTGGAGATATTCTTTCAATCAAACAACTAATTTTTCCACGAATCCTTTTGTTAGGTGTTTACAAGAGATTCCAAGTCAATTTGACTTTTACAATGAGATAAAGTGGTAATTAGCCACTAGCAATGGTTCCTATGCTTCTTCACATATGTAAGATCTTCAAGATATCTTTCAAGCCAAATGTGTAGGCTTGTGATTTACACCAACACCTTTTAGGGTAGAATTCACTATTCTTTATAAGAAGCCGTAGCCTTTTTGATTAATACCACAATCATCCACATACTCTATGTGTTTGTTCATAATTTAATTCATCTTTATCAATCAAGTATTTGTCTTAATCATTTCCTCTATTTCTTACAATGTTAAAGTCTTAGTTTTCTTGTTTAATTTTAAAGGTTTCCAAGTTTTAAGAATTAATTTTTATATTGTTCTCGATTTGTTTAATAATATAATTACGGAGTTGTTTTTTAATTTTGTTCATTTGTTTCTCACAGTTTCTATTCACACGAATTTGTTTGGTCTTTTCTTGTTTAATTTGATTGGTTCCTTGTTTGTTCAATGGAGTTTGTAGTTCTCTAACTTTCTATGGGTTAGAAATTTTATCATTAGTAAGAAGCATAGGATCAAATAAAACATGGAAATCTTGAAGCTTCCTTGTTCCTATTGTATTCCATAATTAAATTCTCTTTATTTTATATCCAATTGTTCTTACACAATTGGATCAAATTTTGATTTTCTTCCTTTGTTTTTCTACTTTTGTCTTCCTCCATCAGCTCATGCCCACTTTTAATTCACATCACACTCTTTTGTTCATTAGATTCTGTGTTCACATGTATGTTTGCTTTTCATACTTTTCAAATTTCTTTACATGGATTTGGTTTTATTTTGGTCTGCTCAAATAATTCCTTCATTCCACCTCTTTCTACATTAAGATGTAAAGGTGATCAATCTTGATCACTACAAATTTTTCTTTCATATTCAGTTACTAGTTTATATCTACACACACTTTCATATGCCATGCAATCCCAAAACATATGTCCATACTGATCACACCAAAATCATCATGGAGGTCCCTTCAAAACATTATTTGATTTTCCATATGTAATTCTAGCGGTTGATCTTGTATAGTCAAATGCTTGCTTATCAAATGTATATTTAGAGACACCTTGGAATTTTATGTCATGTTCTTGATTACATTTCAATGATTGTAGATCCTTGGGTTGGTTGGTCAAAAGTTCAATTTTATTCTTCAACTCTGAAACCTTAGATTCCATTGCTTCTTTTATGTCTTTGACACTAATTCCCATTATTTGCATATTATCAAACATTGTATTGATTGTTTGCATTAAGGTTAAGATGATCACAAATCTTTGTTGAATAGATTCATTTGTTCTTGTTTCTATTTCTTCAAAATGGTCTTCATATCGTCCAAATTTTCCTTTCATTTCGTTTATATATGATTGATTGACTTGATTGTAAATGAAATCCTTTTGATAAAGGTCCTTGGATTTAACTGAGCAAGATTCTTTAATTATGCTTGGAATTATATTCTTCATTTTCTCTAATTTTTGAGCTCGATTTCTTTGTTCTTCAAATTTAATGTGCTTTTTAATTTCTTGATTTTTCTTTTTTTTATGATGTTTGATTATATTCTTAATGTTTTTGTTATTTTTATCTAAACCATGAGGGTACGGGTAGCAGTTCTTAATCTAAGTAGCAATAGACAAGTGTGCAAGATGATTTATGTAAACTAATGTAGAGTATGAGTGGACAAATTTCAGGTAGAAAAACAATCTTTCTTTTTCATGTGCGTGAAGCAATGGAGACATTGAAAAAAACTTAAAAAGAAAATACATGGAAATGTGCTCTAAAGCCGAGGTTCTAGATTTGTGTAGTGAAAAAATATTTTTACATTTGCTTTTTGAAAAACCTAAATACAAGTATTTCTAAACATGCATAAAAAAAATGCTTTCTCTATCAACCAAAGGTCTAGGTGGCAAGTTGAGAATCACAATGTCCAAGGCAACCATCTTGCTTCACATCGGGTTCAAGTGTCGACAAGCGGGTTTCACATACACACCTCTTCTTAGAGAATCATATACCGCTAGGCTCACCATGGGTCAAGAATCACATTTTGCATGGAATCCTAAATGATGTGTTAGATCGAGGTTGTCATGGGAGATGCACAAGATCGCAAAATGGATGAAAAATATGACACTACGAGTAAAATCCCTGATTTAAATAATACTAGATCTAATTTTTACATCTCATGATCATGAAAGGATCCATCAATATACAAAATGATTGTCACTAACTAACTGATACAACTCTAATAATGATATATTTCGCTACAATGCGGTTCAAGCTAATGAAATGTTCGATCGATCTTCTCATCTATAGTGCAAAAAAGGACCTCTTCTCTTCACTTTTTGCTTCAATCATCAATCTAATTTGAAGCTTTATTTCAAACTCTTCTCTTCAAATCATGAGATTCTCTTCTCTTCTTTTCACTCTTTTCTTCAATTATCAATCTAATTCACAGCTTCATTTTAAAGTGTTGTCTTCATATCATGAGATTCTCTATGGACAAGAACATTAAAAAAAATGAGTATATTAATGAAAAATAAAAAACACACATTTCTCTATTACTACTTTCTCTCAACTCATTTCACATGCATACTTGCACTGCAATCATGTACTTGTACACAACTCCGAAGGTAAAGCTGAATAGGTTAAAGAAGCAACTTTCTAAAGGCAATGGAAGATAAAGTTCATCAGAACCAAAGAGCACATTGCAACTATGTTTACAAAGTTCTTGGATGCTTCTAAAGTCAAAGGTTTCAAGGATGTGATAAATTTGCAAGACATGGTTGAAGATAACTCCCAAATGAGCTTGAGGGGGAGTGTTGAAGATAAATGTATAAGCTCATTTTCACATGCGCTATGCTTGGATAAATTTACCAAATATAAGTATAAAGGAAAAGAAGATAAAAGAAAAAAAGAAAAGAAAAAATTCTAGTTAAAATTCATGATGAGTAAAAGATACAATATCTGCCTTGTAGTTAGAGGCATGTAGTGGGAAAAGTGGTGAGTTAAGAAGGAGGCACAAACTTCTTCACATGCTCATTGGTTATAAAAGTGGAGTGAGAGCATGATCTAATCAAGGAGAGAAAAAGGCAAGAGCTCCCACTAGTCGGATCTGGTCATTTTGTCATTTTTTCTTCCCATAGACTCCTTCCTGTTGGAGTTAGACGTCTGCGGAAGCACGCGAACAACACAAGGAAGAAGAAGAAGCTTGGAGCACAAACACACAATACTGAATGTATCACTAAAGGATGTATAAAGATAAGTAGCCCGTTAGGGCAATAGGCATATATACACGTCGGGGGAAAAAAACCTCCTAAAGAGGGAATAAAGTGCCCCGGCGGTCCTAGTGTGTTCACACACATCACTACCTGAATATATCAACAAATCCCCCCTGGGAGTGATGCAGTGAACAAGGAGCTGGCACTCATGTATAAGGAAGCGCCAAGCTATGTGGAAATCACTCCACAAAAGGAAGTAAGCCCAAAGCTTTGCGGAAAGCTTCAAAGTTCTCCCTAGGCAGAGCCTTCGTGAAAAGGTCTGCAATGTTCTCCTGCGTGGGCACATATGCCAAGCTTCAAACTTCTCCCTAGGCAGAGCCTTCGTGAAAAGATCTGCAATGTTCTCCTGCGTGGGCACATATTCCAAGCTTCAAACTTCTCCCTAGGTAGAGCCTTCGTGAAAAGGTCTGCAATGTTCTCCTGTGTGGGCACATATGCTTATCTAACTGTTAGTGAAGATGGTGGTGGTAGAAGACTGACCAACACCCAAATCAGCCATAAGGCATCTGAGCCACACACACTCAACAGTAGCTGTGAAAGCTGCCCTATACTCAGCCTCACAATCGGAAGTGGCCACAGTAGGCTAATTCTTGCTCAACCAAGATATACATGAGATACCAAGCATGAAGCAAAAGCCACTAGTGGACACACGAGTGTCATAGCAACCAGCCCAATCAGAGTAAGAAAAAGCATGCAAATCTGGCGGTAGGGATCCCCCCTTGGGATAAAACAACCCAAGTAGCCGAGTACCACTCAAGTAGCGAAAGATGCGCTTAACCGCCTACCAATGCTTGACTCCTGGGCAATGCATAAATCTGCTCATCTGTGAGACAGCAAACTGAATATCTAGCCGAGTAATGCATAAGTAAATCAAGCATCCAACAGCTTGCTGATAGAGAACAACATCAAATGCATCTCCAGCATCATGAAGACTGAATCGTAAACCTGTCTCCATAGGAGTGGCAATAGGCTTACAGTCTTCAAGGCCAAAACACTACAATAATGTGTCAATATATTTCGTTTGACACAAAGCCATTCCACCATCAACTTGCATAAACTGAATGCCCAAATCGTGATGCAAATGCCCCAAATCAGACATCTCAAATGAGGCATGCAAATCAGCCTTGAAATCAGCAATATGCTTCTCAATAGGAGCAGTGAGCAGCATGTCGTCAACATAGACAACAATGATCAGAAGCACATCATTAGCACGCTTAACATAGAAGGTGCTTTCAGTTGGACTGTTCTCAAAACCATGTGCAACCAAATAGGCATGTATCTTCTCATACCAAGCACATGGTGCTTGCTTTAAACCATATAATGCCTTCTTTAACCTATACACCCGGTTTTCATGCCCTTTCTGCACAAAGCCACGGGGCTGAAAAACATACACTTCTTCATGCAAGTCACCATTCAAAATGCTGTTTTAATGTCCAAGTGATGTACATTCCAACCATGATGGGCTGCAAGTGCACAAATGCTCCGAACAGTAGTCATACGGCATGTAGGTGCAAAGGTCTCATCAAAATCAATGCCTCTTTCCTGCGCATATACCTTTGCAACAAGCCTAGCCTTATACCTGTCAACTGTACCATCAGGTTTATGCTTCAGCTTGTATACCCACTTAGTGCCAATGGCCTTCTTGCTAGGAGGCAAGTCACATAAAGACCATGTACCATTCTTCATTATAGCATCATATTCAAATTGCATAGCAGCCATCCAATTTTCTGAATTATGTGCTTCATCAAAAGAAACAGGCTCATTCTCATCACAGAGACTAGACGCACCCATAGCATAGCAATCTGATGCAAAGGAGGCACTATGAGAGCCTGAACGAGTACGATATGACAAAGGTGCATCTAATTTGTTGTCACGCAAAGTTTGCACCAGCCATTTTGGCATAGTTTTTGCCTGCTCAATATCAGCTCTCTCATCAACAAGTGCATCATGTAAATCTGTATCAGAAATGGAAGGATATGCATCATCATATGAAACCTACAAAGGCTGAGAAGTTGCCTCATTAGGACCAGCACTGGAGTGTCCACTTGTAAAAGAGGCATCAAAGTATCATACATGTCTTTGGAGCTAACAAATGTCTCCTCGCCATCTCCATGAGCGACCTATTCTTCTGTTCAGCAACTCCATTCTATTGAGGTTTATATAGCACTGTACACGGGTGTTTTATCCCACGTTCAGCCAGAAATGCATTAAAATTAGAAGACATATATTCCCCCCTCGATCAGAATGGAGGGTGCCCATTTTACATGCTGACAGATTTTCAGCCAAAATCAAAAACTGTTTGAAGCACATGAACACTTCGGACTTTGCCTTCAATGGATATACCCATGCATGCCTGGAAAAATCATCAATGAAAGTCACGAAGTAAAGATAATTTCCAAAAGAAGTTGTCTGCATAGGACCACAGACATCACTATGTACAAGCTGCAATTTCTGAGTAGCCCGAACTGAACCATCTTTTGGAAAGGACGAACGCTACATTTTACCCAAAATACAGCCTTGACAAACATGTTTTCCATGTGCCTTAAGTTTGGGCAAAGAGGACACCATTTGAGATTTCTGCAGGCGTAGCAAACTAGCAAAATTCAGATGAGCAAAGCGCGCATGCCAAAGCTTTAATCTGACATAGCCTGAGAATCATTTACTGCACATGCCAAATCATTTACAGATCTTTCATAGTCTATGAGCTTATATAGCCCACGACATAAAATGCGAGAAGCAATAATCACATCACCATTTGATAGATCATGAACTATACACCTGTCATCAACAAATTTCATAACCAAGCCAATCTTGGCTAATGCAAAAACTGATAACAGGTTCTTCTTGATCCCAAGCACAAATAAAGCATCTGACAAATTGAAAGAACTACCATCAAAAGTAGTCAAAATGATCTTACCAACTCCCATAACAGGATAAGAGGAGTTGTTAGCGCATGTAACAGTATTCCCTGTAGGGGTAGGCTCAAGTGAAGAGAAGAAACTGCACTGCAAGGTAACATGTTTGGTTTCCCCACTGTCAAAATACCAAACATCTGAGTCTACTCCAGACATGCACTGATCATGAGAAGATGGGTCAAAACTGCAAACAGTAGTAAACACCCATTCTTCTTCCCGCACAAGATTAGCAGACTCCGTTTTTGGTGTAGAGGCTTCTACAACAACCATTCCAGCCTCTTTCTTCTTTGCCTCTTTTGTAGCCAGTTTTGGACAGTTCTTTATGATGTTATCATTCCCTTTACAACACTTACAAAACAATTTCTGCTTTTCTGATTTTTTTCTCATTTTTTTCTTGGTTCTTTGAATGTGTAGCATTTGCAGATTTCTGCTTACTAGTAGAAGAGCTCCATTTTCCTTTGCCCTTCTGACTAGCTAGGAAAGCTTGATCTGCAACACGCATAATGGACCTGTTCTGCCTGGACTGATCTTCCTGCAACAGAACAGAGACTAACTCCTCAAATGATAAGGCATTTGGATTGCCTTTCATCATCAATCAAAGAGTAGAAGCAAAAATCTGATATGAATCAGAAAGACCATTCAGAACGGTCTGCACAAGTGAGCTATCTGGTATCACCTCATCACCAGAAATCAACTGTTCCTTCAAGTCTTTGATCTTTGTTAGGAAATTGTCCATACAATCACCTTCATTCATGTGCTCACTCTCCAAATGTTTTTGAAGGTAAGCAACACGAGCCTCATTCCTAGCTTGGCACAATGTGATAACTGTATCCCAATCATCCTTAGCTGTTCTACAAGAGCGAATGTGAGGAATAATGGCACGTTTGACAGACAAAGCTATGAATGCATGTGCGTGGGCATCTCTGCCATCCCAGCAAATTTGCTCTGCCATAGGTGCAGCAGAAACAGCAGCACGAACATGAATCTATGGAATATCATCTTCGACACCATCTTCATCAGCTCTAGGTGACCTGTATTTGCAGTACCTGTAGTTAGAGGTGTAAGAGGACGTCTTTCAACACCCTGCACAATGTTCCACAATCCTTTTGCAACCAATACATGTCGCATCATATAAGCCCATAATGGGTAGCTCATATCATCCAACTTATCCTCAACAGCCAACATACGGAATACATCACTGCTTTTAGCCATGGCCGGTGACTAAAATACCTTGATGCAAAAAATTGACTGTATCTCAAAAAGTTGACCAGAACTGCCCCAACAAATTCTGCTAGACCTGTAGTAGACTTCGAGATGCTTATACTGGTGAACAAAAATTGGTATATAACTTTGGCACAAAAAGAGGGAATAGCCTGCACAAGCACTGCGATAATGTGTTCGGAGGCCAAAACGAGCTCAGATCGTGATTTCGACACCAGACAGCAAAGCTGTTTTGATCTCTGAAACACCCTGAGTATGCTCACCAAATTTCGTGCGAATTTGAGACTACAAACAGAGGAGTGTCGACGGCACCCTAGATGAAGCGACGACCTGCTTTGATACCAATTGTTGGAGTTAGACGTCTGCGGAAGCATGCGAACATCACAAGGAAGAAGAAGAAGCTTGGAGCACAAATACACAATACTGAATGTATTACTAAAGAATGTACAAAGATAAGTAGCCCATTAGGGCGATAGGAGTATATACAAGTCGGGGGGAAAAAACCTCCTAAAGAGGGAAAAAAAGTGCCCCGGCGGTCCTAGTGTGTTCACACACATCACTACCTCAATATATTAACACTTCTAGCCGCACGTCATTTTGTACATAGCTCTATTGTGAAGCTCATATCTTAGTGTATATGTAACCATTTCTTGCAATTAAACACTCATTGGAAAGCTTATCTCCTACGCTTTCTTTCTCTCAAATATCTTCTCAGTATCTTATATATTCTGCGAGATATGAGTCAAAGAATGAAGTCCAGTTTTTGAGCATACTTGTGTAGATAGGTAGTCTATTTTGGTCGATTAAGTTTCTAAACCAAAACATAACCAAATTTCTTGATTTCTGGTTTGCTAGAAAGCTTCTTGCATTTACAATTTTTGTCTCAAATATATCCTTCAAGGGATTTATACTCTGTGATATATCTATCAGAGAATGAAGTCTAGTTTTTTAGTATACTTGTGTGCTGAGGTGGTCTATTTTGGCTAGTTGAGTTTCCTGACAAAAACTCATCCAAATCACTTGTTTTTTTGCTTGTTGGAAATCTATTTGTGTATACTTTCTCTTTTTCAAATATCTTCCTCAAAGGATATATATTCAGGGAGCTATTTGTCCGAGAGTGAAGTTCAATTCTTCAGCATACTTGTGTGGACATGTAGTTCATCTTCGTCAATTGTGTTTCCTAATCAAACTTTTCCAAATTAAGTCATTTGTAGCTTATTAAAACTCTTTGTCTACTTTGATTAACTAAAGGCACATGTCCATTTGAGGTTTTTGTTGAGAGCACCAAGCTATCTAAAGTGCAGCTATTTGTCCAAGTGTTGAACATACAATGGTTCACTACACATTTTTGTTGCACATCGGAGAACTCATTCTCCACATCTTCATCTTCTTCTACTTATAGATATTCAAGAGAAGATTAATCAAAGCACTTAGAACACTTTTGAGAGGGTTTTAAGATCAACATTTATTTAGGATGATTTTAAGTTTTCTACATGTAAATTTTATACTCATTTAGATGCACATAAACTCACACACAAATACGCATACATACGCACATAGTTGCATAGTTTTTCAGAGTCCTATAGGATAAAATGCAGAAACACATAGGCACATGTAGGGTAAATCACACTTACACTTCGGTTCAAACATACATAGGAATGTCACTTAAGGGTACACACTGACCATCAGTTAAGATAACACTCATAAACATATCTCCAAACATACACATATATAAACATATCTGCATTGATGCACATACATAAATATGGCATATCTAAAATGAAATGTGCAACTACAATCTCATGATAAGCAATGTCGAGACTATGTAGCACAATAAATATATTATCCATAATATCAACTCAATACTATGCCATTCTGACTAATGTCTTCGATGGTGCTACTAGTAGTTTTAGAACAAAGTGTGAGTACATGCTCGCACACACAATTATTTGCAAACACATACAAGTTTAAATGATAGAAAAAAATTTAATCAAGCATACTCCCTTCATGGTCTGTTTAGAGCACATCTTCTTGTGCCTACAGATGCTAAAGAGAGAGATCAATCAAAGGACTTTGAACACTTTTTGAGCAGTTTTAGACATCACCACTTGTTTAAGATGATTTTAAGTTTTCTGCATGTAAGTCGGAGAGCAAACATTGTTTCGAGAGTGATGTGCTCTTTTTTTGTTTTGATCAGAATGACTGCTGCATAAATGATGATGAAACATCATATAAACATCAATAAAAGCAATCACAAGAATCATTGCATAAGTGATAGCGTCACCCGTTGCATAATTGCCACAAATAATTAGTGTCGCATATGTGACCCTTTTTTAGCCTCGCATATGCAATGATAGTGCTAAGAGCCTTGTATAACCGACGATCTGTAGCAATGCTATATATGATGGAATGAGCAATGGACTAGCGATGAAATTCTATCATGTTATTAGTCGCTATAGAGGGTCACTTCTTGTAGTGCTACAATATAAAGTGTTAAGCTCCCATTAGATTTCACTTAAAAGCGGCTTGTCGTTAACGTATGTATGTAAAAGACATGAGATGAAACAAAAATGGATATCCCATGAGGTTTTATAAGTCTCCTTTGCATCCCCTCATAATTTTTCTTTTAGCTTTTTTTCTTTGATATATTCAAGCTTATACAAATAAAATAAAAAACTTCCTATGAGCTTAAATCATGGAAAAAAAAAACGGTTCTCTGAAAACCACACCAAAACCGTCAACCATTTAATATGAACCCTTGGTGCAGTCAAGATTATTTTGATTTTTCTGCACCTTGCAGGAACCCTCTTATCCCCCACTTCCATGCATGAATCTTGGGCCTCTCAATTGTGTGTTTACGGGTACAGTAGGGGCTGTGTTTGATATTCTGAGTGTAATTTTTGAAGGTCCATCAAAATTTATTACTTATTTTAAGGTCTAAAATAGCAGAGACGGACAATACGGCCCTCAAAAATCAACTATCCAAGTGTATATATATATATATATATATATATATATATATATATATATATATATATATATATATATATATATATATATATATATATATATATATATATATATAGAGAGAGAGAGAGAGAGAGAGAGAGAGAGAGAGAGAGATAGATAGAGAGAGAGAAAGAGAGAGAGAGAGTATACACTCTTAAATGCTTTCCATGATTCACATTTTGTACTAATATTGATGAGATGTCAAAGCATTATCAGATTATTGAATGGCACACAGTTGGCTTTTATTCCGCAGATTCAAAATGTAATATACTTCTGATAGAGAAATCTCAAGACGTCTGAATGAAATCTTCATTCTGTTTTCGAACTCAAATCTGGAAGGAACCGTATGGCTTTGAAAGTTCTCTGATTTTAGCCTTCGCCTGCGTATTCGCCTTAGACCAACATTTCAAACAGTGTTTAACACTTAATGACATAGCTTTGACATTACTTGATGCCCCCCAACGAGAGGATCCAACGCAGTGCTCTTCTATCAGAAAGATTTGTCATACGGGTGAGCGCCGTTCGTATCATTTCATCTTGGCCATTTGTAGGACAAAATTGACATGTCGGTATTTTGTACATCACTCATATCCTGTGAATTATACGGCAGTTCTGGTGCGTTGGTACAGGTTTTACAGGTCCCTCCTTTTTCCTCTACTTCGTGTCTTACAGAAAGCTAAGCTTTGGTTTGGAGTTTTTATGACAGGGCTTTCAGAGCTACCCTGGATGAAAGCGTATTGAGAATCCATCTTCTGACAAAAGAAAAGAAACTCTGTAAGAGTTACCATGGATGATATTTGTTTACGAAGGCAGGAAATTTCTTTACAGTTTTTTCAAATAAACATGAACGACTTCAAAGAAGGAATTTAAAGGAGAGCAACATCGAGAGACTACAATGCTCGAGACGTCTCATCTTCTGGGTAGGACGTATTTCAGGTATAATACGAAGCATGGAAGGAAAAGCGAATCTGGAATGAGTAAACACAGGTTAAATTTTAGCTTCTGGAATGAATCGTCGACATTAACCATGTTACTCCTTCAGGTTCGACAATCGCTGACAAAAACATAAAGATATGCGTGTACAGTCGTTTTGTAAACTTCATGTCCGAGAGAGAGAGAGAGAGAGAGAGAGAGAGAGAGAGAGAGAGAGAGAGAGAGAGAGAGAGAGAGAGATCCTCTCTGCTAGTGTCATCGCTCTTAACACATATACCATTTTTCGAATATCTTCATGCCGTTTTCTCATAGATCTACATGTATGAACGAGCACAGAAAATTCGTGAAAGCCAGTTCATCTGACGCAAATCACCGCCGCAGTGATTCTATCTGCTAAAAGTGACAGTTGATATAAATGAATGAGCTGTGATCATTGAAATATGCTGAGTTCCTCCATTCTGTTTCATTTCTCCGTATCGTCTGAGATGACGAAGACATTCCCAATCTTCAATCATCTAAACCGGCATTCAAGACGACGATACTTTCCACACCAAGTCATGAGATCTATTCAAAAGTTGTACATGTGAGATACGCAGTCAGCACATGTCTGGAAAGGTCAGGACATTCTCCTTTCAGAATTCGCCTATCAACAATTGAAGCGCCGCAGATTGAGTAACAGAAGGAGAAGCGAAAACCTAACCGTCATGATCGAGTATAAAATTTCTTTTTACCGACGTCATACTACAATAAGAACGTTAAGAGCAGCTCGGTGCGCTACAGCCGTCCAAAGTGATTTCTATCTGGCGGCAAGGGTGAAGGAGTTTGCTCTCATGGAAGTTGGCAAAATATAATGCATTATACTGTATTGAAGAACTTCTGTACAGCTTAGTTCCTGTAGGTCTGCAGGAATTAATAGGTTCAAAGACTGTCTGCAGGAATTAATAGGTTCAAAGACTGTTAAGAAATTTTTTACAGCTTAGCTCACGTGGGCCACTACAAAAGCACAGGTTCAACGTGTGTTAAGAAGAACCCGCGATGAACAGTCTTTCAGACTTGTTAAAGCATATAATCTTAAATTACAGATTCGGATTGACTTCCTACACGAGAGTTACTTTACATGTTTTGGATTTTCGATTCAGCGTACGGTGCTGCGTTAGATCACAAATGAAGTAGTTTTTTTTTTTTGAGAAAAATAGGAAAATATAAATTAACAAGACAAGTTACATCAGTGCAGGGGCAGGAGCACCTCAGCACCAGGAGAATTACAAGGATGCCAACATGGCAAACCTGAGGTGAGAATATAACTGGGCTAACAAAGCCTTCCATCTAGTGTATTTGTGCTCAATAAAAATACATTGAAATTCCTGAGGGGAGAGACTGGGCTTGGAAATACAATTGACAAGCCTACTGGAAACCTTGCCAAGAGTAAAATGAAGGGGAGTAAGGAAGTTCCTTCTCACTTGCCCAAAGACCTGGTTATTTCTACTCATCCAGATGGCCCACAGGATGTGCCCTCTCCAAGAGTTTCCACAACAGGAGGCCCATATTCTTACAACAGCCAATCAGAGCATCCAATTTCTGTAATTTGGGTGCATTAGTTTTCTGAAGGAAATTATTCACAGGTTTTGTTAGGTTACATCTTCTTTAACTATGATTTTTTTTTTGAGAGTACTAGACATTGGAAATAAACACTCACACACCCAACCTTGTAAGGTAGAGACACCCATCATGAGAGACTCATGGACATGTCCAGCCAAGACTTGAACTCTAGGACTTCCTCCTGCAGCTTCAAGATGTTGAGCCACTAAGCTACGCGGGCTCAGAAACCAGCTCATTCATTGTTGTTTGACATAGGAAACTTCTTCTTGAAAGTTCTTCTCTTACTAAGATTCAATCAAAGGTAAAGGGCTCTTCTTTCTTTTCGATATAAAAGAAATGAGGATTAAATTAATCAAAGCTATTATATTTTCTGTAGGGAGGCAAGATCCAAAATACAATAAAACGGAGCCAATCCAAAAACAAGGTGGAAAGTAGTGGAGGCTTTAATGCTAAGAAAATAAGCATCCTTACAACTGGAATTCTTGAGTACCAAATTATATATTATACAAAGAAAATATCATGATGAATCTCTCATTAGAATACAATGATAAAAGCATATCCCTCCATTTATGAGGTTGGAGTCCAGGGTTCCATATGGGTACACTATACCAGTCGACGACTGTTGCTCTTAGCAGGAAAAACATAGGACACATCAAACACAGATAAGAAGGACAAAAAGAAAATATACAACTATTCTACATAGCAATGCAAATTTCCAGAGATGGATGGAGATGCAAGCCTGCAGAAATCCAACAAAAGGAAATCCCGCATTAAACTGAAGAAAGTACAGGAGAACGGCAAAAACCAAGTTAAAGAAGATGTTATATCATGGAAGCGGCAATCTAGGACAATAAGTCTCCAATATCAACATATGTTGCTGCTCTAGTGAGTTAAATCCAAACGCTATCTATCTTCTCTGTACACAGTTTTCTGTTATTTCGGTTGCGCCAATGGCCATATTGTTTCAAACAAAAGTAGTATCAAAAGTCTAGTGATTTGAATGTGCAGCATTAAAAAACTTAAATGTTGATGCTCGTGGCTTTCCAACTCAGACAAGTAGTTTACACATCAGCCAAGATAATGACAAAAACTTCATCTCTGCATATACAACAAGTCACTCTATTAGAACTCCTCTAATCTCCTTCTATCCATGACAATTCTGGTTCATGTAATTTCCCTCTTCGACTCAGCTCTCAAGATCTCCACATCTCAAGATCTCCATGGTGCGCAAACTTGATTGAATCATTCAGCAAATACAGGCGGAATTCAGAAATGAACAATGAAGCACCAAACGGCATGCAACAGACACGTGATTAATTTCAAATGTATTCAAATGTAACTTACAAAGCCAATCTTTGCTATTAATACTAACCTGTTCTTAATAAGTTTTGCATTGCCTTTGTCCTCACTTTTTCTGCTCACGTGTTGCCAACTAGGAGTTTGTTGCATTTCTCATATTGTTAAACTTATATGCTTAATTTGCTTCGATCGCTATTGATTTGCATGAATAATTTTGCACTCCATGAAGATGGCGATCGGAATGATGAATGAAATAGTTCAATCCTCCCACATGATCCGCAAACACCAAGCTGTAATCACTTTCCTCTTCCCCATCGATGCTCCTCCCTCAGTATGCATCACCGATGTCCTTCCAAATGATCTCTGTTCGCTTCTTCTCTCGTCAATAGCAGCACAACGGGGCTGGATGGAGTAGAAGAATAGGCATCTCTCTCTCAGTGCACTTGAGCTTGAATATGCATAACCCCCCCCCCCCCCCCCCCCCCCCCCCCCAAGACAACCTCCCCAAATCAAGGAGATTAGTCTCGTTGGTTAGAGGCATTGTTTTTCCCCTTTCGTATCAGAGCTTGTCCCGCATGAGATGACTCCATGCATGCAATATGGGCAGGTCCCGACTCATGGGTTTCGAGATTAGTGTCTAAGTGTGACATCTCATCCAAGAACACGGTCTCCCTTGTGCCAGACGTGTAGCTGTGTGTTTTAGCATGCTTAATATTTTGCACGTATTTGTCAATCAAATTGAACCATTTGCACGAGAGAGTGATATTATTGGAAGCACAGTGACCGTGAGCTACTCTGATTATGCACATCGAGTATACTTTTCGCCATTTTCTTCCCTTTACGTTTACTTTCCATTTGCGACTATTTTATCCTTCCTTGAGTTCTCATGAAAACTCATATATGTGGAAAAGCAAAAAGGTATGCATGCTAGATATGACACACACACACACACTATATAGTATGTAATTATAAGCGTTTTTTTTTTTAAGTTAGTGTTGGCTAAAAGCATATCTTTTCCCAAATGCTTGCACTTTCAAGTAGAGCTCCAATGTTGTGTTCTAGAAAACTCAATCAGACTATTTCAGAGCTTAAGATCTTCATATCACCCTTCATTGGGTTTGGACCAAAAGATGAGTGGAAATAAATATCTCTACGACACTCACCCCCACCAAATCTACATAGCGTCCTCGATGGGCCAAGTAACCTGTGGCTTCAAACATTAAATTCATCTCAAATATCAATTTGCTTGCTTTGATGTGTGTATGGGATTGGAAGACAAGTGTCTATGCATGGCGTTATAATATAGCCCTATTGGATGCATACTTTGAAATGCATAGAGAAATAAATATGGTGCAATCATTATGGTATAAGGCATCTGACGGTGAAGCTTGTGGACTCACTCACATACATATCAATGTGAATATACCTTAATCCTTACAAAATCACTCGTAGTGCATAGGAAAAGCTCAATTTGTGCCTCAATGCAAGGTCATGAAATGTGACCCTATCACATGCATACGTTTTATGCATCAAAGGTTAAAATAATGGTGCATAGATATCATGTTTCTAATTATATTTAAGATCTGTGCGAGTAGTCATGCACCTAAGGAAGAAAAACTTATGTGCTATTTACATTATTCGCATGCATACTTGGAATGCAAATATAAATTTCATGGTGCAAGAAAATGAGAATAGAAAAGAAAACTACAATGCAAATATCGCATCACTCAATAATTCTTTCTAATCACTCAAATTTTATTCTCTCTTCCTCGTCAAGAATGTCCTCCAAATTTTTTCCTGTTACATAGAATCATCAAACGTCAGTATCCAAAAATACTTTTTATTACATAGTTTTTCTCACTTCTGATCTCTCATAAAGTTATTTAATCCATTTATGGCATATGAACTCACCATGGATCATCATTGGTACTTGTACACCATATGCAAGCTATTCTCCTGTAATATTCTCGAAAATATGATTATTCATTGTCGTATAAAGAGAAAGCACAATGAACAAAACCTTTTAATTATCATTAGAAGATGTATTATCTTTACTTTTTGGTTCATTCACAATGTCTTCATTTGATGGCACGTTGAGCATTTCCTCTAGATCTTCATAATTGCTACCTTCGCATCATTTGAACAATTTAACTTTTTTACCTACAAAAGGAACTTTAAAAAGAGTGTGATCCATTTCCATCAAAACATAGGTGTTATTATCATTTAATTTAAATACTATGTATGGTCCAAACCTTCGTTTCATTAATTTTTTTCTTGCCTCATATTGAGTGTAAAATGAAAAATCATAAACTAACACCCGGTCTCCTTCTTGTATCTTTATTGGACCTATTCGGTGTCTTTTATCAACATAAATTTTGTTTTTAATTCTTGAATATTTTAATTTTTATACTGCTTCATCTAATCTTTGAATTAATTCTTGCTCTAATTGTTGCAAATGTATATTTAATAGTTCCTCTTCGTCATATTAGCATTCCAAGAAAGTGACGGCAAAGATACGATTTGAGAATGAATTCGAAAAATAGGATTTTGGTAATACATTAACTCCGTAGGCATGTAACCTGTGATTCATGTACAAGTCATCCTATCTGCCTAAAGTGCAAATGGTAAGTATCTAGGCCATTGTTTAATATCCCCATTGCATGCTTTAGCTAGAGCTTTAATAATAGATAGATGTCCTCTCTCTATTTTACCATTAGCTTCAGGATTGTATGGAGCAGTCAAGGACAAACGTATTCCATGATGTTCAAAAAACTCTTTAGCTTCTTTAGTGTTTAGTACTCCACAATCCGCAACTACTTACTCTATATACCCGAATCGACTTATAACATCTTCTAACAAAAACTTATAAATATTGTATGTAGTTTTAGTGCATAATGCATGAAATTTAACATGATTGGTTAAATCTTCCCTTACAAGCACGATATAATGCATTTTATCAAGTGCATTAGATATGTCTACTAGATCTACTACCCACTTGTAATGTATACAAGGTGGATAAGTAGGATGTAGCGAATCCCTATGTTTAACTGAAAAATGAAGTTGACAAACAGAACATGTATATACATAACTATTAATATCAACATACATTCTAGGCCAAAAATAGGTAGATCTAATTTTTTCATACGTAACATAAACGCCTTTATGTCCAGCCCATAATGACTCATGCATTGTTTTCATTACTTGCAATTGAAGATCTTTTCTTCCTAGAGCTCGATATGGAGTTTTGACCTTACCTTTAGCGTGTCTCTAAAGATAACCATCTCATAAGAAGAAATTATAAGCTCGTTTTCTAATATTACGGAATCTTTGGGCCGTAATATTTGGGTACACCAGCTTGCTAATGGTTTTGATGTGCTGAGATACTTGCCTATATTTTCCCATTCATCATCATATTCTAACTCATGAAATTGCTCATACACATAAACATGTGCATCATAATTACACAAATTCGTATTTTTTGTTAGTTCATCTTCAAGATTATTTTCATGTCTAGCTCTAGATAGCATATCAGCTACTACATTTGATTTTCTTGAAATATGAACTAACTCCAGATTCATATACTTGATATATGAAATCCACCTAAGCATAGCTATATCTAGAGATGAACAATTTGTTATGAGTCCTATGAGAGATAAGCAGTGAGTTTCAACTTTAACATTGGCACGTATAAAGTATTCTTTATCAGTCTTTAAAGCTGTTACCATACCCCATAGTTCCCTTTTAATTTGAGAATACTTACGTTGAGTTCCATGTAAAATTTTTGCCCCAAATCTAGTCGCATATCAATTTCCATCACTATCTTCTTGACTTATGACCTAGCCTATACCAATAGGGTTAGTATCAATAGTCAATATGATAGGTTTATTCCTCAAATAATCTACAGGCTTAAGGATTGAAGCTTCCTGCATTAATTTCTTTAACTTACGCATCGCATGAGTATGTTTTTAAGTCTATAGAAATTTTCTTTTCTTTCTTAACAAGTCATAGACAATCAGCCACATGTGCAAAATATGGTATCCATATCACATAAAAGATGCAAGCACCTAAGAATCTTTGAATCTCACTCACATTTTGACATGTGTCTGAAATCTTACTAATGGCGTCAATTTTTTGTGGACATGGCTTCCGTCCATAATGTCCACAAAGATAAACAACAATAAGAACCTCATTAATACCAAAATGTTTCTATAAATAATGTTAAACCAAGTTCAATAAACCACTGAAAGATCTTTTGGCAATCAAGCATATGAGCTGTCACAAATCGATGAAATTCATCATCATCCAGAGTGCTATCTTTCTCTTCTTCCAAGCAACCCTTAATGGGAATATCATCCATAAAGGGCATAGTAATGTGAGAAATGAAGTCATGCAAAACCAAATTCATTGCACTTATCATGTGAGCTACAGAATTGATCGTACCTTGTGGTAACATACACATCCTAACCAATCCAAGATGTGTTTTCATTATAGTAATATCTCTACTTTCTAGTGCCAATTGGAATTGGTCATAACAAGAATAGAGATCTCTCATTGAATAAATAGAATTACCTATAAAAGCTTCCACAAACTCATCCACAATTAGACCTCTACCCATATTTCTAATGGTCACTTTATTAACTGACTGAAGATCTTGGATAAACCAAAATTTTCCATTCTTCTTGGACACATTAAACCAATGGTTTGAATATGGAGGTGAAGAAGATTCTAGAATATGCATATTGATTTTTTCTTTAAGCAATCTAATCAACTCTGGAACATGAGCTTTAGGTACGAGAATAGGGCACAAGTTCCAAGGAATATGGGGAATAATAAGAATAATCATCGGAGATACTATCCTAAGATCTATATACCCTATCTCTATAGGCTCAAGAGAGAATGCTCTTCCATGTTGCTCAATAATCTATAGAAAACACTCTTTTTCTACTAGAATAAGGAAACCACTAGCATTTAACTTGATTTTCTTTCATGATTCTTTAGTAAATAAATGTCCAATATTTATTGGATCTCTAAGGATTGGCTCATGACTTACATCTTTATAATTTCATCACTACATTTAGGGAGTGGATGTGCTAGTGGTTTAACCTTCAGTCAAGATAGGAGAATATGGGAATTAGAATTATGTTGACAACATATTTCTAGTTCTTCAAGTCTTAAGAAACAATGAGTCATTTCAATAACATGTTCAATGTTTTCATCAGATAACAATAGATATCCTTTGGTTTTTAAATGTTTTTCATATGTTTTTATGAGTTTTTTAGGAATTTGATTGAAATGCAAAATATTTAAAGTAGAAGATGGAAAATAAACAAAAATCTTATCTAAATTATGTACAAGATTTTGCGAGATATCAAACCAAAGTCCACCGTCATCTCGCTCAATAGTGATGTTTACTCGAAATCATGATCGAAATGTGTCAAAGGAGTTGTCCTTAAGGACCTACCATTGCGAGGATGATTAACATAAATTATCTTAAATTGAAGAGATTTTAGGCCATCACGAGAACGAATTCTAGCGAAAGCACTACCATCATCAAGAATTTTGGTTTCCATTGTTTGTTCACAGATAAATGACTGTCACAAAATAATTGGGTATAAGCAATCATCATGAACAAAGAAATTATGCTCCTCTCTAACATCTCCAATCATGATTGGAACATTTGCACATGCACCAAGTAAATATCCAGAAGCATTATTAGTTGC
Source organism: Ceratopteris richardii (assembly GCA_020310875.1). NCBI lineage: Eukaryota > Viridiplantae > Streptophyta > Polypodiopsida > Polypodiales > Pteridaceae > Ceratopteris > Ceratopteris richardii. Next base: position 41,732,250 of record CM035416.1, on the reverse strand, counting down.
TTTCATCTTCCACCCATGGTCTCTATCTATAGGCCATTTTTCCTCATTGTACAACTCCCTTGAGACAACATTTATTTCAGATCCAGAATCTATTAAGGCTATTTGTGTTTTATTATTATTTCCAATTTTGACAGTGGTTTGTGTAGTTCCTCTAGCCCAATGTTTTTTAGTAAAGTGACTATTTGGGAATCCATTTCCTTTCTCTACTTGTCCAATCACTAGTCCCACATAACTCTTATGCTCAAATGGATCACGATATTCAGATTCATTGATTTGAAGGGTACTAACTTTCGGTTCAACACAAATCGTTCATCCCATTTTGCCAAGCTAAAGAGAAGTGCAATTCAATCATACTATTATTATATCTAAGACATCCATTGACATGAATGAGTAAATAGACTTTAAATGTGATAAAAAGTGTCACTCAATTCTTCCTTTCTACAAGATTGTACAAGCCAAAAATAACGGAGTAAAGCAACTATACATCCCGGAATTCATTTAGAGAACAACTTTTTCATATTCATTATGAGTCAACGTTTTAACAAATACATCTGAAACACAGGCCAATCAACATGTCATGTATGAGTATGATTCTATTGTTGCTCTAAGAAATTAATTCAGATCAAGTTCAAAATTCCTTTAGCGCAGAAATTGATTGAGAATGATGAATGAATCGTTTTTCAACTCCAGCGGAAAAACGTTGGTGCTTCCATGTATTTCTCTCTTAAAAACCATATGATAGAATTAAACATTTATCATGAATCTTTCGTTTAAATTTAATTCAGGCAGAATCTGATCGAACACATAGACATAATAGAGTCTATAACCTCATTTTAGTAGTTCAGGGTTCCATATGGGTACAGTATACCAATAGAGTTGTTCTCAGCAGAAAAACCTGGGATACATCAAACACAGATAAGAAGGACAAAAACATAACATACAGCTATTCGAGAAAGCAATGCAAATTTCTGGAGATGTATGGAGATGCAAGCCTGCAAAAATCCAACGAAAGGAAATCCCGCATTAAACTGAAGAAAGTACAGAAGAAAGGCAAAAAACAAGGGAAAGAAGATGTTATATCATGGAAGCGGCAATCTAGGACAATAAGTCTTCAATATCAACATATGTTGCTACTCTAGTCCATTAAATCCATACGCTATCTATCTTCTCTGTACACAATTTTCTGTTATTTCGGTTGCGCCAATCGCCATATTGTTTCAAACAAAAGTAGTGTCAGAATTCTAGTGATTTGAATGTGCAACATTAAAAAACTTAAATGTTGATGCTTGTGGCTTTCAGACTCACTCAGACAAGCAGTTTACACATTAGCCAAGTTAATGACAAAAACTTCATCTCTGCATATATAATAAGTCACTCTATTAGCACTCCTCTAATCTCCTTCTATCCATGACAATTCTGGCTCATGTATTTTCCCTCTTCGACTTAGCTCTCCAGATCTCCACGTTTTCTCCATGGTGTGCAAACTTGATTGAATCGTTCACCAAATACAGGCGGAATTCAGAAATGAACAATGAAGCACCAAACGGCATGCAACAGACACGTGACTAATATCAAATGTATTCAAATCTAACTTACAAAGCCAATCTCTACTATTAATAAAACCCTGTTCTTAATGAGTTCTGCATTGCCTTTGTCTTCACTTTTTCTGCTCACATGTTCCCAACTAGGAGTTTGTTGCTTTTTTCATATTGCCAAACTTATATGCTTAATTTGCTTGGATCGCTGTTGATTTGCATGAATAATTCTGCACTCTATGAAGATGGCGATCGGAATGATGAATGAAATAGTCCAATCCTCCCACATGATCCGCAAGCATCGAGCTGTAATCACGTTCCTCTTTCCTATCGAAGCTCCTCCCTCTGTATGCATCACCGTTGTCCTTCCAAATAATCTCTGTTTGCTTCTTCTCTCATCAGTACCAGCACAACGGGGCTGGATGGAGTAGAAGAATAGGCATCTCTCTCTCAGTGCACTTCATCTTGAATATGCATGCGCCACCCTGACTCTCTGCCCCCCAAGTCAACCTCCCCGAATCAACTAGATTAGTCTCGTTGGTTAGGGGCATTGTTTTTCTCCTTGCGTGTCATAGCTTGTCTCGCATGAGATGACTCCATTCATGCAATATGAGCACGTCCCGACTCATGGGTTTTCAGATTAGTGTCTAAGTGTGACGTCTTATCCAAGAACACGATCTCCCTTGTGCCAGACGTGTGGCTGTGTGTTTTAGCATGCTTAATATTTTGCACCTATTTTTCAATCAAATGCAACCATTTGCACGAGAGAGTGATATTATTGGAAGCACAATGACCGTGAGCTACTCTGATTATGTGCATCGAGTATACTTTCTGCCATTTTTTTCCGTTTACCTTTGCTTTGCATTTGCCACTATTTTATCCTTCCTTGAGTTCTCATAAAAACTCATATATGTGGAAAAACAAAAAGGTGCGCATGCTAGATATGACACACACACACTATAGAGTGTGTAATTATAAGCGTTTTATTTTGAAAAGATAGAGTTGGCTAAAAGAGGATCCTTTCCCAAATGCTTGCACTTTCAAGTAGAGCTCCAATGCTATGTACTAGAAAACTCAATTAGACGTTTTCAAAGCTTAAGACCTTCATATCACTCTTCATTGGGTTTGGCCCAAAAGATGAGTGGAAATAAATATCTCTACAACACGAGGCAGTGCTAGGTGTTGAGGAGCAAGATAAGTTGAATATGAAGTTTGCTATGGCAGATGTTGTTAAATCCGATATGCACTGTATTAGAGTTTTGCAGAATCAGATATTTTAACAAGTTAGTTGCTAGTTAGTTATTTTGAAGATCATGTGAAGTTGTTCATGGGATTTTTTTGAGTTTGTGAGAGTATGAATGGTTAGAAGAACTGTTTTAAGAGAGGGACGTGACTCAAGGGAAAGAGGATGAGAGATAGAACTCTTTGTTTGTGTAAGAGCATAGCCTAAGTGATTGAAAGGTCTCTAGACTCTGTTAGATCTCAAAGAAATGTATCTCCTATTTTCAAAAAATTATGTTTCTTGAAGTATTTCAATGCCGAAATGAAGATTTTTTATTACTCTATCTCTACGCAAGCATTTATCATTGAATTATTTAAAGTTGTGACTCAGTTCTTGTCAAATTGTTATCTCTATAGTGATAATTATGAAATTCATATTTCTGATTGCATGTGCGGTAAGGGTAGTGTTGTATCAGATTATGTCATCATACTCTGAAGTGTGTTAGTAGTGATGTGTTGATTTGGAACCCCACAATTCTTATAGTACGTGAAGATCTTTTGGATATCCTTAACAACACATTCCCAACTTTTGAAGGGGGTGCCCTTGAGAGAAGTGTAGCTCAATGGACTCCTTGATTTTGAGCAAATTAGCATCTGAATGGGGCCAACTAGCTTTATACATGGGGGAGCCATTCCTATGGGAAATAGTAATCGAGTTACGATCAAAAAGCAAAAGGGAGGGATCAATTTTACAATTATTCCAAAAGGGCTCTTCTTTGCTAGCTTCACGCAATGGATTACTCCATAAGCCTTGCAGGTCCGTTGATACTTTAATGTATGATGGCAATCTAGGGAGTTTAGCCCCTCCTCTGAGTGGAATAAACATCCAAATTTCTTCTTCCTCTCTTTATATATCCAAAAGGTATTTCCAAGTTCCTTGAATTTTTTAGATTTAAGATCTAATAATCCATTTTTAGCCCACTTGTAGCGAGAGGTGTTTGTTCTGGCGTTCAAATTGCTTTCAACTTTAAGCTTTTAGTACCTACCTAGGGGTTTTGAGGAATATCTAGATTACTTAAGTCTAAGCATCTCCTCATGGTTTGGATTTAATCTATAGAAAATGCATCCAAGGATAGGCAGATGTTGACTCTACCTTCCTCAATCTTAAGTACTGTTGCCATAATAGCATACTAGAAACTAGGAAACTATCCTTGATTGTAAAATATTTTCTATCACTACCCTTTCGAGAAGCGTTACTTAATGTTTGGCATGCTTGTGTCAAGCTTCACAGTTGCAACCACCTTTGATAGTTCTTTCCAAACTTAATGGAATCCCAACTTGTGAAAACTTGAGTATGCCATTATGTTGTTTATAGGAAAACTTATTTTTTTTTTCTTGGGAACTTATTTTTCCTTCTTAACAACTTGAAGCTTCTATTATAAGGTCCTTTATTTTTTAGACTCTCCTGCCCATAATCTTAAAACCATGATTTTGCATTCATGAAATCATTTGCACCAACTGAGAGGTACTTAGGATCTTTCCTCTCACCATTGAAAAAGCTTTTATCCCCAAAATCTAGAAGAAATTGAACATTTATCTAAGCTTATGGGTTGTGCATATATCATAGAATAATAAGTTACTCTCAAATGTTTCGTTGGTGAAAAGAGCTGTAAGTGGTTCTATAACTTCTGATGACTGCTCAAAACTCAATGTTACGTGAAACAAGCTAGCAAAAACTTAAAGAAAACTTAAGGCTTCGTCAGTTCTTGAATTTATCCTATCTTTGAGATGTAAACTAGAGATGTTGTGTTTGAAAAACAAAGTAGAGATGTTCTGTTTGGTTGGGTTCACCACCCAACCACGTTTCAGATGTGCCTAGGTGGTGCACCATTTGCTCTATGTGTGTCTCATGTGTAGCAAGAGCTGCCAATAGCACAAAGGGATGATATTACACTAGTACCAGAGCTCAATTCTGGGCACACAACCAATGCTACAGTGTAGGGGATTTGAACTCTCACGAGAACCATAGGAGGCAAACAACCTATCCAAGGCAACATGGCTGATCGCATTCTCAAAATGCTCATGCGCAACATGATATCCCAATCGGGACGATAGGGAATTGCTGCCCGAAGTTGAAGAGAAACTAGAACCATTCAAGGAGATGTGTGAGTAGTCAAGGTGATTCAAGCTCCATGGTCTACATATATAGGTATGAACCATTTATTTCATTAAAATAAAGCCTCTTATTATGAAAATGGGAAGGTAAGCATTTTTCAGAGATTCGTTGAAATGACTTTTAGTTGGTGAAGCATGGGTATATACTCCCATGGCTAATCAAAGAACTCTATAGATTTGGAGAGGAAGAGAAGCAAAGGAGGTCTCAAAAAACTCATGTTACACTTTTTCAATAAGAGCTATGTTATAGATCCTCATTTTGGGAGGAGGTAAATATCGAGTATGGGTAACTAATGAAGGGTTTGGGGCCAAAAACTTTCACGAAAGTCATGCATATGGGAGTATGAGGTATGCACTCCCATCAAGAGTTAAAGAATACCTCAAAATTCAAGAAAAAACAAGCTTAGGGGCATCCCCAAAATAGCTATGTTTCATGTTTTCACATAGATTTTAGTGTTTATATTGACTAGTAGCCATTTTGGGAAAGGGAAATGAGGCGGGTTTTTTCTGAGTTTGATAGACAAAATCATGCATATCTATAGGCTAGTCTATAATTGGCTTCCATATAAGCTAAAGAAATTCAAAGATTAGCTCAGTATGATGTGAGTTTGAAGCTCCTCAAAACCCCCTTCCATCATTGTTTGAGAAGAAATTTCAGCACGTGAATTTAAGAAATTCCCATTTTAGAAGAGGAAAAAAGAGGTGCAATGGCTATGGATGGATGGGAAAAAGTATATATACTGAGAGTCTGGTGTATGGACTTCATAGTGGAATCATTAGATTCATTAAAATGATAAGTTAAGGAAGAATCTTGTATCCTCAAAAACTCCCTTATTACACTTTTTGGAAAAATTCAAATGTTATTTTTTTTTCAAACTCCACTTTTGAGAGTAAGAAAAGAGACCATTTAAGAAGCTTTCCATGGATTAGTGCATATGTGCATGAAGTATGATGTATGTGATACCATGAAAAAAATCTTTAAAAATCTAAGAAAAATTCACATTAGGAGTGGATTAGAATCTAGCTATGATCTCCCATTTAAGGTTTTGCATGAAAGTAAAAATCTTTATTTAGGCCTCTTTTGAGGAGCAAATTAGCATGCACTAAGGGAGGATTTGAAAAGACAAGAATAGGCCCAAGAATCTTCATATCCTACTATCTAAGGATATGGAGAGAAGTCTAGGATTCACTTGTAGGAAGAATGCTTTTGGGCACTCCAAAAAGCATATTTTGACATTTTTTCCAGCCCCTCCAATAGTCCACTAGTTTGGCATGTCCCGCTTAGAAAGGCCATATCTTAGGCTAGAAAAATCCATATTTGACGTGCTATGGGTCTTTTGAGAAAGCGCAAGGTCGTTTACAAAAAGAAATTGTGGAGATTATGTATTTTTGCATGTCTGTATAGGTCTGCAAAGTATGAATTGTTTTTGGCAACTACGTTCCGGGAGCCATAACTTACAAACCAGGAAAGCGATTGCAGTAATTTTATTTCGAGCCACTTGCACATGATATATATTTCATTTTATGATTATTTGTAGGCTCTGAAAAAGATTTTGTAAGACTAAAGAGGGATTACAAATGCATTTTTGGGGTAAATTTGCATTATTTTTGTAATCATATCACCATGTTTTTTGTTTTGGGAAGTGATTTGATGTTTTCAAAAAATTCAAAGTTTATATCAGGACCTGAGGAGAAAGGTGCAGAGGTCTCCAAGCTCACCGAAAAAGATTGGATGCATGCAATTCCAATACCAAATCATTCAGGGATGTATGCTTTATATTTTCAGGCATCTTACTTTATTTTATGGCATCTTCTGTATGTACATGCATGTATTGGAGTGCATACATCCAAGTCAATCATTATTTTAATTCTAAAAGTATGCATCAACATGCGAGAAGTACACTCTTTGATTGTTTGCACGAAAGATAGTTGCACGAACTCCATGGTTATGCAACAAGGAGATTGTTGCTAGCATTTTTCTTTATGTTTTTGCAGGTTATGGAGTCCATGCATGAGTTTATGGTATGCATGCCATGGCCTTGTCAAGCCCTATGTTGTTAGATGGCCTATGTACCATTGAGTTTATGGTTAAAATTTTTTGGGACTCCATCATTAGGAAAAAGGGTGAACCCTGCATGGGCCTTGTAAGGATCCCTAATTTTCAGGGATTAAGCCTCATTCTGCTGTTGTCTAAGGGGACAAAGTGCATTTAATAGGGCACTTTTTAGTAGGCTGGAGTAGGCTTTTTTTAAGGCTTACTAGGCTCCTCTCTCTCTTCTTTTAGAGAGAGAGAAAGGGAATCTACTTTCCACATCATCAAACTCGAGCATGTATGGGAATAAAAAAATGATTTTTTTTTTTAAGTCTCAATTTCAGTGTTTATTTACTTGAAAGGGCTCATTTTTTAATATATATGTCAGAAGTGACCTTTTTTGAGTTTAGTTTTTAATTTTCCTTTTGAAAAAGCAATATTTTTAAAATCCTCCAAAAGTAGAGTGCCACATCATCAAATCCGTAACTACTCTTCACCCAAAAAATGACTTTTTCAAAATTTCAACATTTTTGGCTATTCTCAGTGGAAAAACACACTGTTACCCATCCTCATCCAAGAAAACAAACTTTTCTTGAGAAAATCATGCTCTAGCATCTCTTCCAAACAAATTTCTGGTCTCTTTCTCAGTATTGTTTAATTGTTGGAAAAGATGGTGTTGACACCTATTACAAACCTCACATTAGGACGTCCTCATGCCCCAGCATCAACAAGTATCCATGTTCGTGTGCCTAGAGAGTTTGCTCCAAATACACAATGCAACAATGATGTGAACTCTCAAAATGAGCGTCGTGAAGCTGGAGAAAAGAATATTGATCTTTGGACTCATGGTTCATTATACCCTCCTGATCCAATGTCTTCTTACCATCCAACATTCCATAACCTCTCAACTTTACTTCAGTTCATCGGTGCCGGTAAAGCTGGGCTCTTAGGTTATTGTCAACGATTATCTACACATTCAACTGCCATTACTGAGTATTGGATTCAACAATATCAACTAAATCATACAAGGTTGGTCACTTTTGAAAGCACAATCATATCTTTACAAGAAAAGCTTGCAGAGCTTGAAAAGCATATGGAAGAAAAGGAGAGAACAATTGAGAAATTTAAAAACACTGTCCAACACTTGAGAGAGACTCCACTTGGGATGCGACGTAGGAGACGATCATTAACATCCTTTGACTCTCTTTCAATTGGTGGTGGAGCACGCAAACGACGAGTTTTTGCAATAAGGTTTGGCTTGTATTCGTTTCTCTTTTTGGAAGACTTTATATGTATATATATATATATATATATATATTTTCTTGTTATGTAGGTCATTCGTTGAAGATGTTAATGCATCATCAACAACAGAGGATCAATTCAAGTTATTAAATTCTTGTTTGACCAACAAGCAGGTGGTTAGTATTTTGGAGTCACGGATAGGAAACCTAATCAAGAAGAAAGTGATTAAAGATTTCACAAAAAAGTTACAAGATATTATCACTCCTAGAGACGTGCAGATGGTATGTGATGAAGCAGGAATTAGTACTAAAGGATACAGTGCATTGTACAACCTTTTGAAGCATTCATTAGAAAGAGAAGGTATTTTACAGAATATGTTTCCATCTCCTTACAAGGTATCGCTAAAGAAGTCAATGTCCAATGAAGATATAACTAGTATTCTTGGAAACTACTTATATATAGAGGATATTATGCCTATGTCTATTTATCATTTATCTACATCCAAAAAAGAGTTGAAAAGCGCACTTGGAAATGGATTTCCTTACACAAAGTACAACAACATATTCGTGGATTTGGAGAGGCTTCAACAGGCAATGGTTCAATTTTACAAATCTACTATACCAGGTATGTGCACTATTGTTACCTTGATATACATTGTATTTTGATGTTATAAAGATTTTGCTAATTTATGCAGATTGTAATACCAAATTACAGTTTATATTGAAGTTAGATGAATGCAATATTATAAAGGGACGACGAATGGAGAGATTGAGTTTGACACTCATGAATGAAGCTATCAGAAATGCCATATCTGATGAAAGTTGTAACTCTAGCTCTAAGTCTACATATAGTGTTCAATCCGAGAAAGAAATATGGTGGTTAGGTGCTATTGAAGTACCTAAAGAATCCAATGATGTTCTTTCATGGATTTTTAGTAGGACCCCATGGATCACTAAAGTAATACTTTCTCAAATTCATGGTGCAAAGCTCCACATAGAAAACTTGGGTGATTTTGAGATAGATTGGCACTTGGGTGGGGATTTAAAAACTATCAAATGCATGTTAGGTTGCAAGCAAGGTGCATCTGCTCGTTATCCATGTCCATTTTGTACTCGAGGCTACAAAGTAACAAAGGGACAACAAAAAGTACTATCTAGCTTAGATGAATACATAGATGCACCTACTTCCACGGAATGGGATAGACCTTTGCTAAGGTGTCCAATGTTAGAAATACCTAACCGTGACACATTAGATAAAGATTGGAATCCCATTATTCCATTTCCATTAGTTAATGTTCACTTTTGCACATTGCATGCTTTCATGAGAATATTTGATAGATTATTGAAGCTCCACATAGAATATGCATTTTCCATGAAGCCAATTGATAAATCTGTACAAGCAATCAAACAATTGGAAGAGTTGCTTAATTCGATTGGTTGTCATGGTGGTAATGTAACTCTAGTTGTCAAAAAACCTGGTGAATCGCAAAATAGTTTGCAACAAGTGTCAATGACAGGGAAGAAGGCAAGAAAATTTTTCAGAACAGGTGTAAGCCCTAAGAAAAATGAATGCAGGGAGCTATGGAAAGACTTGTGCATGATCACCACTGATAATGATTCTCAAATTGACCTTAGTAATAGGCGAAAGAAGGTTTGGTCATGCTTAGATAAGTTGGTAGGTTTAATGAGTCTTAATAGCTCCAACAAAAATGACCGTCAGTTGTTTCAAGATACATTAATGGAGTTTGCAAAGTGTTTCATCCTATCTTGGGGAGAGAGCAATATTACACATTACATTGTAAGTTTTCTTATTTTTTCAATTTTCTTGTTGATAAGATTGTGTTATATGTACTTATATCATTTCAGCATATTTTATTTGCACATGGAGCATTTTTTATGCATCGATATGGTTCATTGGAGATTTTTAGTACACAAGGAATGGAGAAGTCACATTACAAGGCTAGAGGTGTTTACTTCAAGAACACACGACATGGTGGTGGTGCAATGCAATCAAACTATATGGAAGAGATGTTTAATTGGTTTTATCGTACTGCATTTTCAAGGACATATGCAATGGAACGAGCCAAGGAGTCGAAAGTTGCAAAACTTGCAAGATTTCATCAACACAACTTAGCTAGTGAAAAATGGAAGTCATCATTGGGACCTTTACGTCATGCTCAATGGCGAGCTACAAGAACACGAGAGGGTTCATCATGGAAGTGAAGTCATTTAATACATTCATGGCATTTTCTGAATAATTCATAAGGTTTGCTACACACTAATCTCTTCTTTGCAATTTTTTCAGGTAATTTTTAATTTTTAAACTATTTTTTGTCCATTCAGGTGTGAACAGAACCTTTTTAAGTGAAACATTATAAAAGGAGACTCATTGTCTCATTTCAACATTCTAGCACTATAGAGGATGGCACGAACAAAGCAAACTGCAAGGAAGGATCCCATTAACTTTCCTAGCTATGTGCAAGGCACTCAGAAGCCACCATGGATGAATCACCACAAAAGGCGACGTAGTGTCTCGCACTCTGCATCCCATCGTGAAACAGGTGGTGGCCATACCTCTGGGAGTGAACAGTTGCATGAACAAGTGGAACATGGGCAATCCAAGGAAAAGGCCATAAATCAACCCCAATCACCACCATCATCATATGATGAGCCTCCATCACCAAAGAGACCAACAAAGAGAAGGGTGAAGGAGCGTGCTCATAGACAGGTAGTTTCTGATGATGATTTTGATGAATCACATGAGGATGTGTCTCAACAAGGTTCACAAGCAAGTGATGAGAGTCAAAGATTGCCACCATGGGGTAACGAAGAAATACCTACAAATCATAGGGTTACTGTAGCGGGAAAGACACTACCATCAAATCAGGGGGCCATACCCAATGATCAAGAGAGAGAGCAAAGCCAGCAACAACATCCTGAACAAGGAGAAAGCTCAAGACGCGTGCAACGGAAGAAGAAATTCTTTCAACCTCGTCGTAGACCACCCCAACCAAGACCACAAGAAAATGTCCAACGAAGACCACCACCACCACCACAAGCTAGAGCACCACAACGAAGAAGAAGATATACGAAGGCATTTGCAGAGATAAGGCACTATCAAAAGACAGCTGAGCTTCTCATACCTAGAAGACCCTTTGCAAGGGTGGTCAAAGAAGAGTTACAAAGGTATTGTGCAGGGTTAAGGATCCAAGCTCTAGCTTTAGAAGCTTTACAAGAGGCAGCTGAAGCATTTTTGATATCAATGCTAGAGGATTCCAACCTGTGCGCCATCCATGCTAAGCGAGCCACTATACAACCGAAGGACATACAATTAGCTAGGAGAATTAGGGGTGATCGTAGCTAAGTTTTGTAACTGATCTCTATGGACAAGAGATTTTTTGTAAATATTGCCATTTTCAATGAAACATTAGCACTTTTCCTCTATTCCATTTATAATCTCATTATTTAGAATGAAACATGAGCAGTCATTTTACATTTCCATGTGTTTTCTTGTGATAATCTCTCATATATGAATGATTGTTTTCTTATCTTGTCATTTTGATCTAGTGATAATATCCCTGTACTGAAATTTCTTTTTTATTTAAGGTCATGTAGGTCTTGTAGGGCATTAGGAGGCCAAATAAGGCCCTGCCACAGAAACGCGGGAGAAGGCCCTGCAAAACGTTTGCAGGGCCTTCTCCCGCGTTTCTGTGGCAGGGCCTTATTTGGCCTCCTAATGCCCTACAAAACCTTTGAAAGTGCATCAGAGGGATCATGACTAGTAAAGCTAGTTCAGGGGTAAGGTAACTATCTTGAGCAACTATCTTGGTCTTTTGAGCAACTATCTTGGCATCCCATCAAGAGTCCAAAAGAATGAAACTAAAGGTCCTGACATGCCCAAGGTTACCTTACATGAGACTCAACCTTCACTAGATGGATATTTTCAAGATGGTTACCTTACCCCTGAACTAGCTTTACTAGTCATGATCCCTCTGATGCACTTTCAAAGGTTTTGTAGGGCATTAGGAGACCAAATAAGGCCCTGCCACAGAAACGCGGGAGAAGGCCCTGCAAACGTTTTGCAGGGCCTTCTCCCGCGTTTCTGTGGCAGGGCCTTATTTGGCCTCCTAATGCCCTACAAGACCTACATGACCTTAAATAAAAAAGAAATTTCAGTACAGGGATATTATCAAGAGTCCAAAAGAATGAAACTAAAGGTCCTCCCAATGCCCTACATGACATCAATACATCACATGCAGGTGCAAAAGAATTTTAGATAATATACTGAAAAAGAAATACTTGAGACAATTGTAAATAAAGCAAAGTGAAAATTTGATATTAATTCAATTGTTTACATCAATTGGCTTTGAGTTTCTCAATGACTCTCTTTCGACGCTCCAAAGCCATGGGTAGGGTGTAAGTCAAAATTGAGTTTGCTATTTGATCAACACTTCTAACACCTAGACCTAGAGATATACCTATTTGGCCTAAGACCTTTCCACGGAAGTTGGAACCTAAGGTTGTAGTTACAAGGGATTTCTTAACTAAAAAGATACAATTACTCCCCTGTGTAATGGTTGATAAACAAAGCAATTTACTTAAGGCCTTTAGACACCATGTCATGAAGTGGCCCTGAGGACTGAACTCTTTATGGATAATTACAAAATGGTCTTTGGGAAGTTTCCCAATGTAGTTTGCAAGGGATGAGCCACCTCCACGAGCCACTCGATCACCTCCGCTCCTTGCTGCAAACTTGTCGACTTCAATCACCTCCTGCACAAAGTTTTATGATTAGTAGCTGCATGTGTTTGTAAGAATGAATGACATGAATTGAAGATACTTACATCTTGAACTCTATCTTCTTCTTCTCCTCTCTCTTGAAGTTGTAAATTAATGCTGGAGTGGGACATCCCACTCTGCTCGATTACTGGTGAGGAGGGAATTTTTGATTCCAATATCCTTTCTTGTGCATTATTAAATTGTTCTTCTGTGATATGTTCATGTTCACTTGTGAGTATGTCATTGCAAACCAATTTTATTGTGTCGGCCACTGAGTCACCAAATGGCAAACACTTTTTCTCCAACAACTCAGAGGTACTATCCAAAGGACACTCTGACAAAGTACAAAACAAACTTAGGCATTCATCAAGCCGTAGCCCAAATGCCTTCTCTACATCATGTAAAAACAAATATTCTTGTCCCTCGACAAGAACCACTGAAAAAGTTTCAATCTCCACCTCTGGAATAGTTGCTTCTGGCTCCGAAGAGGTGGATGGCTTAGGCACTTCTTTCAACTTATCATCCACACCAAGAGGATAAGTTTTCTCAATAGCTTCTCTCTCTAATAGGAGATTCAAGGGTTCTTGAGGTGGTTCCTTTTTATCCTCGACAAAACCACCTGTAAGAAGATGAGGGATCTCATGAGGAATTCGTTCTGGTTCCTCATTCACAAAGAAAATTGTGGCAGCAATGAATGAAAGATATTTTGGACCCATCTTGCGTTTCCTATTCAATTTCCTTATAAGTGGCACAGTTTCATCAAGAAGGTGCCCTGCTTCCTCTGCAATTGCCTGGAACCGTTTCAATCGTTTTGCAAAAGCCTCATCACCTTTGTGAATGTAGGTGAGAAGGTCACATGGAACCCAAGTTCCATCATATGGTGGTATTTCAATGGAGAAACGCAATATATGAACTTGCATATATTGAAGTAGCTCCTCCAAAGCATCGGCATTCATTTGCACGGTTCCATGGAGGTCAGGAACCTTGGAGAGAAGATCATATAGGTCATGTTGACCTTTGTAATCTGAATCCTCCAAAAATTCTAGAAACTTGTGGCGTGCACTCTTAGTAGGTACAGAGGTGGAAGCCATAGCTTGCAAATGCAGACTGTTCTAACACTCAATGTGGTTGCAAAAGTGAGAAATGAGGAGAGAGGACTCCTATTTATAACTTTTCTAGAATTTTTAAGTGATGGGTCCCACTTTTTCATAGAAGTGACTTTTCCTTAAATTAAAACATAAGAGTCTTGAAAAGGAAAACTTTGACATTCGAGATCACATCAAAGGAAATAAACAATAAGAATGCTCTTTCAAGAAAAACCTTGAGAATTTACAGATACAACTAGAATGTGGCCAAAATATCCTTGAAGCAAATGTGAAAAATTTTTCATTGCAAAAATAGGTTTGTTTACAGGTTTCACAGTATCTTTACAAAAAAGAGTTATGACAATGAAATGTCAGTTCCATCCATGCTCCAATCTGCAAGAACCTTGATTTTGTCTTCCAATCTCTTTCCAATCTGTGGACAATTCATAAAAGAGTAAAACATTTTCAAATCATGAACAATAGTGATAGAATACAACTCTTACCTTGTTCCCTCGTATTCGAAATTTTAAATCATGAAGATCATCATATCCCATGATAAGTAAGTGCTCTCTCAAGTTGGCCAAGTTCCAATGTTGATTAACTAAAACCACCTCCATATCATTGTTTGGTAACTTCACATTAATTTCAAATGAAGCTAAAGATCCCTCCGAGCTTTGCAAAGGTATCCACTCTCCTAGTTTACACATCCAACGATCATAATAAAATCTGATGTACAATGAGGTGCGATGTTTTAAATAGCGAAACCCTATACCTGTGTCACCAATTCTACAACGATATCTATCCCCTTTTGACAATCCTTCTACATAACCCCAGTTTTCCCCTAACAATCCTTCTACTGCTTCGTATGTAATATCTTTACATAGGAACATTGTAGGAGTTTCTACAAAAGGAATGCCTTGAAATATGAAAACAAAGCAATGGATTGGTAGAGTCCAATGAAGACCTATTGATCTAGATACGCGTGTGAATTTCAAAGAGTTATGTATGTCCATCACCATCTTACGCTTGAAAGATGATATGGACCAAAAATCAGGTTTTGGCCACTCTAAACTAAGAAGAGAGTCAACTTTGATAATCTCCAACCTTCCATATTCACCATATGTGGAAGGAACAATGTACTCGTGAGTGTAAAAGAAGATCCTTTCACGAATAAGTTTAGCAGGAGGTACATCTGGAAACACTAATGCCCCAATGTCTGCATGTAATGCTTTGAAAGTTCATGTGAGACTATGAAGTGGTTGCTCTTCCACTAAACTAGAAGGAAATACGACTGTAGCAATGAAAAACATATGAGATGAGTAATTAAGACATTTAACACCATGAAGCATTGAGAAAATAGAAATACTCACAATGGATTGGATATCTAATTCTATTGGAGTTTTCTAACTTCATGGTTGAAACTGTGAAGACATGTTGTACAATAGCAACCATCCCACCATGTGTTTGCTGCTTGAAGCCTAAGAGCTTACCTTTCCAATGAAGATCCAAATTTCCACGATCTCGAACACGATGAGGACCAAGTCCAGATGGCTGCATGTACACCCATGCACCTTTGCAAAACTCTTGTGGTAGCCAACTTCCTTCCATTGTTTTGATGTTGTGGCACGTCATTGTGTGAACTTCGTCCTTTGGTCTCCTACGAGCTCTGGAGCTTTCCATGGGAGTAAGAGTTGTTGTCATTGCTGCAGAAGTTGGGAGAATGGTAGGAGGAGAAACAATGCTTCTGTTGTATGGTATGGAGGGAATAGAGGTGAAAAATATGACTTTTTGGGTTTTGGGTATGAAAATGGGAGTTTGAAGAGGGAAAATAGAGTTTTTTGAGTCATTTTGAAAAAAGTCACTTTTTTAGTCCACAAATATGCACGGATTTTGAATTAGAAGTCAAAAATAGCACTTTTGACCCTGAAAAGTGATATGGAGGTCATTTAATGGTATTATGATGAGTTTTACAACTTTTAAAAAATTTTGAATTTTTGGGCCCAGCCTGATTACGAGATTTCTTCTCTCTCTAGAAGACAACCCTGAACATAGAGGAATCTTGTCCCCTCTTCCCCCTTCAGCCTAGTATTTTATAGGGTATAGATTGTGGCCACCACCCTCTTCTGATTGGTCCATCACTAATCACTCTTTGAGCTAAAAGGCCCATCCAGGGTTCACCTTTTTTCCTAATGTTTCCTTGGGAAAACGTTATCGAAATTTTTCCCACCTCATGGTGTTATATACGCACTTACCTTTAGATAAGAATGTTGTGGCATGGTAACATGCCTTTTCTGCAAATATCAGTAAGGTGCTCGCATGCTTGTAAGCATGTATTTGATGGACTTCAGACCATCATAGTAGTCTAGATAAGGCAACTTCACTAGTAATACGATCCCTACACATAATCCTTATGGATTTTAGACCATAGGATTGCTAAGGGGAAGGAGTTATACCTTCATAATTAGGAATGTGCACAGGAAATCCTATAGGTTATAGGAAGTTGCATATAGTCATAGTGTCGTAGAGATTCCTATCTCTAATTTTGCTTTTACTTACTGCAAAACCAAATGTTGTTCGGATCAAAGATTCAAGGTACGATTCGCAAATGCTATGGATGTCAAACAGAACTGCACCTCCAAAGCGATTATGAAAACAAAGACGGAGTCATAGAAAAGCCAAGCAAGGTGTGCATGAAATCATAAGAAAAGGTTTCATAAACTTTGTTTCAAAGCCAGAATGACATGAGCTGCAACTATGAAGATAGTTCTACAAATGTTTCAACCTTTAAGATAGAGCACACATGGCGGAACTATGAAAGAAAATGGAGTATTGAAGCCTCAAAGCTAAAGCGCAGTCCAAGTTATTGTTTTAGTGTTCATGATCAACATCTTCAAGCATCAGAGCGCATAAGGAAAGCATATGGTCAAAGCAAACAGAAGGAAAGGGATGGCAATAGATCAAAAGAAGAGAAAAGGATGTTGTTTTCTCAAAGTAAATGGAAGAAAAGGAATGGGCCCAGATCATTTAGTAGATTGAAGAAGCAATGGATGCCAAAGAAGCATAACACTCAATCTAATGAAAAGAGTTGTTTAACTAAAAAGGAAGAAACCGCTATGAGTGTGAATCAAGATGAGTTATTAGACATAGATACAAAATAGATTTGAGAAATTTTTGAATGAACGATTAAATGAACTGAAGCATATTGAAAAACCAATTAAAGTAAAAAGAAAGGAAGATGATACAACATATGTATAACTTGATGCAAAGTTTTTGTATAATGATATATCAATTGATCCTGAAAGATTAAAAGATTTGTGGAAGAAAAATACAATCATATTCTAATCGAAGTTCAAGATGATAGTAAAGAACAAGAAGATGATGGAAATATAAGAATAAAAGTATAAGTACATCATATTCTGAACATGAAGATCACACCAAAGTAGGAGGAATTGTTGACAAAATTATGAAACAAATTGAGAGCCAATTTTTAGATTCTTTTGTTCCTTTCAATACGAGAAAGAAAAATAGCACGATAATATTATATGAAAATTATGATGAAAAGAAAATCCTTTCGTCAAGTTTTGAAATGGCAACTAATGTGTTTTGGGAGTCTGATACTAAAGATGAACCATGAAGCGAATGAATGAATTTTGATTGATGTATGCAATTCTGCTCTTAATGTGGATTTTATTTTGCAAGAATGAGGATAAATGATTGGTTATGAAAGATAATTACACTTGAATGTCTAGGTATTGATGAAATTTTCACAGGTATTTGCGGTTGGTTTGAAATTAATTGGATGATGACTTTGAAGGTTGAAGGTTGAAGCAGAATCTACAAAAAAATTAGGATGGCCCATGAAGATGCTGTGTAGGTTTGATGAAACGTTTTTTATGAAAAAAGAGAAAAGTTTTATAAAGAACTTTTATCTATTCATGAAATGCAATTTGATGTTTATAATGATTTGATTAACTTTCTTTTAAATTTTGAGACAGGTTTTAATTGAAGGAGAAAAATTGAATGTACCAGCTTTTGAAGTCGCATCATCAGGTCCAAGGAGAATTGAAGAAGATGGAATAAAGAATTGAACTTGCAATAGTGTCTCGGACACCAAACCAATTTTTTCTTTCTTGCACCATGAAGTTTATGTTTGCATTTCAAGTATGCATATGAAAAATATAAGAGCACATAATTTTTTCTCCCTCAGATGCATGACTACTTGCACAGATCGTAAATGTAATTAGAAACATGATGAAATTGTCAGGAACAGAGTTAACGTTCCAAGATGAAACCTCTTCATTAAAACCCATTACCCTATCTATGCACCATTACTTTTTTTGATGCATGAAAAGTATGCATATAATACGGTCACATTTCATGACCTTGTATCAAGGCACGAATTGAGCTTTACCTATGCACACCAAGTGATTGAAAGGATTGATGTTTCAACACATGAATATGTATGTGAGTGCGAGCACAAGCCTCACCATCAAAAGTCTTTTACCTTACAGATTGCACCATATTTGTTTTTCCATGCATTTCAAAGTATGCATTCCATAGGGCTACATTATATGGCCGTGCATAGACACTTATCTTGTGATCCCATGCACATATCAAATCAAGCTAACTAGATTTTGAAGGTGAATTTATCTTTAAGCAACACGTTATTTGGCCCATCGAGGACACTGTGCAGGTTTGGTAGGGGTGAGTGTTGTAGAGATTCCTATCTCTACTTTTGCTTTTTCTTGTTGCAAAACAAAATGTTGTTCAGATCAAAGATTCAAGATACGATTCAGAAATGTTGTGGATGTCGGACAGAATTGCACCTCCACAGGGATTATGGAAACAAAGACTGAGTCATAGGATAGCCAAGCAAGGTGTGCATGAGATCGTAAGAAAAGGTTTCATAAAGTTTGTTTCAAAGCCAGAATGACACGAGATACAATGAAGATAGAGAAAAATTTGAAGATAGTTCTACAAATATTTCAACGTTTAAGATAGAGTACACATGGCGGAACTATGAAAGAAAATGGAGTATTCAAGCCTCAAAGCTAAAGTGGAATCCAAGTTATTGTTTTAGCATTCATGATCAACATCTTCAAGCACTACAAGCATCAGAGCACATGAGGAAAGCATATCGTCAAAGAAAATGGAAGGAAAGGGTTGGCAACATATCAAAAGAAGAGAAAAGGATGGTGTTTTCTCAAAGCAAACAGAAGAAAAGGAATGGCATGAGCGCTGCCATCATAAAAAGAGAGAGCATGATTTAAAGTGCTAGAAAGATGAAAGGAGGAGGAAGGTCAACTTTGTGAAGAGATGGATAGGTATGTGCTTGAAGATGAAGAGGTGTTGCAAAATCCTTGATCTACACCAGCCAAATGAACTCCAGGAGTATATGGTGGGCCCTTTTAGCTTGCCAATGGATGTATTAGACACCCTATGTACCTTGGAAGATCACTCTCAAAAAGATAGATCAAAACAGATAAGTTGGAGTTAGCTCAGAGGTGAAAACTCGCTATTCTTGGTTCATACACCTGTCTAGTGTTTTACATAATTCTCTGAGCACAGCAGCAATTAGCTCAATTCCTCTTGGGCAAGTCTAGGCAACTTAAAGAGCTAACTTTTAAGAGTAATCTCATAAAAAATAATGAACCACACACTGAGAATGAGTTTTAACAAGTGATGACATCATCCCGATTTTCACGGGCTGCTACAAAAATAGACCAGTAAGCAGAAAAATCAACATAGCGCAAAATGTAGGAATCCAATGATTATGAAAATTTGTATGGTTATATTAGACAGGAAGCTGAATCCAACAAGCTTTAAATCACTGAATTTGGATAATTAACCACTGAGAAATGGCTCTGACAAGATGAGTGAAAAAGTCGGGTACCTGACAGAGAGGTGAAGATGAACAGACCCTGTTGACTTCAAATGAACATAACTGAAGATTGCAACATCCAAATGACATGAAAATCTATGAGCATATAGTAGACTTCTAGAGCTAACTTTACCAAGTTAAATCACTGAAAATGATGCACCAAGCTCAGAGAAAACATCTCTGCAAGCTGACTGAGAAAACTGAGAGTAATGGCAGTGAGTAGTACACTTCACAAGAACATGGAAAGATGAAACCAAATAATCATGAAAATGAAAGTATATTTCTTGTACAATACAATGACTTACTGATACATATGTGTGCCTTGTAATCACACCTTGATATGGCATAAAGCTCAGCTCTTGGAGGTCTTCACATAGGTCTCTCTAACCACGACTAAAACTGCCATCTATTTCTAGTTGAGTTTGGGAGGCTAACTTCCCTCAATCACTCTCCAATCAATCAATGATTGATTTGATTCTCTACCTACCACAAATCACGAATTCGTGGCTCCTCTTTCCATTCTTGATCAAGTGGACTCAACCACTTAAGATTCTCTTACTTTTACATTAAGTAAACTCTTCAAAAGTTACAAGAGGTAGTTCACAAGTGAACTTTACATAGTCTTCATTTTAAGGCTTTTTCTATGACTTTGTGGGACTCAAGCCAATACTTAGGCTTGTCATAGACTTGCTCCAACAGCTCCCCCTCAAGCCAAGTATGCTTGAGGTCTTCAATCTTCCAAGATTACGTGCAAACCTATCATAGCCTTGAATTTGCAAAGCTTTGTACCATCCAATGCTTTGGTTAGAATATCTGCACATTGTTGATGAGTGGACACATATGATATTTGAATCTCTTTGCTTAGAACCTTCTCTCGTACATAGTGATAATGAACTTCAATATGTTTAGTCCTTGCATGAAAAATAGGATTAGCAGCCAAATGAATAGAACTCATTGTCACCAAAAATAGTTGGAGTTCCAAACTCCAATCCAAGATCTTTGAATAATGTCTTCATCCACATAGCTTCTTGTGTAGCTATAGCAAGACCTCTATATTCAGCTTCAGTAGAACAGAGAGCAACTGTGGGTTGCTTCTTGGATGACCATGAAATAAGCTTTGAACCTGCAAAGGTAAGATAACCTGAAGTGCTCCTTCTATCTTCCTTGGAGCCAGCCCAATCTGCATCAGAAAATAGCTTCAAACCTAAATCAGATACATAAGGATAATAAAGTCCTTCATTTATGGTTCCTTTGAGATACTTGAGAATCCTTTTGGCAGCATCCATATGTGGTTTCCTTGGTGTGTGCATAAATTGACTTAGCACACTCACACTGTAACATATATCTACTCTTGTCAATGTGGCATAGTTGAGACTACCCACTAGACTTTGATATGATGTGATGTCCTCTATGAGTTCACCTTCATGTGAGCTCAATTTGTGATTGACCTCCATTGGAGTACCTGCAATCTTACAATCTTGCATCTTGAATTTTGCCAACATGTCCTTAATGTACTTTCTTTGAGTGAGAAACAAACCATGATCTTTGTAGACAACTTCCAAACCTAGGAAGTAGGTAAGTGAACCCAAATCACTTATCTTGAACTCTTCTCTCATCTGATCTTTGATCTTCTTCATACCATCTGCATCATTTCCTGTCAATATAATATCATCTACATATACACATAGGTAGATGACCTCGGAATTACTCTTTTTAATAAAGAGTGAAGGATCTGCCTTGCTTGGTTGAAAGCCTTTGTCCTGCAAGAATGAAACAAGCCTGAAATTCCAAGCTCTTGGAGCTTGCTTGAGACCATACAATGCTTTGTTAATTTTACACACATAATCAGGATAAACTTGATTCTCAAAACCAGGTGGTTGTGCCATATATACCTCTTCTGTTATCCAACCATTCAAGAATGCATTCTTTACATCTAGTTGAAGTATCTTCCAATTCTTGGAAGAGGCAATACTAAGCAAAACCCTAATAGTAGGCATCTTTGCCACAGGAGAGAAAGTCTCCTCATAATCAATTCCCTGAGTTTGTGCAAAGCCTTTTGCCACAAGCCTTGCCTTATACCTGTTAATTGAACCATCAGAATTCTTCTTGAGTTTATAGACCCATCTTGAGCCTATTACCTTCATGGATGAAGTCTTGGGCACCAAATCCCAAGTGTTGTTTTCCTCAAGTGCTTCAATCTCTTCCTTCATTGCATGCTTCCATTCTGCTTTTGCTTTGGCCTCTTCAAATGATGATGGCTCCTCTTGGTTTATGTCTTGTGCTATGTAGATAGAATGTTTAGTTACTAATGAGGTGTCAAACCCATACCTTTCTGGTTTCTTCTTTTCCCTCATAGATCTTCTTAGGCCATGATGTGATGATTCTGCCTCATGTCCAAGTTCCTGCAATTTTGCTTTACCTTTAGACTTCCATGCTTTGATCTTTTCCATGTGAGATTCTTCATCATCCTCTGAGGTGTCTTGTTCTTCAATCTTTGATTGTTCTCTACCAAGCTTTGGAAAATCTTCTTCAAGATCATATGGTAAATTGATCTTCCTGCATGAATCTTCATACCATGAATTGTTCTCATCAAAAACTACATCTCTGCTTACCAAGAATCCTTTGTTGGTAGGGTTGTATAACCTGTAGCCCTTTTGATTGTTGTCATATCGAATAAATACACACCTTTCTGCCTTTGGATCCATCTTGCCTCTAACCTGTGAAGGAACATGAGCAAAAGCAATACATCCAAAAATTTTACAATGATCTAAGCTTGGTCTTCTTCCATTCCAAGCCTCATATGGAGTCATCCCATCAAGGGATTTTGAAGGCAACCTGCTAATCAAGTAAGTGGTTGTAGATACAGCCTCAGCCCATAAGTAATTAGGTAAATGCTTTTCATTTAACATAGACCTTGCAGCTTCAACAATTGTCCTATTCCTCCTTTCTGCCACTCCATTTTGCTCAGGAGTGTACCTTGTAGTTACCTCTCTTTTGATTCCTCTTTCTTGAAGAAAAGAATCAAAATCATGGGAGAAGTATTCTCCCCCTCCATCTGACCTTAGCCTTTTTAGTGATTTACCTGTTTGATTCTCCACAAGAGCCAAATATCTTTTGAAACATGAAAAAACTTCATCTTTGTGTTTCATAAAGAATAGGATAGTCCATCTGCTGCAATCATCAATAAAGGAAACATAATACCTTGATCCAGATATTGAAGCTTCCTTGCTAGGTCCCCATACATCTGTATGAACCAACTCCAAGAGATCTCCATGCATATAACCTTTCTTCATGAATGGTAACCTGTGAGACTTTCCAAATTGACATGCACTACACTTATAAATCATATGTTGTTTTGACAAATTAGGAAGTCCAAGTACACTTGTCCCTGCAGATTTGCTTTAATGACCTTTCACCAATATGTGCTAACCTTTTGTGCCATACTTCCAATTCTGTGAGTGTCTGACTACCATAATTAAAGAGAGCAATGTTTCTAGTGTCCTGTAATTCAAATGTGAACAATCTACTTGTCTTTTCACCTTTTGCAATTCTTCTGAATCCTTGACTTGGATCTTCAACAAATGCTCCTGCTTTTGTGAACCTGACTTGCAACCCTTTCTCTACTATCTGCCCAACACTTATCAAATTCTTTGTAATGGTAGGGACATAGATTACCTTACTAAGTAGGTTGATGTTTCCATCAGGTGCTTTGACATTGCCTATTTTCTCCACAGGATGTTTTGTATCATCTCCTGTTTGTACCTCATGCTTATTCCTTGGATCTTCTAAATCTGATAGGAGTGCCACATTTCCTGCCACATGATTTGAACAACCTGAATCTATGTAGAAAACATGCTCATCAGATTTACCTTGTGGCATAGCCATGTTCATGATCAATAATGAATCCTCTTTGTTTGAGTCTTCTGTGTAGTTATTGTAGTCTCTCCTTCCTTTGTAGCCTCCTTGATAGTTTGAATGATTGTAGTTGTTGTAGTTGCCATGGTAGTTGTTGAACCTTCCTCTTGAGTAGCCATAACTTCCTCTATTGTATCCTCTGCCTCTTTGATTCCTGGAATTCCTAAAGCAATTTTCAGTTGTATGATTAGTTAATCCACAAATAGAACATGAGTTGGAGTCTTGGGATCTCCCCCTGCCTTGTCTACCTCCTCTTCCTCTACCTCTGCCATGTCTTCCTCTACCTGCATAGTTAGCTTGATATGTACCTGCTTCATCATCCACTTTCTTTGCCTTTCCTTTGTTATCTTTAGACTTGCTTTTATCCGTGTATAAAGCTGAAGATTGATTACCTTTAGAGCTTTCTCCATTTTTTATAAGCTTTGCCTCTTGAGTAAGTAGTTGTCCAATGAGTGTATTGAAATCAGGTACATGCATGTCCATGTACAAATCCATAGCTGTGGTGAATGCTTCCCACTTGTCATCTGCCTTCAAGCCATTGATCACCTGCCTTACAATTTGCTCTTCATCTATTACCTCTCCAATGCTTCCCAACTGATCTGCTATGTCCTTGAGCTTTGTGACAAAATCAGTCACATTTTGTTTGGGAGCCTTCTTGAGAGTTGTGAACTCCAGCCATAGTTGATGCTTCCTAGCTTTGGTACTTGAAGAAAAGAAAGCTTCAAGTGCATCCCACACTTCCTCAGATGTCTTACAACTTCTAATGTGAGGCAACAAAAAATCTGAGATAGAGTTGAGGAGATAAGACCTTGCAAGTGCATCCTTGGAGCACCATGTGCTCAATCTTTCTTGCTCTTCTTGTGTTGGTTGACTTTTGTTCCTGAAACTTGGCATAACTTCATCTCCAGCCACATAACCATATAAACTTCTACCTTGGAGATAAGCTTCCATCCTTAATGACCAAGCTGAGTAGTTACCTCTGTCCAATTTGTCAATTGATGAAGGAAATCCATCTGCATGTTGTCCAACCTTGCTCTGATACCACTGTGAAGAGATGGATAGGTATGTGCTTGAAGATGAAGAGGTGTTGCAAAATCCTTGATCTACACCAGCCAAATGAACTCCAGGAGTATATGGTGGGCCCTTTTAGCTTGCCAATGGATGTATTAGACACCCTATGTACCTTGGAAGATCACTCTCAAAAAGATAGATCAAAACAGATAAGTTGGAGTTAGCTCAGAGGTGAAAACTTGCTATTCTTGGTTCATACACCTGTCCAGTGTTTTACATAATTCTCTGATCACAGCAGCAATTAGCTCAATTCCTCTTGGGAAAGTCTAGGAAACTTAAAGAGCTAACTTTCAAGAGTAATCTCATCAAAAATAATGAACCACACACTGAGAATGAGTTTTAACAAGTGATGACATCATCCCGATTTTCACGGGCTGCTACAGAAATAGACCAGTAAGCAGAAAAATCAACATAACTCAAAATGTAGGAATCCAATGATTATGAAAATTTGTATGGTTATACTAGACATGAAGCTGAATCCAATAAGCTTTAAATCACTGAATTTGGATAAGTAACCACTGAGCAATGGCTCTGACAAGGTGAGTGAAAAAGTCGGGTACCTGACAAAGAGGTGAAGATGAACAGACCCTGTTGACTTCAAATGAACATAACTGAAGACTGCAACATCCAAATGACATGAACATTTAGGAGCATATAGTAGACTTATAGAGCTAACTTTACCAAGTTAAATCACTAAAAATGATGCACCAAGCTCAGAGAAAACATCTCTGCAAGCTGACTTAGAAAACTGAGAGTAATGGCAGTGAGTAGTACACTTCACAAGAACATGGAAAGATGAAACCAAATAATCATGAAAATGAAAGTATATTTCTTGTACAATAGAATGACTTACTGATACATATGTGTGCCTTGTAATCACACCTTGATATGGCATAAAGCTCAGCTCTTAGAGGTCTTCACATAGGTCTCTCTAACCACGACTAAAAGTGCCATCTATTTATAGTTATGGGAGGCTAAGTTCCCTCAATCACTCTCCAATCAATCAATGATTGATTTGATTCTCTACCTACCACAAATCACGAATTCGTGGCTCCTCTTTCCATTCTTGATCAAGTGGACTCAACCACTTAAGATTCTCTTACTTTTACATTAAGTAAACTCTTCAAAAGTTACAAGAGGTAGTTCACAAGTGAACTTTACATAGTCCTCATTTTAAGGCTTTTTCTATGACTTTGTGGGACTCAAGCCAATACTTAGGCTTGTCATAGACTTGCTCCAACAAACTTAATAGAAAGAGATTGCTAATTTGGGCTAAAAAAAAGGCTTGTTTTCTATTTTAATATGTTGCAGAAATAGGAAAGGCCAATATGTGCATGGAATTCAGGCAAAAACTTCTTCTCTAAGACGATGCCATCTCTCTCCTGTTGCATTTTTATAGAAGGTAATCATTAGACAGATGCTCAGAATATTAGAAGGAGACAGTGTGCTCCTGGGGGAACATGGACACTCAGCAGATCCCTTTCTAGTTAAGACGTGCATGATGAAGATGACTAATGGAGAATGAGCATCTGCAACTTCTGCCTCTTGCACACCTCAACCCGTCACTGTACAATAGTTGTTATCAACTCCAGTGCTGATAACTCAATTGAGAAGCATCGATTAATCTGTGATCTCTGATGGCTGGGATGGACGATCAAAGTATGCTATGTGAATCCAAAGCTCATAGTGATGAAGACTAGTTTTGTGCAGATTTTTATTATTATCATACTTATTCAGTTAAGTAATTTACTTGTTTAGTGAATTGATTGCTTTTATTTCACTGCAATGTCACCTGAATTCAATTATGAAATTTATAAGAAATTCTTATATATAAGCAAGATGAACGATTTGCATAGTTCACAAGGTAGATTAAACTATTACTTGTGATTACACTCAAGGTTAGGAAGACCTAGAGTGGTATGAGGGCAATCTATCATTTATTCTTAGACGGGTTTGCAGTCACTTTTTATGGGACTTTGTTCTATATTTCATAGGACTTTATGGTTTACTATCTCCATTATGATATTGTCAAGCCTATCAGCTTGGCATTTTAAACTTTCTTTTCTTACTATTACTCCATAGATTATACATCATATGGACTTAGGTCATTCTAAGGATGTTAAATGTCATGGGGGGTTTCCCACCTTTGAGATGATCTCGTATGAGACTTTTTAAGGGGAAGAATATGGGGAAACAACACGTAAGGATGACCATGTACATAGAGTACATGGGGTTTAGGGAAGTCCAAGCACTTTACCGTTATGGACATTTCACTTACATTTTTGAGGACGAAAATATATTTAAGGGGAAAGAAATGTTATATGTTATATTGTATTCATTTGGAGTCGATACTCATTTTGGGTGGTTCATGCCACATAGCACCATATGGTTATTACTTCACAAAAAAGGTAGAAGAGAGAGTAAGAACTCTTAGATGTGCGAGAGTTTTCAAGGAGAATGTCTCGCACATGGCTGGGCGGTGAACCATTTGCTCTATGTGTGTCGTGCATAGCGCTGCCAATAGCAAAAAGGGATGATATTACACTAGACTATTATTATAGCTACGGAAGTTGAGGATGATAAAGGGGAGGAGACTTGAAAGCTAATCCAATAGTTTATCTAGTATTTGAGGTAGATTTGGAAAGTATATTAGAGCATGACAGAGCACCGATGAAAGAGAAATTTGAGATACTTTTATGATATGAAATGGAGGGTACAAAACTCAAGCAGATTTGTGAGGAGGAAGCTGAAATTCATACTAAGAAATGAAGGGACCAAGAGAAAAAGGATACTAAAGATATTGTGAAAAAGATGTATGACAAGAGGTATGCGATGTCCAATAGGGTGAAAGTGGATGATCTAAAGGAACTTATTTTGGATACGTAGGTTGAATTAAAGATAGTAAAAGTAAGTATCCAAGTGGAAAGACAATTTTTGGAGGATCTAGTTAAGTTATTAAAAAGTACATTGATTTCATTGCTGGGGAATATTCTCAAGTGAAGAGTATAGATCCGTAGTTACATCAACATGCAATTAGCTTAAAAATGGATGCAGTCGAAGTAGTGTAGCAAATATACAAGATGAATCCAAATTTTGAAAAATAGGTCAAGGAGGAAATAGATAAATTATTGATGGTAGGGTTTATTAAATATGTGAGTCAAGTAACATGGTTATCACCAATAATTGTGATACCTAGAAAGGATGGCAAGTTGAGAATATGTATGCCAAGATTTTATGAGAGTTTTTGTTGAGGATTTCCCCATGTTTGGTAAGAAGGACTTGCATTTTCTATATGTGAAGTTATGTTTTGAAAGATGTAGATAATATAGATTGGTGATGAATCCTTATAAAAGCATATTTGCTCTCAAGAGTGGAGTTTTATTAGATCATGTTATATCTATTCACGGGATGGCAATAGATGTGATATGCCAAAGCCTAGGAATGCACGGTTGCAATTATTCCAAAAGGGCTCTTCTTTGCTAGCTTCACGCAATGGATTACTCCATAAGCCTTGCAGGTCCATTGATACTTTAATGTATGATGGCAATCTAGGGAGTTTAGCCCCTCCTCTGAATGGAATAAACATCCAAATTTCTTCTTCCTCTCTTTATATATCCAAAAAGGTATTTCCAAGTTACTTGAATTTTTTAGATTTAAGATCTAATAAACCATTTTTAGCCCACTTGTAGCGAGAGGTGTTTGTTCTTGCATTCAAATTGCTTTCAACTTTAAGCTTTTAGTACCTACCTGGGGGTTTTGAGGAATATCTAGATTACTTAAGTCTAAGCATCTCCTCATGGTTTGGATTTAATCTATAGAAAATGCATCCAAGGATAGGAAGATGTTGACTCTACCTTCCTCAATCTTAAGTACTGTTGCCATAATAGCATACTAGAAACTAGGAAACTATCCTTGATTAAAAAATATTTTCTATCACTACCCTTTCGAGAAGTGTTACTTAATGTTTGGCATGCTTGTGTCAAGCTTCACAGTTGCAACCACCTTTGATAGTTCTTTCCAACCTTAATGGAATCCCAACTTGTGAAAACTTGAGTATGCCATTATGTTGCTTATAGGAAAACTTAGTTTTTATTTCTTGGGAACTTATTTTTCCTTCTTAACAACTTGAAGCTTCTATTATAAGGTCCTTTATTTTTTAGACTCTCCTACCCATAATCTTAAAACCATGATTTTGCATTCATGAAATCATTTGCACCAACTGAGAGGTACTTAGAATCTTTCCTCTCACCATTGGAAAAGCTTTTATCCCCAAAATCTAGAAGAAATTGAACATTTATCTAAGCTTATGGGTTGTGGATATATCATAGAATAATAAGTTACTCTCAAATGTTTCGTTGGTGAAAAGAGTTGTAAGTGGTTCTATAACTTGTGATGACTGCTCAAAACTCAATGTTACGTGAAACAAGCTCACAAAAACTTAAAGAAAACTTAAGGCTTCGTCAGTTCTTGAATTTATCCTATCTTTGAGATGTAAACTAGAGATGTTGTGTTTGAAAAAAAAAGTAGAGATGTTGTGTTTGGCTGGGTTCACCGCCCAACTAGGTTTCAGATGTGCCTAGGTGGTGAACCATTTGCTCTATGTGTGTGTCATGTGTAGCAAGAGCTGCCAATAGCACAAAGGGATGATATTACACTAGTACCAGAGCTCAATTCTGGGCACACAACCAATGCTACAGTGTAGAGGATTTGAACTCTCACGAGAACCATAGGAGGCAAACAACCTATCCAAGGCAACATGGCTGATCGCATTCTCAAAATGCTCATGCGCAACATGATATCCCAATCAGGACAAAAGGGAATTGCTGCCCAAAGTTGAAGAGAAACTAGAACCATTCAAGGAGATATGTGAGTAGTCAAGGTGATTCAAGCTCCATGGTCTACATATATAGGTATGAACCATTTATTTCTTTAAAATAAAGCCTCTTATTATGAAAATGGGAAGGTAAGCATTTTTGAGAGATTCATTGAAATGACTTTTAGTTGGTGAAGCATGGGTATATACTTCCATGGCTAATCAAAGAGCTCTATAGATTGGAGAGGAAGAGAAGCAAAGGAGGTCTCAAAAAACGCATGTTACACTTTTTCTATAAGAGCTATGTTATAGATCCTCATTTTGGGAGGAAGTAAATATCGTGTATGGATAACTACTGAAGGGTTTGGGGCCAAAAACGTTCACGAAAGTCATGCATATGGGAGTATGAGGTATGCACTCCCATCAAGAGTTAAAGAATACCTCAAAATTCAAGAAAACACAAGCTTAGGGGCATCCGTAAAATAGCTATGTTTCATGTTTTTCACATAGATTTTAGTGTTTATATTGTCAAGTAGCCATTTTGGGAAAGGGAAATGAAGCGGGTTTTTTCTCAGTTTGATAGACAAAATCATGCATACCTATAGGCTAGTCTATAATTGGCTTCCATATAAGCTAAAGAAATTCAAAGATTAGCTCAGTATGATGTGAGTTTGAAGCTCCTCAAAACCCCCTTCCATCATTGTTTGAGAAGAAATTTCAGCACGTGAATTTAAGAAATTCCCATTTTGGAAGAGGAGAAAAGAGGTGCAATGGCTATGGATGGATGGGAAAAAGTATATATACTGAGAGTCTGGTGTATGGACTTCATAGCAGAATCATTAGATTCATTAAAATGATAAGTTAAGGAAGAACCTTGTATCCTCAAAAACTCCCTTTCTACACTTTTTGGAAAAATTCAAATGTTATTTTTTTTCAAACTCCACTTTTGAGAGTAAGAAAAGAGACCATTTAAGAAGCTTTCCATGG
The DNA here is from genome assembly GCA_020310875.1 of Ceratopteris richardii. Taxonomy (NCBI): domain Eukaryota; kingdom Viridiplantae; phylum Streptophyta; class Polypodiopsida; order Polypodiales; family Pteridaceae; genus Ceratopteris; species Ceratopteris richardii. The sequence continues at coordinate 41,701,515 of CM035416.1, read as the reverse complement.
AATAGTGCATACGTGCATGAAGTATGATGTATGTGATACCATGAAAAAAATCAGAAAATCTAAGAAAAATTCACATTAGGAGTGGATTAGAATCTAGCTATGATCTCCCATTTAAGGTTTTGCATGAAAGTAAAAATCTTGATTTTGGCCTCTTTTGGGGAGCAAATTAGCATGCACTTAGGGAGGATTTAAAAAGACAAGAATAGGCCCAAGAATCTTCATATCCTACTATCTAAGGATATGGAGAGAAGTCTAGGGTTCGCTTGCAAGAAGAATGCTTTTGGGCACTCCAAAAAGCATATTTCAATATTTTCTCCAGCCCCTCCAATAGTCCACTAGTTTGGCATGTCCCGCTTAGAAAGGCCATATCTTAAGCTAGAAAAATCCAAATTTGACGTGCTATGGCTCTTTTCAGAAAGCACAAGGTTGTTTATAAAAATAAATTTTGGAGATTATGTATTTTTGCATGTCTGTATAGGTCTGCAAAGTATGGATTGTTTTTGGCAACTACCTTTCGGGAGCCATATCTTACAAACCAGGAAAGCGATTGCAGTAATTTCATTTCGAGCCACTTGCACATGATATATATTTCATTTTATGATTATTTGTAGGTTCTGAAAAAGATTTTGTAAGACTAAAGAGGGATTACAAATGCATTTTTTAGGTAAATTTGCATTATTTTTGTAATCATATCACCATGTTTTTTGTTTTGGGAAGTGATTTGATGTTTTCAAAAACTTCAAAGTTTATATTAGGACCTGAGGAGGAAGGTGTAGAGGTCTCCAAGCTCACCGAAAAAGATTGGATGCATGCAATTCCAATACCAAATCATTCAGGGATGTATGCTTTATATTTTCATGCATCTTACTTTATTTTATGGCATCTTCTGTATGTACATGCATGTATTGGAGTGCATACATCCAAGTCAATCATTATTTTAATTCTAAAAGTATGCATCAACATGCGAGAAGTACACTTTTTGATTGTTTGCACGAAAGATAGTTGCACGAACTCCATGGTTATGCAACAAGGAGATTGTTGCTAGCATTTTTCTTTATGTTTTTGCAGGTTATGGAGTCCATGCATGAGTTTATGGTATGCATGACATGGCCTTGTCAAGCCCTATGTTGTTAGATGGCCTGTGTGCCATTGAGTTTATGGTTAAAATTTTTTGGGACTCCATTTCCTTGGGAAAATGTTATCGAAATTTTTCCCACCTCATCGTGTTATATACGCACTTACCTTTAGATAAGAGTGTTGTGGCATGGTAACATGCCTTTTCTGCAAATATCAGTAAGGTGCTCGCATGCTTGTAAGCATGTATTTGATGGACTTCAGACCATCATAGTAGTCTAGATAAGGCAACTTCACTAGTAATACGATCCCTACACATAATCCTTATGGATTTTATACCATAGGATTGCTAAGGGGAAGGATTTATACCTTCATAATTAGGAATGTGCATAGGAAATCCTATAGGTTATAGGAAGTTGCATATAGTCATAGTGTCGTAGAGATTCCTATCTCTAATTTTTCTTTTACTTACTACAAAACCAAATGTTGTTCGGATCAAAGATTCAAGATACGATTCGCAAATGCTATGGATGTGAAACAGAACTGCACCTCCAAAGGGATTATGAAAACAAAGATGGAGTCATAAAAAAGCCAAGCAAGGTGTGCATGAAATCATAAGAAAAGGTTTCATAAAGTTTGTTTCAAAGCCAGAATGACATGAGCTGCAACTATGAAGATAGTTCTACAAATGTTTCAACCTTTAAGATAGAGCACACATGGCGGAACTATGAAAGAAAATGGAGTATTGAAGCCTCAAAGCTAAAGCGCAATCCAAGTTATTGTTTTAGCGTTCATGATCAACATCTTCAAGCATCATAGCGCATAAGGGAAGCATATGGTCAAAGCAAACAGAAGGAAAGGGATGGCAATAGATCAAAAGAAGAGAAAAGGATGTTGTTTTCTCAAAGTAAATGGAAGAAAAGGAATGGCATGAGCGCTGCCGTCATAAAAAGAGAGAGCATGATTTGAAGTGCTAAAAAGATGAAAGAAGGAGGGAGGTCAAGTTAATAGAAAGGGATCGCTAATTCGGGCTCCAGAAAAAAGGCTTGTTCTCTATTTTAATCTGGCACAGAAATAGGGAAGGCTAATACGTGCGTGGAATTCAGGCAGAAACTTGATCTCTTAGACCATGCCATCTCTCTCCTGCTGCGTTTTCAGAGAAGGTAATCATTAGACAGACGCTGCAGAATATTAGAAGGAGACTAACTGTACGTTTCTGGCACTTATGAGAACGTGACTTTGTCACCGGAGCAAGCTACGCGGAAGCAAATCAATGATCTATTTTGGCTTTTATACAGTCTGCTTCTAAGGATGACAAGGACATTGGACACGCAGCGGATCCCTTTCTAGTTAAGACGCGCATGATGAAGATGACTAGCGGAGAACGAGCATCTGGGACTTCCGCCTCTTGCGCACCTCAACCCCTGACCGAACAATAGTTGTTATCAACACCAGCGATGATGAATCAATTGAGAAGCATCAAATAATCTGTGATCTTTGATGGCAGGGGTGGACGAGCAGAGCATGCTATGTGAATTCGAAGATTATAGTGATGAACACTAGTTATGCGCGGTTTTTTTTTTTTATTATTATCATACTTATTCAGTTAAGTAAGTCTTCTGATACGGCAAATAACTGAGATATATGGGACGTACATATCTCAGAAGTTCGTGTTTAGTCAGAGAATTCAAAGCCCATGTGCTAAATTGCATTATTATCTTTACATAATATTTGTCTGATAAATCGTGTCCTTATCGTATACTTGTGTCGCTTCTTCTATACGGATGCAAGTTCAAAAGCTCTCATTCAGGACTAAATCGTTTGTTTGTTTTGACTACGCTGAAACGCTTTAGCACTCCGCAAATTGATGTCAAGATCCAATTCTGCGTGGAATGTTTGATTCTAATATACAGTTATGTAACTACATAATCATTTGTTTGCTTCTTGTTCAAAACAGAGTGCAACGGTTTTAGTTTTTCAATGATTCATGGTTTGCGTAGATCGGCTGCGAGAGGCATTAAGATTCTGAACCAGGAATATGATTAAATACCAATAACTTTAATCTAAAGTCCATTTTATCGTAAACGATGGCATGCCAATCTGTCTTCACACCAATATCTACTTTCTTTCTCTCTCTGAAGCGGAATGAAAGAAGTTTCATTTCAATACTTATTTAATTAATTGCTACGGCTTCTCATAATTGTAAGAAACATTCCTTTATGTGATGAACTTTGAGAGTTCATATAGAGGGTCAAAATTAGATGGTAAATTTATTTTTGAACAAGAAATTCAATGATGAAGTATTTATTTCTAAAGCACATTAAGAATCAATGAATTATTTTGATGCGAATGGTATGATATAGTTTAGCAATGACTCGACTAATCATCTCTTTGAGTCTTCATTGCACCTGAGATTGCTCAAAGCACCCAGCATGTGCCGATCGATTTGGTGGTTGACTTGATCCACTAGCCGTGCATCCCCAACTTTCGACATTATTTGAACCCGATGTGAAGAATCGGCATGGCATCTCAGGTATACAGATATACTTTTTTATTGTGCTCTCCATATGCATGTACATAAATCGGCAATTGTAGCGGTTGCATCGACATCCCTAGAAGCGATAGCCTACTCTCAAATCTTAAAGTCTCTTGGGTGTCGAGGATTGTTCAGTGTGATTTGAGCACCTCCATAGTGATTGACAAGTAGGAGGATCCTCTTCATGGTACCTTTGTCCATCAACATCTACTGAAGCTATATTTGAACACATCCATTAGAACTCTGATGTATTAGGATTGATTTGATCAACTTACATGTAAAACAGTTACACATTCATAAAAACCCTCTTCTTCAAGCCAATTCCAAGTACTTATACTTTACTTTTACATTCATTATATAATTGAACAATGGGCAAAGCATCTATGGATGAAAAGATTCACTCAAAAATAGACTCATTAAACTTATGTATCGTAAAGATGGCTACAATATTGAAAGAAGTTAGTGACGTTATTCACTCATTGAATACACAATTTAATCAAGAGTTTTGGAATTTACAAGAAACTATCACTATGAACTTTCAAGTTTGAGTGAAAGTATGGATAAACTATCAAATCATGTGAAAGAAATTTTCGCGTTCAATACTATTAGTCATGATATTTCAAGTTTGAAAGAAAATATTGAAAGTTTAACAAATCAAGTAAAAGAAAGTGCTACATGTGAGTGTAAATATAAACATCAAGTTTGAGTTCAAAATATATCTACACATTCTATTGACCAAAACCCTTTACCTGACCATAGAAGATTCACTCCTAGCCCTTTACATAGAAGACCAAATAGAGTCCATAAACAAACTCTTCGATGTTTTTGGTATGACCAAATAGGTCATATATATGGGAATTGTATCGCCTATGAGAATGCATGTAGAAAAAATTGATACTTGAAATTGAACAAAAAATATGTAATTATCATGGTCATTTACCTCTATACTTAAATTTAGAAAGTGGTGGTATGAAAGCATATTTTGACCACTCAAGAAATGGGCCTAGATCATTTAGTAGATTGAAGAAGCAATGGATGCCAAAGAAGCATAACACTCAATCTAATGAAAAGAGTTGTTTAACTAAAAAGGGAGAAACTGCTATAAGTGTGAATCAAGATGAGTCATTAGACATAGATACAAAAAAGATTTGAGAAATTTTTGAATGAACGATTAAATGAAGAGAAGCATATTGAAAAACCAATTAAAGTGAAAAGAAAGGAAGATGATATAACATATCTATAACTTGATGCAAAGTTTTTGAAACGAATTAAGAGCCAATTTTTAGATTCTTTTGTTCCTTTCAATACGAAAAATAAAAATAGCACGATACTGTTATATGAAAATTATGATGAAAAGAAAATCCTTTCGTCAAGTTTCGAAATGGCAACTAATGTGTTTTGGGAGTCTGATACTAAAGATGAACCATGAAGAGAATGAATGAATTTTGATTGATGTATGCAATTCTGCTCTTAATGTGGATTTTCTTTTGCAAGAATGAGGATAAATGATTGGTTATGAAAGATAATTATACTTGAATGTTTAGGTATTGATGAAATTCTCACAGGTATTTGCGGATGGTTTGAAATTAATTGGATGATGACTTTGAAGGGTGAAGGTTGAAGCAGAATCTACAAAAAAATCAGGATGGCCTATGAAGATGCTGTGTAGGTTTGATGAAACGTTTTTTATGAAAAAAGAGAAAAGTTTTATAAAGAACTTTTTAAGATATTTTAAGAAGTTATCTATTCATGAAATGCAATTTGATGTTTATAATGATTTGATTAACTTTCTTTTAAATTTTGAGACAAGTTTTAATTGAAGGAGAAAAATTGAATTTATGAGTTTTTGAAGTTGCATGATCAGGCCCAAGGAGAATTGAAGAAGATGGAATAAAGAACTGAACTTGCAATAGTGTCTCGGACACCAAACCATTTTTTTCTTTCTTGCACCATGAAGTTTATGTTTGCATTTCAAGTATGCATATGAAAAATATAAGAGCACATAATTTTTTCTCCCTTAGATGCATGACTACTTGCACAAATCTTAAATGTAATTAGAAACATGATGAAATTGTTAGAAACAGAGTTAACGTTCCAAGATGAAACCTCTTCAGTAAAACCCATTACCCTATCTATGCACCATTACTTTTTTCAATGCATGAAAAGTATGCATATAATAGGGTCACATTGCATGATCTTGTATGAAGGCACGAATTGAGCTTTACCTATGCACACCAAGTGATTGAAAGGATTGATGTTTCAACACATGAATATGTATGTGAGTGCAAGCACAAGCCTCACCATCAGAAGTCTTTCACCTTACAGATTGCACCATATTTGTTTCTCCATGCATTTCAAAGTATGCATTCCATAGGGCTACATTATATGGCCGTGCATAGACACTTATCTTGTGATCCCATGCATATATCAAATCAAGCTAACTAGATTTTGAAGGTGAATTTATCTTTAAGCAACACATTATTTGGTCCATCATGGACACTGTGCAGGTTTGGTGGGGGTGAGTGTCGTAGAGATTCCTATCTCTACTTTTTCTTTTTCTTGTTGCAAAACAAAATGTTGTTCAGATCAAAGATTCAAGATACGATTCAGAAATGTTGTGGATGTTGGACATAATTGCACCTCCAAAGGGATTATGGAAACAAAGACTGAGTCATAGAATAGCCAAGCAAGGTGTGCATGAGATCGTAAGAAAGGTTTCATAAAGTTTGTTTCAAAGCCAGAATGACACGAGATACAATGAAGATAGAGAAAACTTTGAAGATAGTTCTACAAATATTTCAACGTGTAAGATAGAGTACACATGGCAGAACTATGAAAGAAAATGGAGTATTCAAGCCTCAAAGCTAAAGTGCAATCCAAGTTATTGTTTTAGCATTCATGATCAACATCTTCAAGCATTACAAGCATCACAGCACATGAGGAAAGCATACCGTCAAAGAAAATGGAAGGAAAGGGTTGGCAACATATCAAAAGAAGAGAAAAGGATGGTTTTTTCTCAAAGCAAACAGAAGAAAAGGAATGGCATGAGCGCTGCCATCATAAAAAGAGAGAGCATGATTTAAAGTGCTAGAAAGATGAAAGGAGGACGAAGGTCAAGTTAATAGAAAGAGATCGCTAATTTGGGCTAAAAAAAAGGCTTGTTCTCTATTTTAATCTGTTGCAGAAGTAGCAAAGACCAATATGTGCATGGAATTCAGGCAAAAACTTCTTCTCTAAGACGATGCCATCTCTCTCCTGCTGCATTTTTAGAGAAGGTAATCATTAGACAGATGCTCAGAATATTAGAAGGAGACAGTGTGCTTCTGGGAAAGACATGGACACTCGGCAGATCCCTTTCTAGTTAAGACGTGCATGATGAAGATGACTAATGGAGAATGAGCATCTGCGACTTCCGCCTCTTGCACACCTGAACCCGTGACTGTACAATACTTGTTATCAACTCCAGTGATGATAACTCAATTGAGAAGCATCAAATAATCTGTGATCTCTGATGGCTGGGATGGACGATCAGAGTATGCTATGTGAATCCGAAGCTCATAGTGATGAAGACTAGTTTTGTGCAGATTTTTTTTATTATCATACTTATTCAGTTAAGTAATTTACTTTTTTAGTGAATTGATTGCTTTTATT
>CM035416.1:41646195-41651195 GCA_020310875.1 Ceratopteris richardii | reverse complement strand
GTTCTTATCATTCCCTATTTTAACATGCATCTCTGATGTACCTCTAGACCAAAATGTTCTTTTAAAGTGACTTTCAGGATTGTTTTCATGATTTTCATGGTCAGGTTGAATAGGTCCTAAGAAATTTTTATTAACATTTACTTCATCATCATCAAAGTCCTCTTCATCAGATTCATCAAAGTTTAAGGCTTCATTCATAGCTTGATCTTGATCTAGAGAATCTTGCATCTCAGTATCTAGATTAAGCGGAAACCTCTTCCTTTTAATTAGGCCGATAAAGTTATCTTTAAAAACAGGCTTTGCAATAGAGAAAACTTGTTCTAAAGACATAGTCACTTGACTCTTAAGCAAAATGTCATCTAAAATCTCCATAGGATCTATTTTTCTCTCAATTTCTGAAATCAAGATGGCTTTAGGTTTTCTCTTTGGTTTCTTTTGTTTTTGCTCAGGATTTTGTTTTTGTTCATGTTCTCGTGTTTGGTCTTCTATTTGTTTTGATTGTTCTTGTTTATCTAAAGGCTTTGGTTCTGTTTTTCTTTGCTTTGTCTTCTTCCCTTTTTGTTTCTCCTCTTGTTTTTGTTCATTGGGTTCTGATTCTTGTTTTTTATATTTGGATTGTGATGTTTCTCCTTGCTCTATGTTTGTTTCTATTCCCTTTGAGGTTTGTTTTCGAGTCACTCTTCTTTCACTAGGCTCAACTTCATCTCTTTTTCGTTTTTCTTCTACATTGAATATGTGAGAAATAAGAGATTGATCTTCTATCGGTGACTCCCAAGCTATTATTCTCCTAATCTCATCCCGTGCTCTTACTAAAGCCTCTATGGAAAAATCACCTTCCTTTGTAGGTTTACTTGATTCTACTTGTTGTTCATCAAGAGCTTCTAGTTTCACTCCTCTAGTTCCTACGTCCATTATGGTTATATTTTCATAATGTTTTTTCATTCCTCCCTTACCATAATTTCCTTGCAAAGGTAGCCTAGATCGATAGTCACAGATTTTCTTGTCTATGTCTATTACTAGTCTTTGCTCCTTAGCAGCCTTCAATAATTCACAATCTCTCAAAAAGTGCTCTAACGAATCACACCAAGGACACCTACGAGGGCCACGCACAAAACCATTTTGATTTTGAGGATTTTGATTAACTTGTGGTGGGAAATTTTGAAATTGAGGATTTTGTTGATAAGGTATTGCTTGAACAGGATAATTAGGATTTTGAAAATGCAATTGATGTATTTGAGGAGCTTGGGGAGCAACATGTGGTACTTGAGGTGCAAGAGGAGCTTCCATATTATACGGTTGATGATTTTGAAAATTTTGATTTTGAGGATTTTGAAAAGCTATTTGAGAAGCTTGAGGATACACGTTTTGATACATTTGAGGATTTTGCACATGAGGATGAGGATTTTGCATTGAAGGATTATGCATTGGAGGAACTTGATATGCTTGAGTAGGAGCTACTTGTGGGTTTTGATTGGTAGCTATAACATGTTGATTACGCTCTTGAAAAGTCATTGGGTTCATTTGATTTTGGAAAGTTTTGGTGTAATTAGATTGTAAAGCATCTATAGTCTTGGCCAAATTGGATTGTGTAGCAATAAGACTTTCCATTTGCTTAGTGAGAATATCCACTTGAGATTGTTCAACTACACTTTTATTTGGCTCTAATTTAAAACCTTGATTAGGCTCCATCATTTGAGGAATAGGAGTAGAGTCAAAAAGCATAGCATGGGATTGTTCTCTAACTTGCTCCTTAGTTTGTGGAAGGCTAGCTTGAGGAAGACTAGTTTGCTCATAAAGCATGGATTGTCTTTGATGTCTATGGGCTACAGCCTCTACTACTTTACGCACTTTTTGCCAATTGTCAGTAAGACCATAGCACTTATCTGGTTCTTCTAATCGCCGTTCAACTTCCCTACGAGTTTCAGGATGAAGAAGCTTAAGAAAATTGATCACAAGATCAGGTTCCAAAGTTATCTTATCCTCATCAGGAAGTTGTTCATAGCGTCTAATATACTCATTTTGTAAGTGAGTAATAGAGCTACTAGGCTTTGGAGAATTGACCCATCGTAAGAATCCATCTCGATTATGTTGGCTATAATCTTCAAGATAGAATTCTTTGAGCATCTCCTTTCTAAAATCACTCCAAGGAAGACTATCATATTGAGTGACACGGTTTATGATAGAGCTATCAACAATTCGTTCAAAGAATGATATCAAAAGATCTTCGGGAAGACCAAAAATCATAGCTTGCTCTTCAAACAAATCTAAGTAGCTTGTGATGTTGATGCCATTGAATTTTCCCTTCTCTCTCAACATAGAAGAGACTATTCTTTGGCCTTGTTTCTCAACAATAAGGGATTTGAATCCTTCCTCCATCTTGTGTGAATAAGCAAGTGATGCACGATGCTCTAGATCTCTCACAAATGCGTTTACTTCACGACGAAGATGTGCACGATACTGTGAGAAATCCAGTGCAACACTCAAGACTGATGATGATGATATGATGAGGATGAAAAATATGAAACAAAGGATATGGATCACAACCTCCCAACAAGATCAGAAGCAAATGCCACGAAGCGTTTCACGTCGGGTTCAAATGTGGAGGTGATCGCAATCCGGGTGGATCGGGTCCGGTCGTGGCACACACAGGGTGTATGAAGCTAATGAATGTTGGAAGCATTAAGGACATGAAAGTGAAATTAATGTTGAGTATGGAGAAGAGAGAGATGTTGAAATGATTATGGGAATAGGAATGTAGGAGTGCAAGTTAGATTTATGAACATGAATGATAAGAATGAAAGAGAACCATACATACGAGTGAAATTTGGAAGGAAGAATGGTCCATTGAAGGAGCTTCTTAAACACTTCCTAATTCCAATCCATATGCATAGTCTTCTTTGGATGATATGTATGCATGACGAGAATAGATGGAACCCTTACACATAAACCAGTTTCGAAAGGAAGAATGGTCCAATATTGGAGCTTCTTATACACTTTCAGAAACTAATCAATATGTATGGGTATGTATGGATTATATGCATGCAAGTGAATTATGATGATAGAGTTTACTCACAAGCTCAAAGAAACATCCTCACTGGTTCAACGCAATACTGCGGAGCCTTCTCACACATAGAAGAAATAGAAGACATGTAAAAATACTTAAGAGACTGAGAGAGGAGACAAGAGACAAGTGACAAGTGACATGAATTAAAAGGATTTGAATTAAGTTACATGTAAAATATCGTCGTGGTACGTCATGCTAAGCAGTCTACTGATCAAAGGTGGTTCCGACCCTCAAACCATGACAGTTCAACCGAATGTCACACGTAAGAAGGTGAGTTCCACTCCAGTGACCCTATGTCTGTCTAGGCTCGTAACGTCTAACTAAAGAAGTCTAAGACTCATTAAAATCAGCTCTAACTCACTCACACGCTCCACCGAGGGTGAGTCAAGATAGAGATGCTGGTTTCAAGAGCCTATCCTAGATAGGAGTTCTAACTTAAATTTGAAACTAGGTTCTATACTCATACTAGCTCACCTTGGATCCTCACTCGCTCAACCGAGGGTGATCGTCTCAAGGAAACCGTAAGCTAGCATGAGCCCTATGGAGGCCTAACAATGATGCTCTAGGAGTTTGGAGGGGGGTTTATATAGTTTTTTGAATGAATTTGGGCCCTTGGATCTAGAGAAATCAACTCTCAACTCTAGGATCACTACTTTCGATTACAACCATTTGATTAATCAAATCAATGGCTTGGAATTGTTCTTTCTATCAAATCTAGTGTAAAGGAGTGAAATTTAGGCGCCCTCATTCTCCACCATTGGATCTGGGGATGATCTGGACCGTCGGATCAGTGCTGACATCAATTCGGATAAGATAAGCCACTATTTTTGGAGAAACACTGCATTATTGATCTTTGATTGTAAAAAAAGTCTTCTTTTATGGAAAAAATTCGTGGATCCTCCTTCCTTTATGCTTTAGTGCATCTCCACCCTTGAATAGGAGCTCATCTTGACCGTACACCATGGTTCAATCATATTTTGACATGTGGCAGCCCTTCAAGCCTTCAATTTTCTTATTCTAGAAAACTGCGGTGACCTTGAAAACTGGACTTTGTGCTCTTTGACCCTCCAAAAAGACTTTGATGAAGATGAAACTTTGTAGGACTATGTTTCCAAAGATCTGCTTCAGGAATATGCAGGAAAAACTCCGATCTGAATCTCCCTTGTACAAGTTTGACTACATTTGGAAGCTTGCAAGGTGGCATTAAGGTGTCTAGGAAGCTCTGATAGCCTTGAAAATTTGTACAAATATGTAGCCACATATGATCTTTATACATGCCAAACCATATGGCTAACATAATTTTCTATACAAGAATTTGTAGGATCAAACTAGAAAAATTACATTTTTACAAAATGAACATAGCATATCAATGTGCTACAAAATCCATTTTCTGCTGAAATTTGGGCTATAGACTGCCTTTGACAATCTTTACAAGTATATGAAATTTTTGCCCTAATTTCCCAACTTTGACCAGCTTTGACCAGCTTTGACCGCTACCATGGACTTTCTTGATTTCTTTGAAACTTTGTATGTGACCTTCCTTTGACATCCTTGATGCATCCTGGACTTCTCGGGGAATTCTGGCTACCTTCGCCAAATATGTTTTTTGTAGGCCTTCACAAGTGACAGAGGAGAGCAAATCTCGACGACAGCGCACTGTTCATATGTGAAGAACTCTGAGTATTTTCGTGTTACGGTAGAAATTTTGTTAACCGTTAACAGTTACAATCCGTTAGTAAACGTGTCCCTCGGTACTCTCTCAGTAAATGAATGTCTCGGTCAAATATAGTTATCTCAGTAAACGCATTTTTGGTCAGTTACAGTTTTCACAGAAAATGTATTTTCCGGTAGAACAACAAAGTATATCTCGCAAAGTAAATTAAAGGTTTGTATGAGAATTAGCTTATCTTATAGCTAGACATCTCTACTATCAGTT
>CM035416.1:41633695-41641195 GCA_020310875.1 Ceratopteris richardii | reverse complement strand
ATGCATAGTAAATTTTGAACCATCAATGAACTACACAGCCACATCTCCAATCCCCACAACATCACACTACTAAGACTCACTAAGTCTCATGGTACCAAGAGACTTTGCTACATAATTAGCGAACCATTCTCTATGTGGTGTCACATGGAAAGAAGCACCAAAATCTAGCAGCCACACATGGGAAAGAGAGTAAGCCATAAGAACCTCAGTTGGTATAGTACTATCAAGTGTCAACACATCAGCATCATTAGAAATAGCATTAATTTCTTCAATCTTCATAGTCAAAGTAGATGGTGCAGGTAACTGTTTAACATGCCCATCAAGATTCGCTCCTTTACCTTTAGCATTCTTTAATGCATAAAAGTCTTTCTTCATATGTCCTTTCTTATCACAATAATGGCATTTGATATCCCTCTTCCTTGATTTACATCTACTCTTATTCCGTTGAACATTCTTTTCCTTGTTCTTGCTCTTGCCATGTTTCTGACCTTGGTAAGAATCAGGAACATTATATGCATCTCCACTCTGAGTTCCAAACATAGATTTTCTATGAATCTCCTCACTCAAGAGTGCATAATAGACGAGTTTACCACCAGTTGCACTATTGCTAAAAGTTCTGCAAAACGTATCCCAATCAAAATGGGCTTTGTCCTACAATTTATAGCTCCTCCTTGGAGCACTAGCACTAGACCCTGTTGGTGTAATTTGCAAGCCTACACATTTGGCTCAAAGGATACATCAAAGGATACACATACATGAAGAACATAGGAACATATGCTAGTGGTTAATTACCACTTTACCTCATTGTAAAAGTCAAATTGACTTAGAATCTTTTTGTAATCACCTACCACAATGAGTCGTGGAAAAGTAGCTCATTTGATTGAAGGAATATCTCCAAGCTTTTAGGAGCTTGATCATAGGGAGCCAAAATTTGAGTTTGAATTCAAATCTTTGCTCATCACATATAAAAATGATCTCGAAAAGTCGCGAAAAAAGGTGATCATTCACAAGCCTCATTCTACTGATTTTGAGTGTGTGTGAGGACTATACCATAGCATACACCTCTCTACACCATTAGGCAATGTTATTCATGCCAATGGGATTGTATACAAGTGTTAATTAATAGATACATTTACATCATTAATCTTTGAGTTCTCTGTTAGTCTACTCAAAAGTCTGTCAACTTGTGAAGAGCATATCTCCGTCAATTCTCCACCAAATTGAGTGATTCAAAGCTTTTTGGATTCCGCTCAAAGTCATCTACATGATTTAAAAGTTTGAAGTGATTCTATTCAGCCATTTCAGAGAAATCTGCATCGAGGTGAACTCTGGTCAATTTCTGCTACAGTCCTAAAAAGTCGGGGGTTTAGCTAAACTTGCTAAATTGATTTCTCTTAGCATAGTTTATCTTTTTACATCATTCCACTTGCAAATGGTAGCTTACTAAGCTAATTAATTACCCCTAGAAAGAATTTCATCAATTTCTATTGTAATGGTCACACTGAGCAAAACAATAAATAGGTATCAAGACTAAAATAGAAGGTTTTCTTGAGTTTGTGAACTTCAAAGTTGTCTATTTTGGTTCAAACATTACACACATCACTTCCAAAGCACATAGGCCATTTTTTGGTGTTATTGGAAAGCTAAGAAGTTCTACTTATCAACTCTGAAGCAAAAGAGGACTGGTACAAAGCAGGTTTAGCAGTACCTACTCAGTCTCTTGGAGCATCCATCCATCTTTGCCAATAGTGGTATCAGAGAAATAGAGGTAAAATGGGAGATGGTTTTCCTTCATTTATTGATAAATTGTACAGGAACAACTATCAAGCTTGGTCTCTAAGGATGAAGACCTACTTAAAAGGAAGGAGTCTCTATGGATACATCTCAGGAGATGAGGAATTGCCCTCATTCAAAGCAAGAGGATTACCAACCAAGGAAGAACAAGAAAAGCTCAACACATAGTGTGCTAAGGATGCATTGGCAAGGTCATATTTACTCAACTCTATTTCTGAATTTCTTTTGCCACATATCAGAAATTGTAAGACATCCCAAGAAACTTGGGAAACCTTGTCATCATATTTTTCCTCCAATACAAGGGCTAGGAAAAATCAGTTGTGGATTGAATTCACAACACTAAGGAAGCAACCTAAGCAAGCTGTTTCAGAATTTGTGACCAAGATCAAAGATGTTGCAGATCAGTTAGCAAGCATAGGAGAAGAGATTGAAGAAGAGCAAATTGTAAGGCAAGTGATCAATGGAATCAAGGCTGATGACAAATGGGAAAGCTTCACCACTGCAATGGATCTCTACATGGACATGCACACTCCAGATCTTACAACTCTCATGGGACAACTATTTACACATAAAGCAAAGCTCACAAAGAATGGAGATACATCCAAAGGTAATAACTCTTCTGCCCTATACACTGATAAGAACTCTAAGGATAAAGGCAAGAGCAAAAAGATGGAAGATGAAGGCTCTACCTCCCAAGCCAACTATGCAGGGAGAGGTAGATCTTCAAGAGGAAGGGGTAGAGGAGGTAAGCAGGTAGGGGGAGACCCTATAACTCATCACCATGCAACATTTGTGGTCTATCAAATCATACTACAGATGAGTGTTTCAGGAACTACAAAAATCAGAGAGGAAGAGGCTACCAAAGAGGTGGATACTCGCAGTCAAGAGGAAGTTTCAACCATCACCAAGGCCACAACAACAATTACAACAACAATTACAATGGCAACTACCAAGGAGGATTCAAAACCAGAAAGGACTATAACAACTACATAGAGGAGCAGGATGACTCTCTTCTGATCATGAACATGACTTCAAAGTCAGGTACAAATGATGATCACCTATTCTACATTGATTCAGGGTGCTCAAATCATGTGGCTGGCAATGTGGCACTACTCTCTGATCTTGAGGAACCAAAAGGTAAACATCAAGTCCAAACAGGTGATGATACAAAGCATTCAGTAGTTAAAGTTGGAAATGTTAAGACTTGTGATGGTAATCAGAATTTGTTAAGAAGGGTACTCTATGTACCAACCATTACCAAAAATTTGATGAGTGTTGGTCAGATTGTGGAGAAAGGTTTGCAGGTCAGATTTAATCAATATGGAGCATATGTGGAGGACCCAAGACATGGGTTCAAGAGGATTGCTAAAGGAGAAAAATCAGGTAGACTTTTCACTTTTGAGTTGGAAGATACAAAGAATATTGCACTATACAATTATAAAGATGAAACACTTTCAGAGCTTGAGATTTGGCACAAAAGGTTAGGGCACATAGGAGAAAGAACCTTGAAACAAATGTGCAGGGACCAATGTCTGCTTGGGATAGCTAATATATCCAAGCAACATATAATTTACAAGTGTGGTGCTTGTCAATTTGGTAAGTCTCATAGGTTACCCTTCTCCAAGAAAGGATATATGCATGAAGACTATCTAGAGCTTGTACACACAGATGTTTGGGGACCTAGCAAAGATCCCTCAATCTTTGGATCAAGGTACTATGTGTCTTTCATTGATGATTATAGCAGATGGATTGTATTATACTTCATGAAGCACAAGGATGAGGTATTTAATTATTTTAAGAAATATCTTGCATTAGTTGAAAACCAGACAGGAAGGAATTTGAAGAGGCTAATGTCAGATGGAGGAGGTGATTACTTCTCCAATGAATTTGAAGACTTCTTGCAGGACAGAGGCATCAAAAGAGAGATAACCACAAGGTATTCTCCTGAACAGAATGGGATAGCTGAGAGAAGAAATAGGTTAATTGTTGAGACAACTAGATCTATGCTTAATGAGAAGAAGTTACCTAACTATCTATGGGTAGAGAGTGTTTCTACTGCCACTTACCTCATAAACAGGTTACCATCTAAGTCACTTGATGGTATGACACCCTATGAAGCATGGCATGGTAAGAGACCATCATTAGATCACTGCAAAATATTTGGATGTGTAGCATATGTGCACATTCCTTCTCAGATAAGAGGTAAGCTAGACCCAAAGGATGAAAAATGCATTTTCATTGGGTATGATTTAAATAAAAAAGGTTACAGGTTTTATAATCCTACCAATAAGGGATTTATGGTAAGTAGAGATGTGATCTTTGATGAAAATGATTCTTGGTATGAGAATGAATGCAGGAAGGTCAAACTACCCTATGATTTGGAAGAGGAATTTCCAAAACTTGCAAAGAAGGAACCTACTCAAAATGAAGACTCAAGTTGAGATGATGAAGACACTATCAACCTTGAAGAATTCAAAGCATGGAAGTCCAAGGGCAAAATGAAGATGAAGAAGCTTGAAGACATACCTGAATCATCAACTCAATCAATCAGAAGATCTCAAAGAGAAAGCAAGAAACCTATCAGATATGGGTATGATACATCTCTTGTTACTAAACATTCAGTTTATCTTGCCAAAGATTTGTCAAATGAAGAACCAGGTTCATATGAAGAAGCAATAACCAAATCAGAATGGAAAGAAGCTATGGATGAGGAGATTGAAGCACTCAAGGAGAGTGACACATGGGAGTTAGTACCCAAGAAGGATTCTATGAAGGTAATAGGATCCAGATGGATCTATAAGTTGAAAACAAATTCTGATGGAACAATTAATAGGTACAAAGCCAGATTGGTTGCCAAGGGTTTTGCACAAACCCAAGGCATTGACTATGAAGAGACATTTTCTCCTGTGGCCAAGATGCCAACAATCAGAGTGTTGGTAAGTGTGGCTGCATCAAAGAATTGGAACATGCACCAATTGGATGTCAAGAATGCTTTCTTGAATGGATGGATTTCAGAAGAAGTTTATATGTCACAACCTCCTGGCTATGAGGACCCTAAGAAGGTAACTTATGTTTGCAAATTAAAAAAGGCTTTATATGGATTGAAGCAGGCACCTAAGGCATGGAATTACAGGTTAACCACATACCTCCAAGACCAAGGTTTTGTCATGAGCAAGGCTGACACTTCTCTGTTCATTAAGAGAAGTAATTCAGAGGTAATCTATCTCTGTGTCTATGTTGATGACATCATCATTATAGGTAATGATGTCAATGGAATCAGGTATATTAAAAGCCAGATGATGAAGGAATTCAAGATCAATGATCTTGGTTTATTGAAGTATTTTCTAGGGCTTGAATTAGTTTACACTAATTCAAGAATATACATTACTCACAAAAAGTATGTACAAGATATGTTGAAGAAGTTTCACTTGCAGGATGCTAAAGTAGCAAGCACTCCAATGGAGGTGAACCTAGAGCTAAGTGCCCATGAAGGTGATGAAGTCAAAGACATTACAAGTTATCAAAGTATGGTGGGTAGCTTGAAGTATGCTACTCTTACAAGAATTGATATTGCATATGGAGTTAGTGTGCTAAGTCAATTTATACACAAGCCAAGGATACCTCACTTAGAGGCTGCCAAGAGAATCTTGAAGTATCTCAAGGGTACACAGAACCATGGTTTGTATTTCCCTTACACTTCAGATATTGATATCAAAGTTTATTGAGATGCAGATTGGGCAGGATGCAAGGATGATAGGAGGAGCACTTCTGGATATATTTCTTTTGCAGGTGACAAACCAATTTCATGGTCTTCAAAGAAGCAACCTACTGTTGCTTTGTCTTCCACAGAAGCAGAGTATAGAGGACTAGCTAATGCCACACAAGAAGCAATTTGGATTAAGCTTTTGTATACAGAATTGGGCTTATATACTAGGTCACCAATTATCTTTGGAGATAATACAAGTTCTCTTCACCTTGCAGCTAATCCTATTTATCATGCTAGGACTAAACACATAGAGGTTCATTACCATTATGTGAGAGAGAAGTTGATAAGCAAGGAGATTCAAATTACCTATGTATCAACCAACATGCAATGTGCAGATTTGTTGACTAAAGCTTTGGATGGAACAAAACTTTGCAGGTTCAAATCCATGATTGGATTGCATGATATACTTGAAGATTAAAGATGAAGACTTAAGCCAAAATGTTTGGCTTGAGGGGGAGCTGTTGGTGTAATTTGCAAGCCTACACATTTGGCTCAAAGGATACATCAAAGGATACACATACATGAAGAAGCATAGTAACATATGCGAGTGGTTAATTACCACTTTACCTCATTGTAAAAGTCAAATTGACTTAGAATCTTTTTGTAATCACCTACCACAATGAGTCGTGGAAAAGTAGCTCATTTGATTGAAGGAATATCTCCAAGCTTTTACTGAGTTTGAGTGTGTGTGAGGACTATACCATAGCCTACACCTCTCTACACCATTAGGCAATGTTATTCATGCCAATGGGATTGTATACAAGTGTTAATTAATAGATACATTTACATCATTAATCTCTGAGTTCTCTGTTAGTCTACTCAAACATTTGTCAACTTGTCAAGAGCATATCTCAGTCAATTCTCCACCAAATCGAGTGATTCAAAGCTTGTTAGATTCAGCTCAAAGTCATCTACATGTTGTCAAAGTTTGAAGTGATTCTTTTCAGCCATTACAGAGAAATCTGCGTCGAGGTGAACTCTGGTCAATTTCTGTTATAGTCCTAAAAAGTCGGGGGTATAGCTAAACTTGCTAAATTGATTTCTCTTAGTATAGTTTATCTTTTTACATCATTCCACTTGAAAATGGTAGCTTACTAAGCTAATTAATTATCCCTAGAAGGAATTTCATCAATTTCTACTGTACTGGTCACACTGAGCAAAACAGTCAACAGGTGTCAAGACTAAAATAGAAGGTTTTCTTGAGTTTATGAACTTCAAAGTTATTTTTTTTGGTTCAATCATTACACACATCACTTCCAAAGCACATAGCCCATTTTTTGGTGTTATTGGAAAGACAAGAAGGTCTACTTATCAACTCTGAAGCAAAAGAGGGCTGGTACAAAGAAGGTCTAGCAGTACCTACTCAGTCTCTTGGAGCATCCATCCATCTTTCCCAACAGACCCTGATCCACCAAATGTGCCTAAGACCTCCGATGCCATGATGGTAGAGATCTGAATGGAATTGATAATGGAGCTAGAAAAGTCCAAACACCAATGAATAAGTGTATGAAGGAGTAAATCGCCCATTGTATAGTTAACTAAACCACAAATCTAGAAAAGAATTTCTAGAGTATCCTCTGCAAAATGAGCATATGACCAGTGTCAAAATATCATAAAAATTCAAGTACTGACATGCTTACCTACATAGTGAATCACTGACTCCATTGCATATAATTAATTAGCCAATAGAAGCCAACTAGGCTTATCAAGCACCTATGAACAACTATCATACATCTCCTATGGTGAGGCTGGGTAAGACTTCCACCTGCATCACCAAAGAGACCCCAACATCTAGGTGTCTCCCACTTAAGAAAACCTCACCACGACCCTCTTTATCGAACGTAAAAGGATTTATGAAAAAACATAACCCCTATATCAATGTCCACATGGATGTACATAAGCGATATCCACAGAAGCGTACATGGTGTGTATGTGCTCAA
>CM035416.1:41518695-41621195 GCA_020310875.1 Ceratopteris richardii | reverse complement strand
TTGGCTTAGGACGCAATCAATGAGTTTTATCAAAATAATGCTTATTCTTCATTCTAGATTCTCTTAATTTTTCAACGGCATCATCAAGTCTTAATTTACCTTGTTCTAACTGTTTAATGCGCAAACTCAAAAAATCATCAGTAGACATGTTTTCAGACCAAGGCAAATTTGACCATGCAAAAATATGAGACTGAATTGGAAACAATGTTTTTTGACGGTACATGAGTTCAGCAGGCATATACCCAGTAGTACGTGTTCATGTCATTCTATGTGCCCAAAGTGCAAAAGGTAAGAATCTAGGCCATTGTTTGATGTCATCGTTACATGCTTTAGATATGGCTTTCACAATAGGTGGATGCCCTCTCTCTATTTTACCATTGGCCTCTGGATTATATGCAATAGTGAGAGAAAAAAGAATACCATGATGTTCAAAGAACTCTTTGGCTTCTCTCGCATTTAACTCTCCACGATCGGCAACTACTTTCTATATGTACCCAAAGCGACTTATGACATCTTCAAGCAAGAATTTGCAAACATTGTAAGTGGTGTTAGATCGTAGTGATGTCCCTCTACATGATTAGTTAAGTCTTCTCTTGCAAGTACAATGTAACGCATTTTGTCAATACCTTTAGGCATAGTTATAAGATCTACTACCCACTTATATTAGTGAATACAAGGTGGATAAGTAGGATGCAACGGATCTCTATGTTTGACTGATGAATGAAGTTGACAAGTAGAACATGTAGAAACATAGCTACTAATGTCAATCTACATCCTAGGACAATATTAGGTACTTCTAATTTTTTCATATGTTCCAAAAAATCCTTTATAACCTGCCCGTAATGCCTCATGCATTTCCTTCATTACTTGCAATTGAAGACCTCGTTTTCCTAGGACTCGTTGTGGATTCTTAACCCTACCCTTAGCATGTCTCCAAAGATAGCCATTACGTAGGAAAAAGTTATAAGCTCGTTTCCTAATGTTACGGAATCTATTCATAGTCCAGCTAGGTAATGGTTGTAGCGTACTCAGATACTTTCCTATGTCTCTCCATTCATTTTTGTACTCAGACTTATGATATTGCTCATACTCGTATATATGTGGAACATAGTCAATTGAGTTCACATTCTTTATTAGATCACTTTCAAGATCATCAAATCTAGCTCTCGATAACATATCAGCAACTGAATTTGACTTACCTAAAATATGAACTAACTCAGGATTTATGAACTTAATATATGAGATCCATCTAAGCATGGCTATATCAGGAGATGAACAATTGGCTATCATTCCAATGAGAGGCAAACAATCAGTCTCAACTTTGACATTTGCACCAATGAAATATTCTTTCTCTGTTTTCAAAGCTGTTACCATACCCCATAGTTCTCGTTTGATTTGTGGATATTTTTGTTGTGTTTCATGTAAAATTTTGGTACCAAATCTAATTGCATATCTATTCCCTTCACTATCATCTTGACTTATGACCCAACCTATACCAATAGGACTAGTATTAGAAGTCAATATAATAGGTTTGTTAGCAGAATAGTCTACACGCTTAAGGATGGGAGCTTCAAGCAATAATTTCTTCAATTTACGCGTTTCAAAAATCTTGCTAATGGCATCAATTTTTTGTGGGTATGGCTTTCGACCATAATGGCCACATAAATGTCCAACAATAAGAACCTCGTTGACACCAAAAACAGATTTCTCAATGGAAAATGTGAGACCTACCTCTTCAAATCGTTGAAATATTCTTTCACAATCAGAGATATGGTCAAGAACAAATTTACGACATCCAGGTGAGTCTAAAGTAATGTCCTTCACACGTTCCTCATGCCCTTTAATTGGAATATCATCAATGAATGGCATAGTTATATCTCATCAAAGTCCTCTTCATCAAATTCAGCAAAGTTTAAGGCTTCATTCATAGCTTGATCTTGGGTGCAACATGTGGTAGTTGAGGTGCAAGAGGAGCTTCCATAGTATATGGTTGATGATTTTGAAAATTTTGATTTTAAGGATTTTGAAAAGCTATTTGAGAAGCTTGAGGATACATGTTTTGATGCATTTGAGGATTTTGCACATGAGGATGAGGATTTTGCATTGAAGGATTATGCATTGGAGGAACTTGATATGCTTAAGTAGGAGCTACTTGTGGATTTTGATTGGGAGCTATAACATGTTGATTAGGCTCTTGAAAAGACATTGGGTTCATTTGATTTTGGAAAGTTTTGGTGTAATTAGATTGCAAAGCATCTATAGTCTTGGACAAATTGTATTGTGTAGCAATAAGACTTTCCATTTGCTTAGTGAGAATTTCCACTTGAGATTGTTCAACTACACTTTTATTTGGCTCTACTTTAAAACCTTGAGTAGGCTCCATCATTTGAGGAATAGGAGTAGAGTCAAAAAGCATAGCATGGGATTTTTCTCTTACTTTCTCCTTAGTTTGTGGAAAGCTAGCTTGAGGAAGACTAGTTTGCTCATAAAGCATGGATTGCCTTTGATGTCTATGGGCTACAGCCTCTACTACTTTACGCACTTTTTGCCAATTATCAGTAAGACCATAGCGCTTATCCGGCTCTTCTAATCGCCGTTCAACTTCCCTACACGTTTCATGATGAAAAAACTTAAGAAAATTGATCACAAGATCAGGTTCCAAAGTTATCTTATCCTCATCAGGAAGTTGTTCATAGCGTCTAATATACTCATTTTGTAAGTGAGTAATAGACCTACTAGACTTTGGGGAATTGACCCATCGTAAGAATCCATCTCGATTATGTTGGCTATAATCTTCAAGATAGAATTCTTTGAGCATCTCCTTTCTAAAATCACTCCAAGGAAGAGTATCATATTGAGTGACACGGTTTATGAAAGAGCTATCAACAATTTGTTCAAAGAATGATATCAAAAGATCTTCAGGAAGACCAAAAATCATAGCTTGCTCTTCAAACAAATCTAAGTAGCTTGTAATGTTGATGCCATTGAATTTTCCCTTCTCTCTCAACATAGAAGAGACTATTCTTTGGCCTTGTTTCTCAACAATAAGGGATTTGAATCCTTCCTCCATCTTATGTGAATAAGCGAGTGATGCACGATGTTCTAGATCTCTCACAGATGCATTTACTTCACGACGAAGATGTGCACGATATTGTGAGAAATCTAGTGTAACAATCAAGAATGATGATGATGATATGATGAGGATGAAAAATATGAAACAAAAAATATGGATCACAACCTCGCAACAAGATCAGAAGCAAATGCCACGAAGCGTTTCACGTTGGGTTCAAATGTGGAGGTGATCGCAGTCCGGGTGGATTGGGTCTAGTCGTGGCACACACAGGGTGTATGAAGCTAATGAATGTTGGAAGGTTTAAGGATGTGAAAGTGAAATTAATGTTGAGTATGGAGAAGAGAGAGATGTTTAAATGATTATGGGAATGGAAATGTAGGAGTGCAAGTTAGATTTATGAACATGAATGATAAGAATGAAAGAGAACCATACACACGAATGAAATTTGGAAGGAAGAATGGTCCATTGAAAGAGCTTCTTAAACACTTCCTAATTCTAATCCATATGCATAGTCTTCTTTGGAGGATGTTGAAAGTTTTTCAAGCTCAAGAGTGTGGGAACATGCCCCAAATTGAACCTTCCACATCATCCACAATCAAAGGAGGCTGATTTCCACGAGTTGGAGGCATCAAATCATGTCCATAATGGAAAGAATTTGATTAGAGAAGATTTAGCTCACCTCTTGATGTGATTGGACCTCACTTTTGACATGTATATGCTTTTGATTGGTTAAAGAGGTTAGTATGAGGTCTTTAAAACCTCTAATGAGTTGTATTATGACTTAGAGTCGTGGAAATACGTGCCCAAGCTGCCCCCTTGCTTAAGCACACCCCCTACTAGCTGTTCTCTGCATATTTTGCAGAAATTTCACTTTTACACACTCTATCTATCTAGATGTTTTTGGCAGACCCCCCGGTCTTGTAATTGTTGTTTCTCCTTCATCCGGAATCCATTTGCAATGATTTTTGTCTTGTTGGAAAGCTTATAAGTTCTACTTTGTCTGGTATAAGTCTCAGGTTCAGTGCCTGCACATGTGCAGAGAAATGTCCAGAACACTGTCTGTCCAGTTAGCTCATACTCTGTGAAGAGATCAAGTTATCTGTTTTGTTGCAGCTGGTTGAGGCATCATCCAGTATCCAAATGGAGTGATTTTACTCTCATTTGAAAGCTCTTAAAGTTTAGTTTATGCCTGCAAAATTTCATTTTCAGTCTCTGCATATACTCAGAGAAACTCAGAAAATACAGAACCTATGTCTGAAAAATTTCAAGATCCTAGGAGGGTTCATTTGATTTTGTTGTGCACATAGGAGTGTTTATCCTCCAACAGTGGTATCAGAGCTATAAGTGGAGTATCAAAGAGAGAAGAAGGAGCTACTGAAGTGAAGTGAAGACTTCATCAAATTTTGAAGGAAGGAAGCAAAGAACGGGCACGTCAACAACAAGGGGAAGCAAATACATCATCAAATCAAAGACGAAGCTTCATCAAGAAGAGTAGCTCTATTTTTTGAGGTAAAAGCCATCCTTTTCAACTTCATTGCATCAAGGGGGAGGTTCAAAAGAGTTAGGAGGCACCATGGCTGATCTCAATGCTCAGATTGAGAAGCTCGAAAAAGGAAACTACCAACCGTGGCGATTTAGAATAAGCAATTTTTTGATGGGGAAAGGTTTGTGGGGACTTGTGAGTGGTGGAGAGCCAAAACCCTACATAGATGAGGTAAATCCAACCAATGACCAGAGAAGAGCAGTAAGAGAGTGGGATGAAAGAGACAAAAGGGTCATTTTCATTTTATCTCAGCATATTAGCAGCTCTATGGTAGGGCATATTCAAGATTTGGATACATCGAAGAAGGTGTGGGAGTGCTTGGAGAGATTGTATTCAACCTCCACAAAAGCTAGAAAAATTCAGCTCAAGAATGAGCTAAATAATCTTAGGAAAAGCCCCTCTCAAGGTGCTAATGATTACATATTAAAGGTTAAAGAGCTTGCAGATGCACTAGGGTCAATCGGTTGTGCCCTAGATGATGACGATCTTGTCGCCCACACCCTAAATGAACTTAGGGATGATGAAAAATGGAGGGCTTTCACAACTTCAGTGTATGTAAGGGACTCTCTTCCTGATTTTGATCAACTAATCACTCTCATGGTGACAGAGGAGATGAACCTTGGTGGTCATAACGCCAAGGATAGCCAAGGGCAATTGTTGTATGCAGGTAGAGGAAGAGGAAGACACAACCGAGGTGCTTCAAGAGGAAGAGGAAGATATCAAAGCAACCAAGGAGGTCAAGGACAACAAGAAAATGCAGGTCAAAGAGGTGGAAGAGCCACAAATAGAGGAAGAGGTGCAAGATTTGGTGGAAGAGGACAAGCCACTTCAAATGGATGCTTTGTATGCGGTAAGCCCGGTCATTTTGCAAATGAATGCTATCATAGAGCTCAAAGACAAGGGAATCAAAGCAACAACAACAACAATTATAGAGGGCAAGGTAATTATGCAAACACATCATCTAGCCAAGGGAATGATTATTTACTTGCCATGAGGTATGGTGAAGATACAACTCAAGCTAGTGAAGATGTATGGTATGTAGACAGTGGATGTAGCAATCATATGTCATGTCGAAAGGAGTTTTTTAGTAATTTGCAGGTCCCAAAGCATCAAGGGCATGTGGAAACAGGTGATAACTCAGAGCATATCATTCAACATGTGGGAGATATCAGTTTGGAAGGAAATCAAAGAGCAAAGTGCTTATCAGAGGTATTACATGTCCCTACTATTACCAAAAACTTGATTTCGGTAGGCCAAATGGTAGAAAAAGGCTATCAAGTTAGGTTCAATGAAAGAGGATGTTTTGTTGAGGATCCAAGGGCAGGTTTCAAGCTCATAGCAAAAGGAAAAAAGCAAGGGAGAATGTTCACAATGGACATAAATCAGCCACACCATTCAATGTATGTCACATATGGAGACAAGAGGATAGCAGATTTGGATCTATGGCATAAACGAATAGGTCACATCAACCTACAAAAGCTCAAGGACATGCAAAGGAGGAGCTTGGTAAGAGACCTACCAAATTTTACATCTAAAATGTTGCATGAAATTTGTGTAGCTTGCCAACAAGGAAAACAATCAAGGTTGCCCTTCAAGAAGAGTACCTATGTAAGTGCAAATGTTTTAGACCTCATTCACACGGATGTTTGGGGTCCAACAAGAGAAGCATCCCTTGCTGGAAATAGGTATTTTGTAGCCTTCATTGATGACTTTTCAAGGAAAGTGTGGTTGTATTGCATTAGAAACAAATCAGATGTGTTCCACTACTTCAAGAAATTCAAAGCACGGGTGGAGAAGGCATCTGGCAAGTTTATCAAAACTTTGAGATCCGATGGAGGGGGAGAGTACTTCTCCCATGAATTTTCTGAATTTTTGTAGGTCAATGGCATCAAAAGACAATTTACATGCAGGTATACCCCTCAACAAAATGGGGTAGCAGAGAGAAAGAACAGACACATAGCAGAGGTAGCAAGGTGTATGCTCAATGAAATGAATATGCCGCATTGTTATTGGGGAGAGGCTACATATACAGCCACATACATCATGAATAGATGTCCTACATCAGGTATACATCATCTAACCCCTGAGAAAGCATGGAGTGGAAGAAAACCTTGCATTTCACATCTTAGAATCTTTGGTTGTATATGCTATGTACATGTACCTCAAGAGTTGAGGTCAAAGTTAGATGCCAAATCTGAAAGGTGTATTTTTTTGGGATATTCTATGGAACAAAAGGGGTATAAATGCTATAATCCCATCACCAAGGAGCTGAAGGTAAGTAGGGATGTTGTCTTTGATGAGTTGAAGCCTTGGTATGCATGCACAAGTCCATTGCAGGTTGAAGACATAGGTGAGACAGATTTGAAGAATGATGATAGAGTTCAAGAAAGCATGGATTTGAGTGGTCCAAGCAACTCATGCAACACAAGGACACCTTCACCATGGAGTGGAAGGCTTAGGGAAAGAGAGACCAGCTCTGAAGAAAGCAAAGTCAAAGGCAAAGAGAAGATTTCAGTTGAAGAAGGAAGCTATGTGGACGAGAGCATGTTGGAAGATGAAGAGATAGAAGAAGTTCAAACTCCAGGAGTGGCTAAACAAAGAAAGAAGATGGCAACCACACCAAAAGGAAGTGAAAGAAGGTCTTCAAGAGTAAGATATCCAGTACAAAGGTTAACATATGATAATTTCATTGCAAAGCATTATGCATACATGACTCAGGTAATCAAGGACAAAGAACCAACTAGTTATGAAGAAGCTAAGGATTGCAAGGAATGGCAAGAGGCAATGAAGGAAGAGCTCAAAGCACTTGATGAGAACCATACTTGGAGCTTGGTACCAGCTCAAGAAGGCATGAAGGTGATAGGTAATAAGTGGGTTTACAAAATTAAAAGAAATTCAGATGGTTCCATTGCTAGGTACAAAGCAAAGTTGGTGGCGAAAGGCTTCTCCCAAAGCTACGGGATAGATTATGATGAAACTTTCAGCCCCGTAGCCAAGATGCCAACAATTAGGACTTTGATTGCAGTGGCCACATCAAGGAAATGGAGCTTATATTAGTTGGATGTGAAGAATGCCTTCCTCAATGGAGAGCTTGAAGAAGTAGTCTACATAAGCCAACCTCAAGGATTTGCTAGTATGAGGTACCCAAATCATGTTTGCAAGCTAAGGAAAGCACTATATGGACTAAAGCAAGCCCCAAGGGCCTGGAATCAGAGGTTAGTGGATTATTTATCAAGTTGTGGATACAAAGAAAGTGTTGCAGATCCATCACTTTACATGAAGAAGCAAGGAGACAAGACGGTATATATATGCATCTATGTGGACGATTTGATCATCACAGGAAGTGATATTGCAGGTAATAAAGATATCAAATCAAAGCTAGGAAAGGAGTTCAAGATATCTGATCTTGGAACACTAAAATACTTCTTGGGAATAGAGGTAATCTATGCACACAATGGCATCTTCTTGATTCAAAGAAAATACTTGTTGGATGTGCTATACAGGTTTGGTATGAGTGGTTGTAAGCCACTTTCTCAGCCCATGGAGCCCAATACAAAGTTGGTTGCAGGTCAAGGAGAGGCTATACAAGATATTACACAATATAGAAGCATAATTGGTTCATTAATTTATGCTACATTCACTAGACCTGATCTTGCATATGTAGTAGGTGTTCTCTCTCAATTTTTGCATACACCTACTCATGATCATCTTATGGCGGCAAGAAAGGTGCTTCGTTACATCAAGCACACCATCAACCAAGGTCTATTTTACTCATATGATGCTGATCTAAGTGTCAAAGGATATAGTGACGCTGATTGGGCAGGTAGCAAGGATGATCGAAGGAGTACATCGGGTTATGTTTTCATGATAGGTACAAAAGTGATCTCTTGGAGCTCTAAGAAGCAACCCACTGTTGCTCTTTCATCCACAGAGGCTGAGTACAGAGGTTTAGCATTGGCTACATGTGAGCTATTATGGTTTAAGAAGCTACTTAAGGACTTGGAAGTGGAAGTGTAGGAGTTTCCTCTTTATGGAGACAACATTTCAAGCATCTATCTAGCTAACAATCCCATGTTTCATGCAAGGAGCAAGCACATAGAGGTTCATTACCACTTCGTTAGAGAAAAGGTGATGGCAAAAGAGCTAGATATAAGGTATGTGAACACTAAAATGCAGGTTGCAGACATGATGAAAAAGTTTCTTGAAGGTATAAAGCTTGGAGGATTCAAGGAAGCTATCAACATAAGAGACATAGGCTGAAGCAACAAAGGAAAAGACTTGAGCTTGAGGGGGAGTGTTGAAAGTTTTTCAAGCTCAAGAGTGTGGGAACATGCCCCAAATTGAACCTTCCACATCATCCACAATCAAAGGAGGCTGATTTCCACGAGTTGGAGGCATCAAATCATGTCCATAATGGAAAGAATTTGATTAGAGAAGATTTAGCTCACCTCTTGATGTGATTGGACCTCACTTTTGACATGTATATGCTTTTGATTGGTTAAAGAGGTTAGTATGAGGTCTTTAAAACCTCTAATGAGTTGTATTATGACTTAGAGTCGTGGAAATACGTGCCCAAGCTGCCCCCTTGCTTAAGCACACCCCCTACTAGCTGTTCTCTGCATATTTTGCAGAAATTTCACTTTTACACACTCTATCTATCTAGATGTTTTTGGCAGACCCCCCGGTCTTGTAATTGTTGTTTCTCCTTCATCCGGAATCCATTTGCAATGATTTTTGTCTTGTTGGAAAGCTTATAAGTTCTACTTTGTCTGGTATAAGTCTCAGGTTCAGTGCCTGCACATGTGCAGAGAAATGTCCAGAACAGTGTCTGTCCAGTTAGCTCATACTCTGTGAAGAGATCAAGTTATCTGTTTTGTTGCAGCTGGTTGAGGCATCATCCAGTATCCAAATGGAGTGATTTTACTCCCATTTGAAAGCTCTTAAAGTTTAGTTTATGCCTGCAAAATTTCATTTTCAGTCTCTGCATATACTCAGAGAAACTCAGAAAATACAGAACCTATGTCTGAAAAATTTCAAGATCCTAGGAGGGTTCATTTGCTTTTGCTGTGCACATAGGAGTGTTTATCCTCCAACAGAGGATATGTATGCATGACGAGAATAGATGGAATCCTTACACATAAATCAATTTCAAAAGGAAGAATGGTCCAATATTGGAGCTTCTTATACACTTTCAGAAACTAATCAATATGTATGGGTATGTATGGATTATATGCATGCAAGTGAATTATGATGATAGAGTTTAATCACAAGCTCAATGAAACATCCTTACTGGTTCAACGCAATACTGCGGAGCCTTCTCACACATAGAAGAAAATAGAAGACATATAAAAATACTTAAGAGACTGAGAGACAAGAGACAAGAGACAAGTGACAAGTGACATGAATTAAAAGGATTTGAATTAAGATACATGTATAAGATCGTCGTGATATGTCAAGCTAAGAAGTCTATTGATCAAAGGCAGTTCCGACCCTCAAACCATGACAGTTCAACCGAATGTCACACGTAAGAAGATGAGTTCCACTTCATTGACCCTATGTATGTCTAGGCTCGTAACGTCTAACTAAAGAAGTCTAAGACTCATTAAAACCAACTCTAACTCACTCACATGCTCCACCGACGGTGAGTCAAGATAGAGATGCTGGTTTCAAGAGCCTATCCTAGATTGGAGTTCTAACTTAAATTTGAAACTAGGTACTATACTCATACTAGCCCACCTTGGATCCTCACTCGCTCAACGAAGGGTGATCGTCTCAGGGAAACCTTAAGCTAGCAAGAGCCCTATGGATGCCTAACAATGATGCTCTAGGAGTTTGGAGCGGGGTTTATATAGTTTTTTGAATGAATTTGGGCCCTTGGATCTAGAGAAATCAACTCTCAACTCTAGGATCACTACTTTCAATTACAACCATTTGATTAATCAAATCAATGGCTTGGAATTATTCTTTCTACCAAATCTATTGTAAAGGAGTGAAATTTAGGTGCCTTCATTCTCCACCATTGGATCTGGGGATGATCTGGACCGCTGGATCAGTGCTGACATCAATTCGGATAAGATATGCCACTATTTTTAGAGAAAAGTTGCATTATTGATGTTTAACTGTCAAAAAAATCTTCTTTGATGAAAAAAACTCGTGGATTCTCCTTGCTTTAAGCATAAGTTCATCTCCACCCTTGAATATGAGCTCATCTTGATCATACAACATGGCTCAATCATCTTTCACAATGTGGCAGCCCTTCAACCCTTCAATTTGCTTAAACTAGAAAACTGTGGTGACCTTGAAAGCTGGACTTTGTGCTCTTTGACCCTCCAAAAAGGCTGTGATGAAGATGAAACTTTGTAGGACTATGTTTCCAAAGATCTCCTTCAGGAATATGCACAAAAAACTTGTATCTAAATCTCCCTTATACAAGTTTGACTACATTTGGAAGCTTGCAAGGTGGCATTAAGGAGTCTAGGAAACTATGATAGCCTTGAAAATTTGTACAAATATGTGGCCTTATATGATTATTATACATGCCAAACTATATGGCTAACAAAAATTCCTATACAAGATTTTGTAGGATCTAAGTGGAAAAATGACATTTTTTACAAAATGCACATGGCATATCAATGTGCTAGAAAATGCATTTACATGTGAAATTCAGGCTATACACTGCCTTTGATAGGCTTTACAAGTATATGAATTTTCATGTGATTTGGAGATATTGAAATTTTTACCCTAATTTCCAAAGTTTGACCAGCTTTGACCGCTACCCTAGATTTGCTTGATTTCCTCCAAAGTTTGCATGTGAAATCCCTTTGACATCCTTGATGCATCTTGGACTTCTCAGGGAATTCTGGCTACCTACACCGACTGTGTTTCATGTAGGCCTTCATGAGTGAGAGAGGAGAGAAAATCTCGAGGACAACATGGTATGTCGACTTTATGAGACCATTGTGAAGGGCATTTATTGTGAATTAAGAGCTCACCTCATAGCTCATTCACCTCTTACACATTGTGCAATATGTGATTGACAATGACATTGTATTTGTAAAGGATTTAATATACGTATGATCATTACATTCTCATTTCACTTTTGTGTTATGACTATATCAAAATAGTGGTTTTCTAAGCACTTTTTCTAAGTGTGTGATTGATCATTTGTCATGATTTAAAGCATGGTTGATTCAGCATACTGTCTATCATATGACTACAAAATCTTATTATCATTGGCTCTCTGGATCGTGAGATATTAATACATCTCTACTTTCTGCTGTGTTGACTATTGAATCCCGTATTTGTCAGGAAGGACTTGTGATTTGCTAAACATATTTCTCAGTGTGTAGTGCATCTTTTTTAATTAAATCACTCATGATTGATAGCTATCTAATTTAATTAGATATCTCTAGAAGGAATTAAGCTAATTGCTACTGTGCTCAGAGAACTATTCAAATCATTGAACAGGTGTATAGATAAGAATAGCAAGTTTCTTAGTCTTGGATAAACTCTTACCTATCTGTTTTAATCCATTGATAGGTGGATCATGTTCCAAGCAAAATAGGTGATTATTTATGATCATTAGCTAGCTAAAGAATCTCACTATAATCTTGAGCAATGATTATGTTAGTATATGATCAATGTCTAGCCCTCATGATTGTATGCACATTTTGTAAGGCCCCCATTATGAGGAGAAGCCAAGCGTGCATTACCCATTTGATGGGGATCCCAACTTGCATGTTGGATGAAGGTCATATTGGACCATGTAAGGTATTGTAAGGAAAGGGAGTTACCAGGGTCCCCAATTGTGGGGTCTGGGGCAGCGGTGAGCAGCCTTGGCTGGGGGGTCCAAGGGGGCCAGCGGGCCCCTTGGCTGGGGGGTCCCAAGGGGCCAGCGGGCCTCCTGGTGGGGGTCCGAGGGCAGCACCCCCGACGCGATGGTAAAGGGAATATTCCATGGAATATTCCCTATCGGAGTCAAAAATCATTTATATTTGTTAGGTCGGTTCAACTAGTCTAAGCCGTGTATGGTAATTATGCGGGCGGTGGCCACCCACACTCTACCACCCATGTATAGCCGTCCACAGAAGGCCATCCATGATCCTATATATACATGACTTCTGCACTACATGAGATATCGAATTGAGCCAATATACCTCTACCTTCTATCTCCCTATCTAGAGTTGTCTAGATCACCATTTAAGCTCTACCTTGAGAGCGCACAAGTGGACAACGCCATCATCTTTCTACTTGCTGCTAGTAGAAAATTGTTGGTATTCTCCTATATCTGTTATCTTCTTTGCTATTGCTCCTATGTTATATTGCGTAACTATTGTCTTACATGGTATCAGAGCCGTAAGGTTCGAATAGCTTGAGAAGTTTCACTATTTTAGCCTACTAGCAGACTAGAATATCAATAGATTATTCGAGTGATTACATGATGGCTTCATCATCGAACACTAGTCTTGGAGCTTCAGCTAATGTTAATGGTGCACCTATTTGAATTTGCCCACTTGCATTCACTAAAGGGAAGCTGGATGGAACCAACTATACACTCTAGAAGTTCAACATTTCTGCAATTTTGGACTCCTATGAATTACTTGACACTGTCATGGAACCGATGGGATTGGATCCAGAGCCTATACCAGTTGAAGATCCAACAAATTCAAGATTGATGATTCAACCAGATCCAGATCTTCTACGAGCTTGGAACAGGCGAAATGCTAATGCATTATGTGCAATTGTCACTAGTGTAAGTGATTTTGTGCTTACTTTAGTTCAGCATACTACTAAAGCACATGAGGCTTGGGGCATATTGGCTCGTCAATATGAGACCAAGAACCACACTAGGATACATAATTTAGAGAATCACTTGGCAAATGAAAAGCATTCTGATTCTAAAAAGGCTGAAGATTTTATCAAACGGATAAAATATCTTCAAGATCAATTGGTTGCAATTGGTGTTGTTATAACACCAGAAGAGCTGGCTTGAAGATGTGTACGTGTTCTTCCAGCAAAGTATGATGGATTAGTAATAGCCCCTAACACTCAGGTAAGACCAACTCCCCTCATATTTGAAGAGTTTTGTGCTATGCTTTTAGAAGAAGAGATGTGGTTGAGGAATCAACAAAGTACAAGTGACGCTGCATTTTCAGCAAATGCAAAAGGCAAAGGCTCTTCTGATGTATCAAAGAAGAAGCCAAAGAAGAAAAAGTTCACAAGAAGTTGCTTCTATTGTGAAAAGAAAGGCCATGCCATCAAGGATTGCAAAAAGAAGCAAGCTGATGAACAGAATGGGACTGTAAAATCATCGTGGAAGAACAAAGAGTCTGCAAACAACACATAGCTGGAACTTTGGGTAGCTATTGAAGAGGTATGTTCATCTGCTCAAGCTCGTGTTGATGAACCATGGATTTTAGATAGTGGAGCTTTGCCATTATGGGAATCCATCAATGTAGTGGTGGGAAATGACTCCAAGTGTCCAGCCGAAGGAACTGGAACCATCTCTTTTATCACTTCTCTAGGTGTTGAGAAACATTTATCCGATGTTCTCTATGTACCTACACTTAAAAGAAATTTTTTGTCAGTTTTTGCAATAACAGATCATGGACTCGAAGTTCACTTCAATAAGAGTGGTGCAAAAATCATGGATTCATCATGTAATGTTGTAGGTAAAGGCATACGACGGGATAAATTATATGCATTAAGTGCTTTAACTGCTACAGAAGATAAAGACATAAGCAGGTTATGGTACCAACGGTTTGGGCATCTCGGATTTGCAGTTTTGAAGGAGATGCAAAAAACAGGGATGCTTGCTCATCTGCCTCCATTTTCAGAGTTGCAGGAACCTTGTGAAGCTTGTATGATGGGCAAGCAATTACCACGAAAGGCATTTCCAAGAGAGGCCAGCAATCGATCTCAAGCTCCTCTAGAGTTGGTACATGATGATCTCTCTGGTAAAATGTCTACACCAGCTTTAGGAGGATCTTTCTACTTTTTGTTGTTAGTCAACGATTATAGTAGAAAGATGTGGGTTTATTTCATTCGAGAGAAGGCTGATGCTTTTGAAAAATTTAAAACGTGGCATAAGTATGTGGAAAATGAACTAGGAAGGAAAGTGAAGAAACTCAGAACAGATAGAGGAGGTGAATTCTTGTCAACAGAATTCAACAATTACTGTAAGGAGAATGGTGTGAAAGGGCAACTTACCACAACTCATACACCTCAACAAAATGGCATTGTTGAGCGTAGGAACAGGACAGTAGTTGAAATGGCTTGTTGTATGTTAAAGGCTCAAGACGTGCCTGATTCATTCTGGGCAGAAGCAGTCAATATAGCAGTCTACATCCTCAATCGAAGCTACACAAAAGCACTCAAAGGGATGACTCCTCAAGAAGCATATTCTGGTAAAAAGCCTTCAGTTTTGCATTTCAAAATTTTTGGTTGTTTCTGTTATATTCCTGATTCAACAAGGTCAAAGTTGGATTCAAAAAGCAAAAAGTGTATCTTCCTAGGATATAGTGAAAAGTC
The DNA here is from genome assembly GCA_020310875.1 of Ceratopteris richardii. Lineage (NCBI taxonomy): Eukaryota > Viridiplantae > Streptophyta > Polypodiopsida > Polypodiales > Pteridaceae > Ceratopteris > Ceratopteris richardii. The sequence goes on along the minus strand of CM035416.1, from coordinate 41,606,049 downwards.
TAAAGCATACAGGTTGTGGGATCCTGAGGCAAGGAAGATTGTCAGCCGAGATGTGGTGTTTGATGAACGACCACACTTAGTAGAAGATAAAGGTAAATCTACTATCTCATCAAACGGAGAAATATCTCACCTTGTGCCTATCAAAAGACAGGTTAAAGTTGAGGAGGAGGAAACATCTGATGGAGAAATTTCCTCAATAAAAAGCCAACCAGTTGTAGCTGCACAATGTAAGCCACTACCAAAGTGGGCACAACAACTCTTTGATGATCACAATCCACATGTAGATGTACCATAATCATCCTCAGATGGATTACAAAGATCAAAGAGAATAGAGGAGCAAAGAAGAGCCTCCGAACACATTGTTAACATGGCTCTCATGGCATATATCATGGGCTCGATAAAGGAACCTACCACCATTGAAGAAGCCCTTGATGATCCAGGTTGGAGAGCGGCAATGCAGTCTGAGTATGATAGTATACTCAAAAATGATACATGGGATCTAGTAGACTTGCCACCAAAGAAGAAGGTAATAGGTACTAAATGGATTTGGAAAGCTAAGTATAAAGCAGATGGAACATTAGAAAAGTATAAGGCAAGATTAGTTGCACAGGGTTTTTCACAGATTGAAGGATTTGATGTTCAAGAAACTTTTGCACCAACAACACACATGACAACTATTCGGACGGTACTTGCAGTAGCTGCACAAAAGTCCTGGCCTATTTTCCAAATGGATGTCAAATCTGCATTTTTGAATGGTCACCTCAAGGAGGAGGTACATGTATCTCAACCACCAGGTTTTGAGGTGCCCAATTCAAAAAATAAAGTTTGCAGGTTGAAGAAAGCTTTGTATGGACTTAAGCAAGCTCCACGGGCTTGGTACCAACGGATAGATAATTTTTTCAAAAATATGGGTTTTGAGAGAAGTACTTCTAATGCTAACTTGTATGTAACAAAAAGGGATAGCAAGCTAGTTGTTGTCATTGTATATGTAGATGATTTGATCATTACAGGAGATCATCAAGAACTCATCAATCAAACCCGAATCAGCTTGGGAACTGAGTTTGAAATGACAGACTTAGGTCTACTCCATTTTTGTCTAGGAATTGAAGTATGGCAAAGGAAGGATGGCATTTTCATCTCACAACAAAAATATGCCAAAGAAATTCTCAAGGAATTTGGAATGATGGATTGCAAACCAACTAGCACACCTATGGAGGTAAATCATAAGCTATATTCTCACTTGGTTCATGAATATTTTCTTGGGTAAGTAGGAAGCAACCAACTCTCGCACTCGCCTCCACTGAAGCAGAGTACAAAGCAGCTTGTTTTGCTTCTTGTGAGGTAGTCTGGTTAAGGAGAATTCTTGTAGATCTAGGCTTTCCATCAAATATGGAGACTGTACTCAAGTATCATAATCAAAGTTGTATGGCTATTGCAAAGAACCCAGTATTTCATGCTCACACCAAGCACATAGAAGTACAGTACCATTACATTCGTGAGCTAATTGAAGATGAATTGTGGAGCTAGAATATTGCCCAACAGAGGCAAATTGTGCTAACATATTCACTAAAGCACTTGGAAGAGAGCAGCTCAATAGGCATATTCAGTAGATGGGCATAGGACCGAGACCTACTTGATTTATCATCAGTAAACATTGAGGGGGGGTGTTAGTATATGATCAATGTCTACCCCTCATGATTGTATGCACATTTTGTAAGGCCCCCATTATGAGGAGAAGCCAAGCGTGCATTACCAATTTTATGGGGATCCCAACTTGCATGTTGGATGAAGGTTATATTGGACCATGTAAGGTATTATAAGGAAAGGGAGTCAGAAATCATTTATATTTGTTAGGTCGGTTCAACTAGTCTAAGCCGTGTATGGCAATTACGCAGGCGGTGGCCACCCACACTATCGCCCATGTATAGCCATCCACAAAAGGCCATCCATGATCCTATATATACATGACTTCTGCACTACCTGAGATATCGAATCGAGCCAACATACCTCTACCTTGTATCTCCCTATCTAGAGTTGTCTAGAATCTTATGTGATCAATCTCTTGTAAAACCCATTCACATTTACTTTTGTAAAGGTATCCTACAACCATGAGGAAGTAAGGAAGCATCAATAGATAAATAGATAGATAGATAGATAGATAAATAGATAGATAGATAAATAGATAGATAGATAGATAGATAGATTGATAATTCCTTCTAGTCCACAGACTATGTTTGTGGTCTCTTGTGCATTCAATTGGACCTCTCTTAATCGGATCAATACTTAGGTTGGAATCAATAGGTATTTTGTTAGAGCAGGAAGGATTAGCCACATCGTCTTAATACAAATCAGATGCTCCATCCCCATCATGTATCTGCTCAGCCTCACCACCTCTATTGAGGCCTCCATTTACAATATCTTTTGTCATTCTCTCTCATCTCCTTCGTCTCTGCTATAGCATGTGCATTAATTTGTGCTTTGTTCTCTCCTAGGGAAGATCCAATCATGGCATGTCGAAGCTTGTATCAACGATCCAATGTAGTCAACCTACTACGTATAGCTTTTTTGCATACCTCTCTTATTTTCAAAGCATTGAGAAATCTTGAGTGCAGGCGTATGTGGACTTATCCATCTTCAAATCCATGAGAAGGCATTGCGAGTGAAGAGTTGCCCACTAATGCAAAAGGATTGGCCTACATGAACTTAGCTTATTTCCATATTGATTCAAAACGACATGAATCTTAGGGATGTCAAAGGTTGCATGACCCAAATCCTCAAGAGGAACAAAGGTGTTGGGCACCTTGAATATATATGGCTTACTTAAATGACAAGAACCAATGTATAGCACGCCTATATACTCTAATGATTTTGGAATTCTACACAAACTACCTACATGCATCATTCTACCATATTTTGTTTCTTTCTCTCTACCACACATAATACATGAACAATAGGAAGAAAAATCGAATCTCTCTTTCTCTCTCTCTCTCATTCCTCTCTCTCTCTCGGCATGGTAGCGAGGGATGGAGAGCATGAACAAGAAACTAAAAAGGCATGAACAAGAAATGTAAAGGATGAACAACGAAACCAAAGAAGCGTACCAAGAGAAAATCCACATGGAAAACCAAATGAGCATGGGATCTTATTTACAGGTTTTACCTAGGGCTTCTCTCTAGAATTTTCTAGCCTCCTTATTGGCCCTTTTCTATTTTTAAAATCTTCTTCCATATTCTTTTTATGTTTTTGGAAAATCCCATCTTTTATTTCTATTTTGGTTTTTCTTCTTTTAATTTTTCCAATTTTTCTTTTTTCTTTTTCTTTTCAGATTTTTTTTGGAATACATGGTGTGCAAAAGATGCATTGGCAAGGTCTTATCTTCTTAACTCTATATCTGATTTCCTTTTACCTCACATCAGGAATTGTAAGACTTCCCAAGAAACTTGGGAAACCTTGTCATCATACTTTTCATCTAATACAAGGGCCAGGAAGAATCAATTGTGGATTGAATTCGCAACCCTTAGGAAGCAACCAAAGCAATCAGTCTCAGAATTTGTGACCAAGATCAAGGATGTGGCAGACCAATTAGCAAGCATAGGAGAGGAGATTGAAGAGGAACAAATAGTAAGGCAAATAACCAATGGACTAAAGGCAGATGATAAGTGGGAAAGCTTCACCACTGCAATGGATCTCTACATGGATATGCATACCCCAGATCTCACAACTCTGATGGGCCAACTATTCACACATGAAGCAAAGTTCACAAAGGTTGGAGATACATCTAAAGGTAACACTCCTTCTGCCCTATATACTGATAAAAAGGTTAAAGACAAAGGTAAAGGTAAAAGGCAAGAAGATGAAGGTTCTACCTCCCAAGCCAACTATGCAGGGAGAGGTAGATCTTCAAGAGGCAGGGGCAGAGGAGGTAAGCAAAGTAGGGGGAGACCCTACAATTCATCACCATGCAATATTTGTGGATTGCCTAACCACACCATAGATGAGTGCTACAGAAACTACAAAAATCTGAGAGGAAGAGGCTATCAAAGAAGTGGATACTCTCAAGGTAGAGGAAGGTTCAACCAACACCAAGGCTACAATGGCTACAATAATAACTACAACAACAATTACAACAACAACCACAATGGTAACTACCAAGGAGGATTCAGAAATAGGAAAGACTACAACAACTACACAGAGGAGCAAGATGACTCTCTATTGATCATGAATATGACTTCCAAGTCAGGTATCAATGATGATCATCTGTTTTATATTGTTTCAGGGTGTTCTAATCATGTAGCTGGCAATGTGGCACTACTCTCTGATCTTGAGGAACCCAAGGGCAAACATCAAGTACAGACAGGTGATGATACTAAGCATTCTGTAGTAAAGATTGGAAATGTAAAAACTTGTGATGGTAACCAGAACCTATTGAGCAGGGTACTTTATGTACCAACTATTACCAAGAACTTAATGAGTGTTGGTCAAATTGTGGAGAAAGGTTTGCAGGTCAGATTCACTCAACATGGAGCATATGTGGAGGACCCAAGACATGGATTCAAAAGGATAGCCAAGGGAGAAAAATCAGGTAGATTATTTACTTTTGAGCTAGAAGACACCAAAAACATTGCTTTATATAATTACAAGGATCAAACACTTTCAGAATCAGAAATATGGCACAAGAGACTAGGGCACATAGGTGAAACGACCTTGAAGCAAATGAGCAGAGATCAATGTGTGCTTGGGATACCTAATGTATCCAAGCAACACATGATTTACAAGTGTGGTGCTTGTCAATTTGGTAAGTCTCACAGGTTACCTTATACAAGGAAAGGTTTTATGCATAAAGACTACCTAGACTTGGTGCACACAGATGTTTGGGGACCTAGCAAGGATCCCTCCATTTCAGGATCAAGGTACTATGTGTCTTTCATTGATGATTATAGCAGATGGGCTATGTTATACTTTATGAAGCACAAGGATGAAGTGTTTAATTGTTTCAAAAGATATCTTGCACTAGTTGAAAATCAAACAGGAAGGAACTTGAAGAAGCTAAGGTCAGATGGAGGAGGTGAATACTTCTCAAATGAATTTGAGGACTTCTTGCAGGAAAGAGGCATCAAGAGGGAGATAACCACAAGGTACTCACCTGAACAAAATGGGGTAGCTGAAAGAAGGAATAGACTTATAGTTGAAACAGCCAGGTCCATGCTTAATGAAAAGAAGTTGCCAAATTATCTTTGGGTAGAGAGTGTATCTACTGCCACCTATCTCATAAACAGGTTGCCATCAAAGTCACTTGATGGAATGACACCTTATGAAGCTTGGCATGGTAAGAGACCATCATTGGATCATTGCAAAATCTTTGGGTGTGTAGCATATGTGCATATTCCCTCACAGGTAAGGGGAAAACTAGACCCTAAAACAGAAAAATGTATTTTCATTGGTTATGACTTGAATCAAAAAGGGTACAGATTCTACAACCTAACCAATAAAGGGTTCAAGGTAAGTAGAGATGTCATCTTTGATGAGAATGACTCATGGTATGAAAATGAATGCAGGAAGGCTAGTCTACCCTATGATTTAGAAGAAGAGTCTCCAAAACTCTCAAAAGAAGAACCAATCGAGAAGGAAGACTCAAGTTCAGAAGATGATGACACAATCAATCTTGAAGAATTCAAGGCATGGAAGTCCAAAGGCAAGTTAAAGATGAAGAAGCTTGAGGATATACCAGAATCTTCAACTCAAGCAATGAGGAGATCACAGAGAGAAAGTAAGAAGCCTATCAGATACGGGTATGATACATCCCTTGTTACTAAGCATTCAATTTATCTCGCAAAGGACTTGTTAAGTGAAGAACCAGGTTCATATGAAGAGGCAATCACCAAACCAGAATGGAAAGGAGCTATGGATGAAGAAATAGAAGCTCTCAAGGAGAGTGACACTTGGGACTTGGTACCCAAGAAGGACTCTATGAAGGTGATAGGATCCAGATGGATCTACAAACTAAAGAGGAACTCTGATGGTACAATCAACAGGTACAAAGCTAGGTTGGTAGCCAAGGGTTTTGCACAAACCCTAGGCATTGATTATGAGGAGACATTTTCTCCTCTGGCTAAGATGCCAACAATCAGAGTATTGGTGAGTGTAGCTGCATCCAAAAATTGGAACATGTACTAATTAGATGTCAAGAATGCTTTCTTGAATGGATGGATATCTGAAGAAGTCTACATGTCACAACCACCTGGCTATGAAGATCCCAAGAAGGTAAATTATGTTTGTAAATTGAAGAAGGCTCTATATGGATTGAAGCAGGCACCTAGAGCTTGGAACTACAGGCTGACAACATACCTCCAAGACCAAGGGTTTACTATGAGCAAGGCAGATACATCATTGTTTATTAAAAGGAGCAATTCAGAGGTAATCTATCTCTGTGTTTATGTTGATGAAATCATCATGATAGGTAATGATGTCCAAGGAATGAGAAGCATCAAAAATCAGATGATGAAGGAGTTCAAGATCAATGATCTTGGATTATTGAAATACTTTCTAGGACTTGAATTGGTTTATACTAATTCAGGTATATATATCACTCAGAAGAAGTATGTGCAGGACGTGTTAAAGAAATTTGGCTTGCAGGATGCTAAAGTCTCTAGTACTCCAATGGAAGTCAACCTAAAGCTAAGTGCTCATGAAGGGGATGAAGTCCAAGACATTACAGGATATCAAAGTATGGTAGGTAGTTTGAATTATGCTACCTTGACTAGAATTGACATAGCATATGGAGTTAGTGTGCTAAGTCAATTCATGCACAAACCAAGGGTACCTCATCTTGAGGCTGCAAAGAAGATCTTGAAGTATCTGAAGGGAACTCAGAATCATGGTTTGTACTTTCCTTATACATCAGATATTGATATTAAAGTGTATTCAGATGCAGATTGGGAGGATGCAAGGATGATAGGAGGAGCACATCAGGATACTTATCTTTTGCAGGTGATAGACCTATTTCTTGGTGAGCTAAGAAACAACCAATAGTGGCATTGTCATCCACTGAAGCAGAATATAGAGGGCTAGCCAATGCCACTCAAGAAGCTATTTGGTTAAAGCTTTTGTATACAGAGCTAGGCCTATACACTAGGCCCCCAATTATCTTTGGAGACAACACAAGCTCTCTTCACCTTGCAGCTAATCCAATATATCATGCTAGAACAAAACACATAGAGGTTCATTACCACTATGTGAGAGAGAAATTACTAAGCAAGGACATTCAGTTGACCTATGTGTCTACTAATATGCAATGTGCAGATTTACTCACTAAAGCTTTGGATGGAAACAAGTTATGCAGATTCAAATCCATGATTGGATTGCATGATGTGATTGAAGATTGAAGATGAAGACTTAAGCCAAAGTGTTTGGCTTGAGGGGGAGCTGTTGGTGTAATTTGCAAGCCCACACACTTAGCTTGGATTTGTTCTTGAAGACTCAACATGTGAGAAGAACCATAGGAACTTATGCTTGTAATTTATTACCACTTTACCCATGTAAAAGTCTAAATGACTTGGAATCTTATGGATACACCTACTTGATAGATTCGTGGAATTAGATGGGATGGAACATAGATGAACAGGTTCAAATTGATGATTGGGCTGCAAGAGATCAAGTAACAATGAAGACCAAGCATGTTAGGCTTGAGGGGGAGCTGTTGGTGTAATTACACCCAAGCCTACATACTTGATGAATACACATAAGCTTGATGTATTAGCATATCACTTGAGAAGCTTCATATGTACAACCTCTTGTAACTGTGAGTCTAATTACTCATTGTAAAAGTGATGTAGACGCATGAGGAGTTAGGAAGCTTGGAATCTCGTATCATTTGATAGTTAAAGTCAAGAGAGAATCAATCGTATACTTTAGGATTACTTTTAGGTGAGGATTTAAATTCGAATTCAAATGCTTGGCTCCAACAAAAATCTATAAAAACTTGAGAAGAAGATCCCATGTGCATCTTGAGGTTCTGAGATCATTTCCATGTACCTTCATTGAGAAGAGGAGCTCACCTCATAGCTCTCTCATTCTACACTCATTGAACAATGCCTTATTGCCAAAGACTTTGTAACTTTATATGATTTAATCAATACATGTTCATTACTTCCTACTCTCATATCTCTGTCACACTCAATCAAAACAATGATCTTGTTTGAGCTGGTTCTCATTGTGTAGTGCATCATTTTGCATGATTCAAAGCATAACATCTTAGCATGCTATCTACTTTGATCATAGAGAGTTTCATTGAATTTGATTCTCGCAATCATTGGATATCGTTCGATTAATGCTCACTGGTCTCTGACTATCAAGGCCCGTAAAACTCGAGGGAGTTGCTTTACTTGCTAAACATAATTCTTTACATATAGTTTATCATTTTAGATGATTCCACTCATCATTGGTAGCTTGTTAAGCTTATTGAAGTTCCCCAAAAGGAATGTCAATAATTGCTATTGTACTCAGAGAATTGATCAAAATACTAAGCACGTGTCTCAACCAAAACAGCAAGTTTTGTGCATTGAATCATATGCCTATCTATCTGTTTTGATACTATCATTTGTGCATCATCTTCCGAGCAACATATATGATCATTTATTCTTATTATCTTGCTAAGGAGGCCCACAACACTCCCCAACCATCAATTGTAGTAGGTGTGAAGCAAGATTTAGCTACACCAACTCATATCTTGTGATTATCCATCATCTCTCTTATAGCAAGTGTGAAGCAGGATTTAGCTATATCAACTTATCTCTTGTGATTATCCACCATCTCCTCCAACAAAGGAGAGGAAGGTAATGTTTATTTCCCTATCACTTACAAAGGTTACACTACCAAAGCCATCTTCGACATAAGCGCAGGAGTAGCTAGTGCTACCACTGCTTTGTGGAAGCATTGGGGTAAACTAGCCCATAGACATACTAGGATGAAGTTGCAGATGGCTAATGGGCACATATAAAGACCCTTAAGACTACTGGTAGGAATTATCCTGTCCACCTACGGGGTAGAATTTGAGCACACTTTTGTGATAAGCAATTTTGGAAAGAATCAAGCATATGAAATGCTTCTAGGTGGACCTTTCATGTGACAACTGCAAGTGGTACAAGATTGGGGAACCAACTCTTTGTACCTACATCACCTAAGGGTGACCACGAAAGTGAATCTCATGGACTATTCACATAGGGATATATCACCCTTGCAATGGAATACCGTACATAGGAACATGGATGAGGAGGAATCAGTACATTCTTTAGCATCAGATCCATCATGGCTGCATGAGGATACACACCTATGGCTGTGTGAAGTTGTAGCAAAAGAGGAGGAGCGGGCGAAAGCAAGAACATTAGGAACAGGACAAACCTCTAGACCTATTGAAGACCCAACATACGCACCAGTAGTGTTTCCATATGAGGAATTCCAACCCTATGGTTGGGCATAGATTTTTGCTATGATGGACATAGCAATTAACAAACAGCAATGCACCCCACATTGTGATGGACGGCTATGATATCTCCATCTTCACTATAAACCTTATAGGGGAGGAAATTGAAGGGGATAAACTCAAATGTGAGATCTCAGAGAGGAGCAAGCAAGTGAAAGAGGAAGAATGGGAAGTAGACTCTAATAGACGTGAATGTTCATCTTAAGAGGAATTTTTAGGTTGGGTAGAAGCCATTTCCCCAGACCACACAACCCCTAGGAGGTAATAGGATAATTCAAATTTGGATCAACAAAATCAAAAGGTGAGAAATGATAAAACTACCAAACAACAAGAAGAATAAGAAGCACCGTTAATGGAAGTGCGTGAAAATTAAAAAAAATACAAAGTTGAAGAACAAAAGACCATGATAAGAATGCCCAAGAGAGATAAAAATTTTGGAGAAGCCTATGATAACAAGGAGACTACAAAGAAAGTAGTAGTGGCAATCGAGAGAGGAGAAGAAAGATGTATGCACATAGGGCATGATTTGACAGACGAAGAAGAAGAAAGCTTGATCGCTTTACTGAAAAGGTATAGGGATTTGTTTGCATGGAGTTACAAGGACCTGAGAGGGGTAGATCCAGATAGATGTTCTCATAGGATACCCATGACAGTCGAGGCTAAACCCTCCAAGCAAAGTCCCTATACATATAATGATAACTACACATTGAAAAAAGGAAGATATAGATAGACTCATTGAAGTCGGACTCATTTATGAGATAGAACATACCGAATGGGTATCGCCCATTGTAGTCGTGCCTAAGAAGAATGGTAAGTTGAGTGTGTATATTAATTTGAAGAAAGTCAATGCTTCCACCATTAGGGACAATTACCCTCTGCTTATTACAAAACACTTGTTAGAAAGAGTCATAGGCAAGGAAGTCTATAGCTTTCTTGACGAATTTTCTGGCTATAATCAAGTTTCCATTGCCCCGAAGGTTCAACGTAAGATGGCTTTTGCCATTGAATAGGGTATATCTGCATTTCTTGTAATGCCTTTTGGGTTGATGAATGCACTTGCAACTTTCCAAAGGTTGATGTGCCATGTTTTCAAAGATTTTTTGAGAAAGAACCTAGAAGTGTACATAGATGATCTGTGTGCTCACTCAATCCTCAAACCAGATCATATCTGTGAGATTAAATGAATCTTTGATAAGTGTAGGGAATATCAAGTCTGTTTAAACCCTGAGAAGTTCATCTTTATGGTAAGACAAGGTAACATGCTTGCTCACATAGTTTCAAAAAATGGAATTTCCATAGATGAGGATAAGGTACGAGTGATCAATCAATTACCCACACCTAAGAACATAAAGGAGATACAAGCATTTATGGGCCATTGCGGATATTACTGATGATTCATACATCTGTATGCAATCATTGCTAAACCACTACAAAACCTGATAACTAACTCCGAGTGGATAGAAGAATGCGAGAGCTCCTTTAGTGAACTGAAATGATGATTGTGTTCTCCACCTATTCTAGCCGTGCATGATTGGAACAACCCTTTTCACATACACATAGATGCTTCTAATCATACCATAGGATGCGTGTTAGCACAACCCATGGACGAAGGGAATATTGACTTACCAATTGCATATGCCAGTATGCAGCTGAATGCCGTAGAGAGAAATTACAGCACGACGGAGAGAGAGGGTCCAAGAATGGTCTATGCCATTAAGAAATTTTGTCACTATTTATTTGCAAATAAATTTAAGTTCTTTACAGATCATCAAGTTGTCTTGTACTTAGTGAACAAACACATGGGTAGGCTAGTAAGTTGACTTTGAAGTGGTAGTCAAGAAGGGTAAAACACACGGGCGATCCGACCATGTCTTGAGGATAACTTCAGGAGTAGCAGCTATTGGAGTGGCAGACGAGGTACTAGATGCTTATCTGTTTAATGTCAAGATTGTTCCTGAATGGGCAAAGCCATTAATTCCAGTATTGACATATGGACCTTAAAATCCTCAAGTGGCTTAAAAATGGAGGTTCGGTCAAGGTCTACTCCCTCTGGCTTTAAGTTTGAAATTGCAATTGTACAAGGAAAGGCATAGTACCCATGGGACATTTTGATTAACAACAAGCTTAAACCCAAGTGGGCGCCAACATGAGGGTAATGAGAGTGTGATTAACCTTCTTTTCATCAAGTGCTCCTTTTGATCAACAACAAGCTTAAACCCAAGTGGGCCCCACATGAGGGTGATGAGACGTGATTAACCTTCTTTACAATGCCATCTAAACTCTATAGAAGCTACCCCTAGTCTATGGGATTCGGGGAGTCCCATGGGAACTAGTCCCCTTCTCTTGTACTTTTCTTTCATTATTTCAAGTCCGGGAGAGTAGGCTAAGGCCAAACTTCCTTTATTAGAAAACAAAAATCCTCAAGTGATACACCAAGAGAAGGAGGTGGTGAAGGCCTAGAGATACCAAATCCTCATTGGTAATATCTATCGGGAGGATCATCAGAATATCCTTGCTTGTTTTGTAGAAGAATAAGAGCATGACGATTGGTTGCAACTAGCACATGTAGGTGCCCTACAGCAACATCATTCCAAACAAGGGACATTACTTAACTTGAAAAGGTTAGGTGTGTATTGGCCCTCAATGGAGAAAGATGTCCGATGACTTTGCGATGAGTGTCCAAAGTGTTGTCATAGACCACCGCTAGAACACGTCACTCTATACCATGTGGCCCTAATGCCACATTGGAGTGAACCTTTGGTTAACTACCTGAGGATGAAGACTTTCCTAGAAGACATGACCCTGACATGTAAACGAGGTCTAAAGCAGTAGCCTCAAGATTATATGCTCATTGGTGATAATCTGTATAGACGAGGGGGAGACGGTTATATGAGGATATGTGTGCACGAGAGTGAATATCTCAACCTCTTGGAAGGTGCCCATCAAGGTGCAGCAGGAGGCCATTTTGGACGTGGCCGTGTTATTAAGGCCATACTATTTTCTGGATTATGGTGGCCCACTCTCCATATGGGTGCCCACACATATGTGAAATGATGTGATGTATGTTAAAAAGCTTAGTATCCTATACGCAATGATGAGATGCCCCTACGTCCCATGATGGGAGGATGCACATTCTCAAAATGGGGAATAGATTTTGTTGGACCTATTATCCCCCTTGCAAAGAACTCCCATGCCACATATATCATAGTTGCCATAGACTATCTCATTAAATGGGTACAAACCAAGGCCACAAAGAAGAATGATTGTTAGACTGAAGATATAACCGGCAGGAGATGGTTGAACCACACCCTAAGAGGGAGGATTAGGAAGTAATCCTCAACCATGGCTTTTGGGGCAAGCGGTTAGCCCATCATACTCCTATCTGGTAGGTCATGAGTTCAAATCCCACAATTGGTATCAGAGCTAAGGAAGTAGACTTGGGCAAGGCGAATGGAAGGCATTCGTGTCGATTTCAAAGGTAAGCTTAACAAAGATTTGAGTGTATCTCCCAATCCGTAGGTCGGATTTCGACTAAAATACCATTGGAAAGCTCTCCAAACAAGCATTCCAATGGAGAAACTAGATTGGGGATCCATGATACCTAGCATGGGTGAGAACTAAGTTCAAGAGACCGAGGTTGAGAGCAAGGCAAGTCCATAGGCTAGTTGCCAAGAAGCGGAAATGCAAGGTTCAATTTACAAGGGTTGAAAGCAAGGCAAGTCCGTAGGCAAGTGGCCAAGAATGAAGGCAAGGGTCAAGACACCAAGGTTGAGAGCAAGGCAAGTCTATAGGCAAAGTGGCCAAGAAGTAGAAAAGGCAAGGCTCAAGAGACCAAGGTTGAGGACAAGATGGTTCAAGAGACTGTGGGAGGGTGAGAACATCAATCCAAGGGGAGAGAAAGGATTGATCATTGAGAACAATGATCTCTAGAAGGGGAAGAGAGTGTTAGACTCAAGCTGATATAACTGGTAGGAGATGGTTGAACCACACCCTAAGAGGGAGGATTAGGAAGTAATCCTCAACCATGGCTTTTGGGGCAAGTGGTTAGCCCATCATACTCCTAGCTAGTAGGTCATGAGTTCAAATCCCACAATGATGCACGCACGAGTGCAAAATTCTTGTTTGAGAATGTCTTCAGGAGATATGGGCTTCCTATAGAGCTTGTAAGTGATAGGGGTACTCATTTTTTGAACGAGGTCATTGAATATTTATTACATGATTTCATGGTAGTACACTAGAAATCTGCACCGTATCATCCACAAGCCAATGGACAAGCTGCAAGTACTAACAAAATTCTGTGCAACATACTCACCAAGATTGTGAATAATAAGCGTTTGGATTGGGATCAACAATTGCACCATGCCTTATGGGTCTATTGAGTGGCATATAAAACAGTGCTCAATGCCACACCCTTCCAGATGGTATTTGGTCAGAATGCTTTATTGCCATTGGATTTTTTGATACCCAACCTCAAGATAGCACACAAGCATGAATGGACAAGTCATGAACTTTCCTCGAGAATACTTGACTTAGAACGACTAGGAGACACGAGATTGCATGCACCAGCAGGAATTTATGCCGCTAACAAAAAATAAAAAGCCTACTTTGATGCTCATATCAAGGACAACGGATTATGAGTAGGAGATTCGGTATTAGTTAACACCTTGAAACAACATGCCCATAAGTTAGAGAAATGGGGATATGGACCCACGATTATCAATAGGATATAGACTAGCAGTGATGTTCAACTAGCAACCCTAGAAGGAGAGGTAATGCCTAATTATATTAGTGGATGTAGAGTTAAGCTATATTAAGAACCCTTGACTAGGGATATGCTTAACTGCTAACTATTGCCAAGAAGAGAAAGGAAGAGGAGGAACAGATGAGAGCAAAAGCCCAAGCATAAGCTTTAGAATGCATTAGGTGCATGCGATTAAGAAGGAAAGGACTAGGGAGAGAACCTCAACCGCAGGACGCTCCAAGATATCTAGTGGCCATGTGTAAAATCAAAGGAAAGGATATCCCTAGTATTGCTAACAAGAGACCATTTGTTAACATCACTCTAGGTCATGACCCCATGCATACGCAAATTAGGGCTTTAATCGATTTTGGTGCAGCAACCAATGGAATTAGGTTCTTTCATTTTTTGGGACAGGAATAGGAGATGAAGCCTATCTCAAAGGATTAGGTGGATTAGAAATCCCTTGCATAGGCGAGGTGGAATTACCAGTCCCAATCAAGGAAGTGGCCATGCCAGTTAAGCTTTTGGTTTGCCATGACGAAGACCTGATAGAACCCATGATCCTAGGTTAGGAATGGCTTATAAAACTACTCGGTGAACTTAAATCTTTGTAGGCATGTACTCCAGTTGGAACTTGCGGGACGATGCCATGAGCTAGCTACCACTTAGAAGTTAGTGCCCAAAGTATTGGACTTAATAGAAGACCATCCAACTATGCATGGCCTAACTCCATCTATGAGTCGTTTAACTGGCTCCATAAAAAAGAAGCAGGAGGCAAAACCCCTCAAAGAGGTGAGATTGAGTAAGCAGATAGGATCCAAACAAGTATGGCAACGTAAGGCTCAACCTCAAGCTGGGTCTGCAACTCCAAAGACTCTATACAAGCTTGAAGGGCCAATACATGCACCCCAATCAGGCAGCTACACATGGGAGCATTCAGGAACCTCCATCTGGTCACCCTTGCTAACAGGGTGTCCACCTAGATCTGTTGTATAGAATGCCTCATTCTCTAATGGGTTGGACGCATTAGCATTGGATCTCCCTTCTTTTCAAGAGTAGAGTGTGGACATGACATCTCACCCACGTACTCAAAGGAGCAGCACATCAGGGTGGCCCCTCAAACTGTCACCTCAAGCAATCCCACGCCACATGTGGGGATGAAAAGATACATCATCAAATGAGTCAACCCATCCAGAGTTTTGACAACCCTGTCAATTTCAATCACAACAGTGGTAGTGGATTCAATCCCAAGGAAAACCTTTTATGCTCATAACCGGACACCCTGCAAACCCTATTTTGTATATTCCACTTCATCTTTTGTACCCCATCATGTTGTACAGAAATGGATTCCCAAGACTTCACTAATCATGATCGCACCTAACCAAGCTAGTCCGTACCAACAACCCTGTGATGATAAGCACCCACTGACTACTCCATCCATCTCCAGCTTTGATCTAACTACCAACCTTGTAGCTTACACTAACTTGGTAGGTGGTTCTCATGAGTTTTGGATTGTAAAAACCACGCATCTCACACAAGCACTATTTCACATGCACTACTCACATTCACTTCACAATAACACATCATTAAAACCACGCACAATGCACGGGAAGCATGTTGGTGGTGGAAAGAATGGAGGTCTCATCTCCTTGGGATCTTAATTAATTTCCATGACTAATGTGTTTTCCTCTTCACTCGAGTTTAGGTGAATTCACAGGACTTCATCATGCAACTAGGAAGCTTCACGTGTGGAGTGCTGGGATGACCCGTGGTTGATTTCTCAGCCCTTCCATTGGAGAACCTGTTAACGATGGTGCCACCCAAATTCCAAGGTTTCACAGGCCCCATGCCAATTAAAGACCCACCTATGGGTAAAACAGAGAAAGTGACCAGTAAAGTGCATTGGTTCCAAGGACTTGCGGGACCAATGGGCAAAGCAGAATTTATGTTCGAGGCCTCGATTTGCATATGAGATTTGTAGAACCAATCTTGAAGTAATTACATGTGAACGTGGTCTTGATTTGTATATGAGATTTCTTTTAGTCGATTTGTACATAACATGGTTCTGAGTTGAAGTGACCAAGAAAGAACAATCCACCACTCTCTTTGGAGGATAGTTTTCAGTCATTGCTTCACATATCTAGTGGTTTTGTCTTGACTGATCCTTGCACATCTTGATACGCATGACCTAAGGTATATTTTCAATATGTTGTTGTTTGCTCTAATCAATAGTTGAATTAGAATGGAAACATTGTAAATGCAAAACAAATACATAGGTTCCAATTTGTTGGAGTACCTGTTTCTCTTTTTCAAACCACTTCATAGGTGCCATATGATATATATATATATATATATATATATATATATATATATATATATATATATATATATATATATATATATATATATATATATATATATATATATATAGTATATGAAAAGTTTTGTGCATCTCTTACATACTCATAAGTTGTAGTAAAGTACGTGTGTCCCTATGAAAAAGAGGAAGTTTTCCTAAAACCTAGTCTCCCTTGCCTGAATTAATTAGAAAAAAATTAAATTGTATAGTGAAGGGGCATAGTGCCCTTGGGATCCCTTGTATCCCACAAAGGAGGGGTACGACTTCCCCAAGGTGCAAGAATGATGGTGGCCAAGAGTCGATAGAGAAACTAAGTTTTAGAGGGAGTTACTAACAACATTAATGATCTTTCGTTGTCCATTTACTTTTGATCTTGAAATTATCCAAAACTAGAATCGTATGGTGTTCAAAGGGCTAGGAATTCTTACAATTATGTATTCCTCTACCTAAGTAGCCAAGGGATTTATAAATTGACCAATCTTTTGGATATTAAATTGACTACATAGTTTTCTTTCCATACCTTCCAAAGTGCTTCCCCCTTGATAGCATTCCGTAAGGCAAAAGAGCAACCTATCGCTTCTCCAAGTAACACCTGCTTCTAGTTGCTTTGACTCTATAAACTCAAAACTGTGGCAAGAGCCTGTGAGAATGAGTGACACTCATGCTCTTTGTTCTGTTCTTTGATTCCATGCTTTAATCCATCTTGTTTGTTTATCATTTGCACTGGCACTCATGCTACTCTCCTAAGTCTAGAGGCAAGTAATACAAGAACCTACATTTAATATTGTTGCAAGCTTGACACTCTGTTGCACATGCACCCTTTGTGCATTATCATCACATCGAGATTAGTTGTGCAAGAACATAGATGTTGTACCTATTTACTTTCATTTACATATGCTTATATGAATATGGTTACACAAATTTCCCCATGTTCTTCATAGATTCAAATTTTTATATGTTCTTTGCAAATTTTAGTTCACTCTTAGTCTTCTCATATGCTCTTAAATATTTGATGTAAACATACCAAGTAGATAGTCATGCGAGCTGTCTCATCATCCTTCATTTTTATTGTATATTACTTGATGCATGATCATAGCATAGAGGATGACGCCAAAGATTATGCTGATATGAAGAGTTTTCCAAAGTGATCTCATCAAACTTTTTGAGCTTTTGCTTCTTTACATCTTCTTTCATCACTTGTGACGATGTGAAGCACCCTATGTGCATCATATCTTTGGAACCATTGGCGGTTGACCTGATCCATCAGCTGAGCCCTTCACTCAGATAGCATTGCGAATAGTGTTAATAGGAAAGGGATCCGTGGACGCCTTAGTTATGGCATAGTTCTCTACCTTATTCAATGCCTTAGAGTAAGCCAAAGGAGTAAACATAGGAGTAAACTATAGGTTTAGGTTCAAGAATTGAAACAAAAACCAGAGTAAGTAAAAGGAGTAAACTATCAATTGAAGTTCAAGAACTAAAACAAAAACTACACTATAAAAAAAAGCAAAAATAGGAGTACCAAATACTTCTCTCTTGACCATACAACTAAGATTAATTAGATCAAGGACTTTCAACGCCTTACAAGAAATATCCATTTCCTTCATGAATAAATGAAAATTACATTATATATAGATAATCCAATCCCAATTCCGAAAGCACTCAACACATGTTGGACTATTTCTATGATGTTTAGAGTATCTAAGTTTGACACATGCATGTAATTACAAGCTTTAGATATAAATCACCTCTAATGGGTTATCCAAGACTAATAACAATAGTTTAAGATTGATAATAGTTTTTTTCACCTCAATTTATCAATATTCCATTAAACTTAGAGCAAGTATAAAATTGAAAGAAGTGTGTATTCTACAACACAAAAGGAAAGTGGACTTCTAAAGCATTCATAGTTGAGATCTAGAGCTCTCCCCAAAGTCAATTCATGAAAATCTCTATTACTTGCACCAGAAAAGGTAGATTATTTCCCATAAAAAAAAGTCTAAATGTTTTTGGATTATGCGATGGAAGAGAACGTAAAAATTGATATGAATGGTATGGAAATAAATCAATCCTTTCTTCATAGCTCAAAATGGGAAAATGAGGAAATAATAGATGCATCAATTATCATTGAGTTCAAGTATCAGGATAGGTTTATTTGAAGAACATCCTTTAATGTCTACCTTGTGTGTCAAAAAGTTCATGATCTCTTGAAGGGAGAACTATATCCTACCATATTGCAATCACAAAGAATTTCACAATTGGAAAGTTAATGCTACTTATTTTTTTCATAGATTTTTTAGATTCAAAGGGCATACTAGGCAAGAACGAAAGCAAGAGGCTCATCACTATAGAGAGGAAAAATGAATAACCAAGATTCAAATAAATTTTTGTCTTTACACAGATAAGTGAATAAGAAAATAGTGACTACGAGAAATGGAATATATATGAAAATAAACATAGTGCTCCAATAGATCAATTCCGTATTCATAGACTACATGATTATATGTTTATAGAACACAATAATTACAAAATAAAACTAATCGAAGTTCAAGAAATACTAAAATAGAAGTTGGAAGTGAATTTCAACATTTTGCTACTCAATTGAAGGTTCCGCCAATAGTACGTGTCTAAGCACAAAAAGTGAATCCAAGAATTGAGGAAGGCATTGAGCCATAAATAAATCTCTTGAAAGGAAAATAATCTTCAAATTTGAACTTGAAAACATCTATGAGATGATTCGTTTTTTCACGTTGAAGAAAAATCTTGAGAAGCTAAAGTAAAATTAATACGAAAAGAACTCATGTAGCTCAGTGATGAGTAGCACCTCCTTTAACGTCAATCCAGGAAGACAAGAGGATGGTATGAAGACCTCGAGCAAGTGAAGGCACAAGTGCGTGAGTGAGAAGCACACAAGCATGCACACACATACACACACACGCGCACACACGGCAAGACAAAGAGTGAGAAGCAATGGAGTTCTTAGATTACTTTCAAAAAGCTCATACAAGTTCAATTCAGTTACAAGCTAGGCCCCCTAAAAAATGAGCTCTCTAGCTCTATTTATAGTTTTTGACTAGGTTTTGGCCGTGTCCAGACCTAGTGTCCGGCCTAGTTAAAAATTAGGTTCTCTACCCTATTTGGAGGTTCAAACGAAGTCTATAAAATGTGAAAACTGACAAGTAGGTACTTCTAAAGCTCCTCAAGCTCAAGGACTCCTTGGCTTGCACAAAATGGAGCTATAAAAATATGAAATGGTATTTACAATGGTTTTTAGTGATGAAAATCACTATTTTTGTAGGGGTTTCTATTAACATTTTGACATACATTTCTTGGAGCTCCCTACTTGCTCCTTCTCCTTGTGTGTCCACCTCTTTTATATGCGTTAGTGTCCTGAAAAAATATTGGCCTACTTGCCAGATCGTCATTGACTGCTCTGTCTGCCTGTACTTTCTCTTCTCTCGGACTCCCTTCGTAAGCTTCCTTGCCTTGTGAGTCCTTCAGTTCCAACACCCCCCCCTCTCTCGCGTCTGTCGTCCCTGACAGACCCTTGTTGGGTGGGTCGTTGGATGTAGTACTCAACAACGTCTTGTGCTAAGTGATGTTCTGCAATCCGCAACCCTTTGGCCAAGTCCGTGAGTAGAGCATCCCAATCTACCGGCCCGGGAACCTGTAGATGTGGTATACGTAACTTTTCTGAATGGAGAGCTTGTTCCACTGCAAACAACTGTAATAAATGTGATGGTCTGGGAATTAATATCTCTGAATGATATTCCCAGAATCTCGTGACAAACATTTCTTCAAACGTCTGTTTGAAGCAGGCTGGTAGATACTTGATACACGCGTGCCATGCATATACAACATTAATAGATGGTGTTGCGCTCATGTCGTAGACAAGGTCCTGATTACATTCATTAAATCCAAGAGCTGACAGATGAGGTTCCTTGACATTATTGAAGGTCCTGAAGGTGACCAACATGAGTTCAAAAATTTTAAGGCACATTTGGGCCATGACATCTCGTACATTTTTGAACCGGACCCCCCAATGCCAAATCGTCGAAATCATATATCCTATGGTAGGTTGGCCTTTAGGTGGTGCTAAGTAGACATAATTGAGCCATTTCTCACATCCTTTGGTTGTCAGCACAGTTTTTGTATATTCCGGCCACGACCTTCTTCGAAATACAGGGTAGTAGCATGGGTTGTATTTGATATACAAAGGCATGTTATTCCATGTCCTTACCATCTCAGGGTAGGTTTCTAGCAGACGAATCCTCCACGTAGGTTGGTGTATATTTCCCTCCTTGGCACTTGTTGGGATGTCGTCCGGTGCAAACTGTGTAGCCGAGGTTGGTTCTTTTGAGGTGTGGTGCTTGATTTCAGCATTGTAATCCGCCATTAAGACAAAGAAAGGAACATACAAATCTTCGGATGTGCCGATCCACCTATGATGGGAGAGGTTCCTAAAGTAATCTGATTTTATGACTACCTCTTCCAAACATGACATAGACGCTATCTGAACTGCCACTCTGTCATCATGGGTTGTGGCCACTTTCTCTAACCTCTGCATCCATTCAGGAGCCTCTATCTCGATGGTGTCCATGCCCTCTTCTGTTTGCTTGCCCCCTGGTGCAGGCATGGGAACGTATGGATCTTCGAAGGTTTCCTCGATTTCAATTGGCACTAAGTCCTCAGGCTCGGGCTCTACAAGAGGTGAAGGTTGACGCTCGTATTGCATGACTTTACTTCATAATTCTTCTAGTTCTGCTTTGAGTTTTTCGACTTCTTCAGACGTATCAACTATGGTTGTGACTTTGCTTGGTGACTCATGCTGGGTTGCCAGCTGCTTTAATAGGTCATCTCTTTCTCTTTCTAATGATGCATGGGCTTCTAGGAGATCGGCATGGGTTTCCAACACAATTTGCATATTCGCTCAGGGTATGGCCTTGAATCTTTCTGGGTCGATTTCCTGTGGGGAACCCTCCATGGCTGCTTCCAAGTTTTCTTCATTTTGTTTCTGCAGCCGTTTATTCTCTTCGAGTGCTGTAGACATGTGTTTGCGTAGGAGGGCCAGGTTGCATCTAAGCTTGAGATTCTCCGTTATCTGGGAGTGTAGCAATTCATCCATATGTTGCCTTTCTTCTGCATCGGACTGGGGTGGATTGGCTACTAACTGTTCATGTTGTTCCAGTAAAGTGGCGTACTGTTGTTGTAGTAGCCGCTTTTCCCTTTCGAGATCAATGAATCGTAGTTGAAGTTCTTCATGGCTTCGAAAGAGTTGCGTATGTTGGTTATCAAGATGCTGGTAGTGTTGTTGTAGTTGCAACATACACTGATACATATTATTAAATACATTATTAATAGGGGTGGATGCCGGAAGGGTGTTGAATGCAGAAGGGAAGGGAAAGGGGAAGGGAATGGAAGTGTGGATGCGGTGCCTTAGGCACCCAGATTTGTTGTGATTGTGGGCTGGCCTTCATCGACTTCTTGGGTATCCAAATAGACTTTACTTTCGCAGAAGAATTTATGAAATACTTCTTATTAGTGTCGTGTTGTTGACTACTTATAAGAGGTTTTGGCTGTGGGGTTGGCATGGTCGCAACAGGGTGTTCGCCTTTCCGCACCCACACTTGTTTCAACGGCTGAGATATTCTGCTTCGCACGTGTTTTTGGCCTCCAGTATAGGTGGTACTCTGCTCCTTCTGTATTTGATCTGCCTTTGGTTGCTACATCACTCTGGCTTTTGGAAAAGAAGGGAGTACCGTCTTATCCTTGACTTCGTTGTTGAAACAATCCTTTTTCTGCATCATACAGTTTTGGACAAGAATAGCATTATCAACTTCATGTGCACCCCTGGAAGGACCAGGAGTTCGTGCCTTACCTAATTCCTTGAGTGCCTCATTTTCCAATTCAACTGTAATTCGACTATGATTTACCCATACCTGAAGAAGTCCACTCCTTAGGTTTAGGTTGACTGCATGATCATAGATCCAGTCCTGACCCAAGACAAGAGGCTCAATGAGGTCCTCATCTTGACACACTAGTACTTTGACTGTCATTGCTTCGTCTTGAATATAGAGGGGAAGTTCCACCTCACCCATGCAAGGGGTTTCCACACCTCCCAATCCTATGAGATATGCTTCTATAGGATTGATAGTTAATTTCAACTCTTGACAGTAAGACAATTTAACAGCACTAGTGGCTGCACCTGAGTCAATCAAGGCTCTTACAGTCCTTGCACCCTTTCCTTGTCCTATATCTAAGGTTATAAAAGGACGTCGATCAATTATCCTATGGGAGCTGATATCTGAAACTTCACACATAGCCACGTGATATCCTTGATCTGCATATGCACCTGGCCTAGGTTGCTCTCTGCCTTGTCTTCTTAATTTCATTCTTCGTATGCGCTCTAAAGCTTCTGCTTGAGCTTCTTCTCGAATTTGCTTTTCTTCTTCTTTGCGTTTCTTAGCAGTATTGAGTCGACTTCGCATCTCTTCCGTCAGAGGTTCCTGATATAACTTGACTCTGCATCCGCTTATGTAGCTCGGGAGAACATCGCCTTCTAATGTGGCTAGTTGCACTGCTCCACTTGTTGAGATTCTATTAATGATCATGGGGCCCTAGCCTCTCTTCTCTAGTTTCCTTGCATGTTGTTTCAAAGTGTAGACTAGTACTAGGTCGCCTGCCTTCAAACCTTTATCCTTAACGTGGGCATCAAAGTATGCCTTCTGTCGTTTCTTAGCTGCATATATCCCTGCAGCCGCCTTCAGTCTTGTTTCTCCTAATCGTTCAAGGTCAAAAAGTCTAGAGGAGATTTCATGACCCGTCCATTCATGCTCTTGTGCTACTTTCAATGTAGGTATTAAGAAGTCCAACGGTAGCACTGCATTTTGACCAAATACCATCTAAAAGGGGGTCGCTTGGAGTACCGTTTTGTAGGCGACTCGGTATGCCCAAACAGCATGGTGTAGCTGTTTGTCCCAATCAGAGCGTTTATTGTTCAATTTCGTCAGTACATTGCATAGGATCTTATTGGTGCTCTCAGCCTGGCCATTAGCTTGAGGGTGATAGGGGGCAGACTTCTTATGTACTACCAAGAAGTCTTGGAGCAGATTTTCAATAACTTCATTCAAGAAGTGAGTGCCTCTATCACTTACCAGCTCTATAGGTAACCCGTATCTGGTGAACACATTCTCAAATAAAAACTTAGCTATTGTTTGAGCATCGTTCTTCGTTGTGGCTTTTACCTCTACCCACTTGGTTAGATAGTCTGTCGCAACAATGATGTATTCAACATGTGAACCCTTGGCTGGGGGATTAATAGGACCTACAAAGTCTATTCCCCACTTAGAGAATGCACGTCCACCCATCATAGGTTTCATTGGCATCTCATCTTTGCGTATAGGATACTGAGTTCTCTGACAAACATCACACCGTTTCACATAGGTATGTGCATCCATGTGAAGGGTCGGCCACCAGAAGCCCGCAAATAGTATTGCCTTGATCACCCGATCTGGTCCAAAGTGTCCTCCTGCTGCACCTTGGTGAGCAGTTTCCAAGATCTTGAGATATTCACTCTCATGGACACATAGTCTCAGGTAACCATCTTTTCCACGCTTGTATAGATTATCACCAATGAGTGAGTAATCCAGGGCTTCTTGCTCTAGACTTCTTTGTCTGGCCAGTGTCATATGTTGAGGGAATGTTTTCGTCCTTATGAAGGATACTAGTGGATCACTCCATTCTGGCACTATGGACACTTGATAAAGAGTGGCATGTTCCACAGGTGGTTTAGTGCAGCAGATTGGGCATGCCTTGCACAACTTTTGGACATCAGCTTCCATAGTCGGCCAATGCACTCCGAGTCTCCTTAGTGTCTGTAGGGTGCATTGCTTTGAGTAGTGTTGCTCTAATGCACCTATGTGTGCTAATTGCAACCATTTAGCGTACTCATCCTCTTCCACACAATAAGCCAAGATCCCTTGATCTGTGTGCTTGTACATACTTCTTGCCATGATGTGATACTTTTGGGCTTTTACTACCTCTCTATCCTGTGTGTTTATTACTGGGTGGTTAGGCCCATATGTCAATACTGGCACTAATGACTTAGCCCACTGCGGCACCACTTCCAAATTAAACAAGTAAGCATCAAGAAGGTCATCTGACACTCCTTGTGGGGCTTCTCCCGATGTGAGCCTAGATAGATGATCTGCTCTCAAATGAGTCTTCCCTTTCCTTACCACAACCTCGAAATCATATTCCATTAGCAAGAGAAACCATCTTACTAATCTTCCTGTATTGCATGGCTTGTTTACAAGATATAGCAGTGCCTGATGGTCAGGAAAAAATTTAAACTTATTTGCAAGCAAATAATGTCTAAACTTTTTAACTGCATATACCATGCCTAATCCTTCTCTCTCTGTAGTGGTATAATTTCGTTCAGCTGCATTCAATTGTCTACTAGCATAGGCAATTGGAAGATCCATATTACCTTCACCGGTAGGCTGCGCGAGTACACACCCAATAGCATAATTAGATGCATCAACATGAACATGGAAAGGCTTATTCCAATCTGGTGTGGTCAAGATTGGTGCTGAACATAATCGCCGTTTAAGCTCATTGAAAGAATTCTCACATTCATTAGTCCACTCAAAGTTAGTCAAAAGTCCATACAGAGGCTTTGCTATGATGGCATACATGTGTATAAACGGTCAGTAATAACCACAATGCCCCATGAAGGCTTGTACCTCCTTGACATTCTTTGGCCTAGGTAACTCGGCTATGGCTCTCACTTTCTCTTCATCAGTGGATATGCCATTCTTTGACACTATGTGTCCTAGAATCTTGCCTTGCCTGACCATAAAAACACACTTTTCTGGGTTCAGGCAGACTTGATATTCTCTACATTTGTCAAAGATTTGTTTGAGTTCAGGAATATGGGTTTGTCTAATGTTGGAATGAGCACAAAGATCATCAACATAGACTTCTAAGTTCTTCCTCAGGAACTCTTTAAATACATGGCACATTAGTCTCTGGAAGGTAGCGGGTGCATTGGTAAGCCCAAATGGCATTACTCTAAAGACAAAAATGCCCCATTTAGTGGCAAAAGCCGTCTTATGCTGATCTTCTAGAGCTATGGCTACTTGATTGTAGCCCGAAAATCCATCAAGGAAGCTGTACACTTCCTTGCTTGCTACTCTTCCTAAGAGATGCTCTGTGATAGGAAGCAGATAGTTATCTCGAATTGTGGCTGCATTGACCTTCTTTAAGTTAATGCATACACGCAGCTTTCCATTTTTCTTGGGCACCACTACGATGGGGAATACCCACTCAGTGTGCTCAATTTCATAGATGAATCCAGCTTCAACCAGTCTATCTATCTCCTCTTTGATCTTGGCAGCATAATTATCATTATATGTATACGTCTTTTGCTTAGAGGGTTTGGCATCTGAGGTCATGGGGATAGTGTGTGAGCATATGTCAGGGTCCACTCCTTTCAAATCCTTGTAACTCCAAGCGAATACATCTCTGTATTCTCTTAGCAAGGCTATTAGCTCTTGTTCTTCCTCTTCTGTCAGGTCATGGCCTATGTACGTGCATCTTTCTTCTCCTTCTTCGATGGCTACAACTACTTTCTTCGTGGTTTCTTTGTTATCATAGGCCTCCCCCGATTGCGCCTCTCGTTTAGGCATTCTGATCATGACTCTCCTGTCATCTATCTCATACTTCTTAAAATTTTCTGGGACCTCAAACAAAGATTCCTCCTCTTCTGGTGTGATTTCTCTCTTCTTTCTTTTCTTTCCTTCTTCCTTCGGGGTCACATGTGTGGCTAGCCGTACATCATTTGTAAGCTCTCCATGCCTCTGGGGTTGAAATTCTACTTCATAGAAGTATTCTTCATCTGATGCAAAAGGTGGATCCATGATGATTGACTCTAGATCGGAGTCACTTGCATCCTCAAATGCATCAGGGCTGGGTTCACACTCTTCTAACAATGCCTCTCCCATTATGGGTTCTATGGAGAAGACTGAAATGTCGTAGCCATCTTCATCACACTGAGGTGTCCATTGTTCCTCATTGATGGCTACATCCATGGTTGCTAGGATTTCTGCCCAGCCGTGGGGTTCAAATTCTTCGTCAGGAAAGACTACAGGTGCATAGGCTCGGTCTTGGATTGATCTATGTGTTTCTTTTGCACCTCTCTCTCTGGCTTTTTCTCTCTTCTCTTCTTCTATTGCTACTTTGCACATCCATAAGTGGGTGTCTTCATGCATCCATGAGGATCCTGATCCTATGGAATGCACCGATTCTGTATCATCTTTGGCTCTATGGAGGGGATTCCATTGGATAGGAGGGACATCTCTATGAGAGTAATCTTTGAGATTCACTTTGGTCGTAACACCTAAGTGTTGCAAGTACAAGGAATTGGTTCCCCAATCGTGTACCACTTGCAACTGTCGCATGAATGGTCTTCCCAAAATCATCTCATAGGCATGATTTTTGCTAAGATCACATATAGCAAATGTATGCTCGAACTCGACACCACAAGTGGTGAGAGTTACTCCTTCTAACAACCATAGGGAAGTGGTAGCAATTGCAACACCTGAGCCTGAAACTAGAATGGCCTTGGTGGTGTATCCTTGATGGGTGATAGGAAGATATGTGTTTCCCTCTTCGCCCTCACTCATGTCTCCTATCTTGTCCAATTGTATTTCTGGCACTGTTCTCTGGGATCCTACCTGGGAACGAGGTTTCGCTATCTCTGGTACTTGTTTGGCTACATGTTTCCATAGCTCTGGCCTCACTTTGAGTAGTTCTTCTAAGGTGAGGTTGCACTATACTTTAGTGTGTTTCACTACCTCGGTGTTCCTAGGTAAGATTGAGTCCTCATTTCGTACGATGACCGTGGGCGCTCTCATACATGTAGATTTAGCTTCCCATGGACCCGTGAAGTGGGGTAATTCTTGTAAAGAGTTAGACTCAAAGTCTAATCTTTCCTGAGATTGGGTGCTCTCCTGCTCCTCATAAATGGATGGGATGTCTGGTGGGAATTGGTCGTGTGCATCATCCACAAGTTCAATAGGAGGAGGGACTTCATTTTCTTTAGCCCAGTTGTCTTCTTGAATCTCTCGTAGGAATTCGGGTGTGAACCGATTCATGGAAGATGATGTGTCTGGCTCCGTAGAGTTAGGCACATAGGCTTCCTGGGCAGGATGACCTACTCTTTCACTTGCCTTGTCCTTGTGTTGAGAGGCGGGTTCCTTTTCTGATTGTGCAATTAGCCTCTCTATTCTTTCTAACAGTCCTTCAAAGTGCAACTGTGTCTTCGCTGAACTAGAGATGTTAAATAGGCAACTGGCTTCAAACATGGTTTGAGCCAACTCCACCATCTTAGCACAAATTTTAGTTCGTTCAAGCTCTAATTCTGCTCTAGGGTAGCACTTTCCATGATCAGTTACGTTTGGCCCATCTTGGATTCTGGCCTGATATGCTTTGAGCATCATGTTTAGGTCCTCGGGAGTGGGATCTGCTAAGACTGACCCTACTCTAGGGGGTGGTGGGATTAAGTGAGGCGGGTTGGAAGGCGGCGGGTCGGATGGAGTTGGGAATGGTGGAGGTGGGGTAGTGTGAGAGGGAGTTTGAGATGTGAGTTCCCTGGCTCTCGTTTCTCTTAGACTTTCCTCAAGTTCACTCATTTTCTTTGCCTATTGCCTTTTCATTCTTTCACGACTATCTCTCCAAGCTCTAGTCCTTTTCTTTGTCATGCTCTCTGTTTCACTAACATCTGGGCTCTTTTCCTGGCCTACACCTGGGTTCTGCTATAAGGCTTGGGCTCTAGTGACCACTTGTATCGGTGCAGTGGAAGTGACACTTCCTGTGGAATCTACAACTAGCCCAACAACATTGATATGAGTGATTTTCGGCATATTATTAGGATTCTTTGGACAATCTCGTAAGAGATGCTCCTTTCCACATTCTTGGCAAAAGCCCTGGATCGTCACGGACTGGGGTTGTGTAGGTGGAGGTAAGGGACAATCACGAATGAGATGATCTCCCTGACATCTGTAGCATGGTCCTCTAGGGAATGGGGGTCTTACTTGCCTAGGTTGAGGTCTAGGGTTGGGGTTTGCATACATGACGTTTGTGTAATCTGACTCCCAACTAGGTTCATTTGGCTCTTCACTATAGTAGGACTCACCATGTTCAGGAGACTGCATGTAGTAGGCCTGGGGGCTATCAACATGTGTAGAATCGAAACTATGGTCACTAGGGTCACTCTTTGATAGCAATGGGGTTACTGGCACTATGGCCCTATTCAGGTTTTCTTCTGCAGTTGCATACTTTACAGGGATCACATTGGATGGAGCTAGAGGTTGTTGGGCTAACATAGGCTGAGGCCTTTGCTGGGCCTGATATTGTGGTTGGTAGGTTTGTTGGGGCCTAGCATACTGCTGTGGTGGATATTGATTCTGATATCTGCCTTGTTGGTATGGCTGAGGGTAGGTTTGCCTAACCGCTTGCTTATTGTATGGGCAGTCTTGTGCTGAGTGATTTGCGTATCTTCGTTCTATGGTGCAGTACTGGCTACTAGGATTTACTTGGGGTTGAGCCATAATGGGACATACATTTTCCATATGGTCACCACCGCAAGTATAGCACCTCTTTACTAGGGCAAACCTTGGGATTTGTTTGCTAGAGACACCTAGTTTTTGTGCCACTTTCTCAGTGAGTTCCTCAATTGATGTGGATTGCGTGGAAGAGAGGCTAGAGGCACTATCTGAGTCTTTGTAGATTTTGGAAAGCTCTAGCTCTTCCCCTAGGTTATCCTCGATGTCAATGCACATGCGTACACACTCTTCTATGGTCCTAGGGTCCTTCAAGTACACATAAGATCTCAATTTGGTACTTAGCAATCCATCCAAGAATAAAGCCACTTGCTTAGCTGGTGTGGGTAGCTCCTAAACAGGGCATCTTTCAAGATATTGCCTAAATCTTCTTGCTGCAAGTCTCACGGTTTCTTGAGGGGTTTGCTTGAAGCTGTGAATCAGCGAGGAAGTGTTATGTCTTATGCCACTTTTAGAGAATTCGATAATGAATGCCTCTAGAAGTTGGTCTATGCTCCTGAACTGTCTCTCGTTTAGTGGCTAAAACCATGTCAGGGCAATGTTCCTAAGGGTTAGACCAAAGGCATTGTACTGCGTGAACAGATCTTCAACTTGTTCAGCTCTCAAGACTTGCCTAAACTCAGCCACATGATCGTATGGATCTCCCGTGCCATCGAAGTAGTTCTTCATGGACTTAACTAGCTGAGTCTGTCTCAAAGTCCTTGTGTGCTCTCTAGGTCGTGGTAGAGGGAATTCATTCGCATTTCTTTGATTCCTGGGAGCTCTAAGTACCTCAGGTTCTACTCTATTTGTTTCCGTTCTCGTTCTTTCTCTGCCCCCTGGGTTGGCAAAGCTTACTTCTGGCCTATCTCTACTTCTGTCTCTTTGAGTTCCATGAGCTTGGGATATTCCAGCTCTAGGGTGACCATAGGACACGTTCGATCTTGGTTGGGGGAAAACGAATTCACCCTTCCAAGTATAAGCATGTCTGTCATGTTTTGTAACCACAAAGATCCTCTCTGAAGCGTGATCTAAGTAGGTCACCTTGCCTGGGCTATCAGGATCCTTGAACTCATAGATCAGGATTGACTCTACATCATTTGGCCTATTTGATTTATACCTCCAAAAGGCTTCATCGGTCTCTTGGTTTAGGAGCAGATCGATACTCTTATTGTCCTGGGGAACCCACTCAGGATTGAGGATTCTAGTAAGAACAGATTTCCCTCGAGGGGTCCTAGGCTCACCTCCTACGTTTCCTTGTTCTAGGTCATCTATGTCCGTCTCGGGGATCACATTCCCAAATTCATCTGTCCTATCTAGGTGACTGGTGACTACATATATTGTCCCTTCCTTGTCTAGGTATGCTCCGTTTTCAAACTTGACAGTTGGGTGCTCTAGTCCTATGGATTGGTCAGGGTTTTTAATCTGGACCACTGATCTTCCTAGGCCGTCCTCATAGACGCTAGCACCTAGTCGGTTGGTCCTAATGTATTCCAATTGCATCTTGTAGGGGCCTTCCACCCTATACAGATATGGCACACCTGAGCTTCCTGTAGGTCTGTCCATCCCTTGAGACATCTCTGATTCACTAGTCTCAGAGCTAGGGTAGTGCGAGTGGTGGCTCAACTACTCGGCCCAAGACCTAGCAGTATGATTAACGCTAGCCTCTGAAGACCTAAGACTTTGTCTATCCCTTACTAGATGCCGTCCTGATCTAAGGTTCATATGCCTATTTAAGTAGCCCCTATTTTGCCCAAGTACAACCTCGTTGCTGACTTCTTTTGTACCAATTACTTGATTCCTTCTTATGTTGATTATCGTGTTTATACTCTTGTCTGATATCACGTCATAAGGAGCATTTGAGTTAATTTCCGCACTTGGAGTTGATTGTTCCACGTTAAGTCTTTTCCCTTAGAGTTCTCGGTCACACATAGGTTGTCTCTTGAGCTTGGTTTATTAGATAGTCTTTGACTTGTCACGTGCCTATCGTGTCCTGACTTACTCCTAGCACTACTCGAACTTAGCCTATGCTAGGAATTGACAAAGGGAGTTGAGAATATTCTGACCTTTCTTGCTGATCCCTTGTTCTTTAGTGCTTGAGAACCCGATTCTCAAGCTTGCACAAAGCCCTTGCTTTGGATGTTCTCAATTGCTCTCAATGGACCTGTAAAAGTCCCAGAGTTAGTTCAAGACTTAAATTCCAATGACTGACAGATCACTTTCATGCATGTAATTCACAAACCAAATTCCCCTTTGCCTTTATGGAAAATAATCTCAAGGATCCTTTAGTTTTCCTACCCCGGGGTATCCTCCCCACGAGCTTTCCAACAAGACAAGAATCACAGCAAACGGATTTCGTATGAGAAAGTTATGACAGTTCAGGGTTCTGGTGCTAAAACAAGGTTCAAACAGGCTGACAGATCACAGGGTTTTTCTCAAAAACACATGTGTAGGGACCTCACAAATCACTAATGACTCTCTAATTATGCCCAAAACTCCCCCAGGACTTGGAAAAATTAACCCTAAAATTTTGGCCAAAAAGCCTGTCAATCGCGATCGACAGGTCTGTCAATCGCGATTGACAGAGGTGTCCGCCGGGGCCTGTCGGTCGCGATCGACACGTCAATCGCGATCGACAGAGTCGATCGTGGGTCCTGTCAATTGCGATCGATGGTGTCAATCGCGATCGACACTTTTTCCGGGATTTTCGCCGTGATTTCAGTCAATCGGGGATATGTCCGTCGCGATGGACACGTGGTAACGCGAATTTTGGTGTCAATCATGAATTTTCAGTCGGTCGCGATCGACGGTGTCAATCGCGATTGACTGAATCCTACGTGGCAGTTAGTCGGTCGTGAGGTCTGTCGGTCGCGATTGACAGGGTCTGTCGGTCGCGATTGACAGGGTCTGTCGGTCGCGATTGACAGGGTCTGTCGGTCGCGATTGACAGATGTTGTCGATCGTGGCTGTCGATCACGATCGATGGTGTCGGTCGCGATTGACAGAGAAACACGGAATTTTTCAATTTTGTTTAGTGATTTGGAATGTGCTCTTTCTGCTTGTCCTAGTGGTGCACTTAGTTTTACCAATTGGTCGAATTTTCTGTCGATCGCGCGGCGACACAGAGATAGTTTCTGAGTTTTTCCGTACCTGCACAGCGTGCTGGAGGGGATGATACAGCTGGATCCTGCAAGAAAACTCAACAAACATGCAAAAACAATGCACACAATATTGCTCTCTCGCTCTCTCTCACAAGTGGAATGAGGGAAATGGAATGGAGAAGGTGATAAGATCAAAACTGAAAATTTTCGCGATGATGGAGATGGAGGTGGGAGATGGTGATGATGATGATGGTGATGATGGTGGTGAGGTAAGAAAGAGAAAAATAAGAAGAGTAAAGAAATTACCTACAACGCC
This sequence comes from Ceratopteris richardii, assembly GCA_020310875.1. NCBI lineage: Eukaryota > Viridiplantae > Streptophyta > Polypodiopsida > Polypodiales > Pteridaceae > Ceratopteris > Ceratopteris richardii. The sequence goes on along the minus strand of CM035416.1, from coordinate 41,573,452 downwards.
AACGTCTCAAATCTACGTCTTACCATCACACGCTCGTCCTCAAAGCTCGATCCCCGGCAACGGCGCCAAAATTTGGTGTATCTCAGTGATGAGTAGCACCTCCTTTAATGTCAATCAGGGAAGACAAGAGGATGGTATGAAGACCTCGAGCAAGTGAAGGCACAAGTGCTTGAGTGAGAAGCACACAAGCATGCACACACATACACACACACGCGCACACACGGCAAGACAAAGAGTGAGAAGCAATGGAGTTCTTAGATTACTTTCAAAAAGCTCATACAAGTTCAATTCAGTTACAAGCTAGCCCCCCTAAAAAATGAGCTCTCTAGCTCTATTTATAGTTTTTGACTAGGTTTTGGCCATGTCCAGACCTAGTGTCCGGCCTAGTTAAAAATTAGGTTCTCTACCCTATTTGGAGGTTCAAACGAAGTCTAAAAAATGTGAAAACTGACAGGTAGGTACTTCTAAAGCTCCTCAAGCTCAAGGACTCCTTGGCTTTCACAAAATAGAGCTACAAAAATATGAAATGGTATTTACAATGGTTTTTAGTGATGAAAATCACTATTTTTGTAGGGGTTTCTATTAACATTTTGACATACATTTCCTGGAGCTCCCTACTTTCTCCTTCTCCTTGTGTGTCCACCTCTTTTATATGCATTAGTGTCTTGAAAAAATATTGGCCTACTTGCCAGATCGTCGTTGACTACTCTGTCTGCCTGTACTTTCTCGTCTCTCTGACTCCCTTCGTAAGCTTGCTTGCCTTGTGAGTCCTTCAGTTCCAACAACTCACATTCATCATGAGAGAAGGACCCATGATGTCAACTTTAGTCAAGAAAAAAGATATACATTGACATAGGAGCTGTGGAAGAAATTCAAAGATGATATAATTGCCTCAAAACTCGTCATTATCTTCATCCTACGAAGACGTTTGATGATCGTTTGAAGCTCAAATTCTATAGTACATAGAAGGCATAAGTAGATGAAATCTTTGTTTCGTTGTTGTATAATTAACATTTTGTTTAAAGATGAAGGACTTTGAATTTAGTGTGTACTTGAATTTGACTATTGGAAGAGACTATTACATGTAAATACCAGAATCATTATGTTACATGTTATTGAAAGTCACGGATATGATGGAGTTGTTTCTTGTAACATTTAGAAATCTGCCAAGTCACAAATTTGAAGACAGAAATTTTTATTCGAGATAATTAGAGGTACTTTCATAGCTATTTCGCTTGATTCGAATATATTCGCATTCAATACATGATCCAATTCAATAATAAGGCAAGCGTAGTCTTCATAGTTGTTTCTTTTCCAAACACTTAAAGCCAATTTTCTTTTCAACTTGGCTGGGCATATAAGATTTAGTGTGAATGTCATAGCATTTTTAAGCAAAGTTGATCCAATTGAAACCGTGATGCAACCCGACCCGACCTCTATAAAGGCTAAAAATTGGTAGGAAATCATTTTTAGCGTGCATTGTTAATCCATTATGTCAACATGAGGAATATTTACTCAGTTTACTTGTGATGCAAAGATCATAGACAAAGAAGATAATTCTTTATTGAAGATGGTAGAGAGGAAGAGCGAAGAGTGTTGCTGAAGCATCTGGCATAAATGAGCAAAGAGGAGACGAAGATCCATGATCAAAAAATAAGAAAATCAATAAGATACGCAGGATTGTATTTTAAAAGATACGTTTCCATTGAATATAATTTCCACTACTCATATTTATAAGATTAGCCTTGGTGAGAACCCTTTATAGCATTAAGAGATTAAATCTCCTTCTCGAAGAGGTCTACGAGTCGCTAGACCTTAGAAAAGTATCTTTGTATATTTGTAGAACCAATCTTGAAGTAGTTACATGATAAGTTCACCTCAATTTGTATATGAGATTGTTTTTTTAGTCATTTTGTACATAACATCATTATGAGTTGAAGTCACCAAGAAAGAGCAATCCACCACTCTCTTTGGAGGCTATTTTTCATTGATTCTTTCACATATCTAGTGGTTTTTTCTTGATTGATCCTTGCACATGTTGATACGCATGACCTAAGATATATTCTCCATATGCCCTCCTAACTATATGTACTAGCATATACAACCAATCTTCATGCAAAAGAGATTTATGCATAAAATATCAACTCATGCATGTATAAGATTTCACGGAATTTGTGAGAGAAGAAAATAACGAACTCTTTAACCCTGTTCTTTCCATGATCTTGGTGAAGAATCTATCTTGCCTTTGAATTTTATCCCATGGAACTTCGTTCCATAGTTTCTCTCACGCCTTTCAAAATCTCTTACAATGGAACTACACATTAGTGGGTTTATTCACATGTAATAAAAAAATAGCTCATATGAGCAACATTATAGCAAGTAAACTCATATGCAATATGTAAAATGATAGTAAAAAATGTATAAACTTATCTTCTCGGAATTCTTATGCATCCATAAAAAATTGTCGAATAGGAGCTAGAGGTGTGCTCTTCATCTTGTCTCTCCCGCTTAGCTTGTTGCTACGCCATGCAGTAACAAAAGGTGGCGGAAGAAGAGGAACATTGCCAAGAAGCAACACCTCTTTGTTCTTGATCCTTTCTTGCTGTACGTCGCTTCCAGATAATAGTGCCGAATCATCACTCTTGTCACAGCTGTTGCAACAGGATGTGGAGGCATTCGCGCCCCCAATCTTCAATCATTCGGACTACGGACTATGGTCCCCGGTCACGTCAACATAGCCCTCTAACATCTACCTACGAGGGAGGCGAACCATCTGAGATTCATGATGGTTGTCTCAAGATTTTGAACGAAACTGCGTCGCAATGGAAAATAGACGGAGTGTTTCAACCCATCTGGATGATGAGGAGTTAGCAGAACGATCCTATGACTGCATCAATCTTCTATCACATACTAACTATAGAGGTTGTGAGGAGTTGTCGACGTGCACACAAAACCCACTTATATGATATATTATGAGGTCTCAGCTATGGAGAGTTCTGATGCTTGTAGCTTTAGTTGGTTGTAGAGAGCGCGAACTCCTTCCATGGGCTGTTGCATGGGTTGTGCACACCTCCCATATCCCATACAATGGGAGACAATCGAGCCTGTTAAAAGGGACGCCTCTCTCGTTGCATATGGCACACGTGCTTGCAGAAGGAGAGAATCTGACAAAGCTAGATATTATCCCATCACCGGAGATAGTAGGCGCAGGCATGGAGAAGAACAAAAACTACAAGGTTCAGTCAACAATTTCGATGGAGAAAGCTATTCCGCTAGCACACGAGGGTTTGGAACCGAAAACAACGGAGTATGTGTCTGCAACATCGTCTTCCTCACTACAGTCGCTGGCCTCTGCTGCAGCATCGTCTTCCTCACCACCTGACCAAGAAAAGCATCTACAGGGAGTCCATTAGAAGCCGTGGGGTTGCGCGCGTCGCCTCTGTATTGCACTACCTTAGAAGCCTGGGGTAAAAGGCCGGCTGAGATTAGGGACGCTTAGAAGGCTACGGGCGCTTTGCACAACTATAATATGCTGAAGGAAGAAAGATCAAGCATGCCGACTGTTGCAATGGATAAGATCCATCCATGGGAAATGCTTAGTAGCGGGATCGAATCCCGTAATCTACAAATAGTGTGCACAAATATTTTTTAACTAATCTAACCAACAGCGAGGAGTACTTCGACTGCATACAGCGAGTAGTACTTCGACAGAGATGAAGGATTGCTACAGTGATGCAATTTCGATGCATCTCAACAAGAGCTTACAAGCGAAGTGATGAAGATAAAAGTCTCCATAGATCTCAACCTAAGCACTTTGATACCACTCTTGTGCAAGGACTCCATAGCCTTCACACAACTAACTGAAGACTAACTAGCAAGGCCACACACTAGGAAGAGAGATGTCTTTCCACCCAACCAACCCCTCCAATATATAGCTCCAAGACCAAGGGGGTAAGTCCTTCTCAAGAGGACATGTGTGTCTTCCTTCACATGGGTCCCTAAGGTATTCACATGGTTTCCAAGCTTAGGAAATGACATGAAATCACATGGCTTCTAAAAGAAGACTCTCCAAGCTCTCATGTACAAACCAAGGCCACACACTAGGAAGAGAGATGTCTTTCCACCCAACCAACCCCTCCAATATATAGCTCCAAGACCAAGGGGGTAAGTCCTTCTCAAGAGGACATGTGTGCCTTCCTTCACATGGGTCCCTAAGGTATTCACATGGTTTCCAAGCTTAGGAAATGACATGAAATCACATGGCTTCTAAAAGAAGACTCTCCAAGCTCTCATGTACAAAGCTTAGGAAATGACATGAAATCACATGGCTTCTAAAAGAAGACTCTCCAAGCTCTCATGTACAAACCAAGGCCACACACTAGGAAGAGAGATGTCTTTCCACCCAACCAACCCCTCCAATATATAGCTCCAAGACCAAGGGGGTAAGTCCTTCTCAAGAGGACATGTGTGCCTTCCTTCACATGGGTCCCTAAGGTATTCACATGGTTTCCAAGCTTAGGAAATGACATGAAATCACATGGCTTCTAAAAGAAGACTCTCCAAGCTCTCATGTACAAACCAACTGGCTAGGAGAAGCTTCCAATCACGCCTAAAGTACTCAACCTTAGAGAATTAGCCCTAAGGTTCAAGACCCATCTAAAAGGGGTAAATAAACAATAAATCCCAAGGGTTTCACACCTAGAAACCCAAGGGTTCTTCCCCTTAGACCCATGTAATTATACAATAGTATATTAGATCTGAATTACTTCTCTTGATGAATAGAGAAGTATGTGCTTTACTCATGACAAAGCCTTGATCTTGAAGGTATGTAGTCAACCTATGGTTCCATGTCTTAGGTGCCTACTTCAATCCATAAAGAGCTTTGTTCAATTTACATACATATGTGACCTTGTTTGGGTCCTCATAGCCAAGAGGTTGAGACATGTATACCTCCTCTAAAAAATCCAGCCATTTAGAAATGCATTCTTTACATCCAATTGATACATGTTCCAATTCTTTGATGCAGCCACACTTACCAATACCTTGATGGTTGGTATTTTGGCCACAGGTGAGAAGGTCTCTTCATAATCAATTCCTTGGGTTTGTGCGAAACCCCTAGCCACAAGTCTAGCTTTGTACCTGCTTATTGATCCATCAGAATTCATTTTGAACTTATAGATCCATCTAGAACCAATTACCTTCATAGACTCCTTCTTTGGTACTAGTTCCCAAGTATCATTCTCCTTGAGTGCTTCAATTTCCTCATCGATAGCTTCCTTCCATTTTGTCTTGGTCTTTGCCTCTTGATATGATGCAGGTTCTTCAATTGACAAGTCTTTTGCAAGATAAACACAGTGCTTAGTAACTAGGGAAGTGTCATACCCATATTTGATTGGCTTCTGGCTCTCCCTTTGTGATCTTTTGATTGCTTGGTTTGATGATTCATGTATATCCTCCAATTTCTTCATTTTGACTTTGCCTTTGGACTTCCATGCCTTGAACTCTTCAAGGTTGATGATGTCCTCATCATTTCAATTGATTTCTCCATTCTGAGTAGGTTCCTCCTTAGTGAGGCTTAGAAACTCCTCTTCCAAGTCATAAGATAGTTTTACTTTCTTGCATTCACTATCAAGCCAAAAGTCATTTTCATCAAATTCAACATCTCTACTAACCATGAATCCCTTGTTTGAAGGATTGTAGAACCTGTATCCTTTCTGATTTAGATCATACCCTATGAAGATGCACTTCTTTGCCTTAGGGTCTAGCTTACCTCTTATCTGAGAAGGGATATGCACATATGCTACACATCCAAAGATCCTGCAATGATCAAGTGAAGGACTTCTACCATGCCATGCTTCATATTGAGTCATCCCATCAAGAGATTCGGATGGCAACCTGTTTAGAAGATAAGTGGCAGTGGATACACTCTCTGCCCACAATTAGTTAGGTAATTTTGTCTCATTTAACATTGACCTAGCTGTTTCAACAATTAATCTATGTCTCCTCTCTACCACCCCATTCTGCTCAGGGGTATACCTTGTGGTAATTTCTCTCTTGATTCCTCTTTCTTGCAAGAACGCATCAAACTCATTTGAGAAGTACACACCTCCTCCATCTAACCTTAATCTCTTTAGTTTTCTCCCTGTTTGGTTTTCAACAAGTGCAAGATACTTTTTAAAGCAATTGAATGCTTCATCTTTGTGCTTCATAAAGTACAATATAGTCCACCTATCGTAGTCATCAATGAAAGACACATAATACCTTGATCCACAGATTTAGCGATCCTTACTTGGTCCCCATACATCTGTATGGACAAGCTCTACGTAGTTCTCATGCATGTAGCCTTTCCTTGAGAAGGGTAACCTGTGAGACTTTCCAAACTGACAAGCACCACATTTATAAATCATGTGTTGCTTGGATACATTAGGTATCCCAAGCACACATTGGTATCTGCATATTTGCTCTCTCCCTGGCAATGTCACCAAATTTGGTGTCACCCTAGCACAATGGCAAGTACCAACGTGAGGATATCCACCTCATAATTGTCAATCCGTGGAGACGTGTGGACTAATATGAAGATTGTGAGCAAGTGACGGCACAAGTGCATGAGTGAGAAGCACACAAGCATGCACACACATGCATGCACACAAGGCAAGAACAAAGAGAGGAACAATGCAATTCTTTGTATTCCTCCAAAAGTCTGTTACACAAGCTAAAATCACTAACAAGCCAATCTCAAAAATGATCTCTCTAGCTCTTTTGAAAGTTTTCTACTAGCTTTTGGCCCTCTCTAGACCTAGTGTCTGGCCTTATTACAAATTAGGTTCCAAGGCTTATTTGAGGACTCAAATGTAGTCTAGAAATTATGGAAATTGGTATGCACGTACTTCTACTACTGCTCAAGCTTGAGGACTCCTAGGCTTTGACAAAATGGTGTCTATTCTACCAAAAAGGGGATTTACAATGTATGTGTAGTGATGAAAAAATGGTTGGGCCTCTTCTATGCCCGATCGTACTTGATTGTCCTATCTCTTCCTTGCTTGTAGGCCAACAATCATGAATAAAACAATATCGTTCTCTGTCTTTTTTGCATTATAAAAAAAACAACTTATCAATTTTCTTGTGGGGGAATGAGGATAAGAGGTGAGGGAAGAGAGATAGGAGCCTCTCTCTCTATCTCACTCTCTCTTTCCCACTCTCACATTCTATCTCTGTCTTTCGCTCTCCCTCTTTCTCTCTCCTTTCTCTATTGGAATGGTAGCTAGAGATGGAGAGCATGAGAGTTTAGGATCATACAGAGAAATCAAAGTTCTCGTAAAGCATGAACAAGAAAAATGAAAGAAGAGAAGTACGTGGGAAAAAAATCATGGAAAAACCTATTGAAAAGTTTGCATGTATTGAAAGGTTTTCTTGATGATCTTTTTCTATAACTTCTTCTTTAAAAATCTTCTTCTTATTATTTTTCTATTTTTAGAAAATCAAAACTTTGCTTTCTATTTTGATTTTTCTTTTTCTTTTTATTTTTCTCTTTTTATTTTTCTATTTTTTTTCATTTTGTTTTCATTTGATTAAGGTTTTTATTTTGGTTTCATACAAATAAAAAGATTTAATTAAAAAATGGGTTATGGTTAGGATAAATCATGTTTTCAAGGTCCTAATCTAGGTTTTTTATAAAACAATTAGGGTTTCTTATGATTAGGGTTAGGCACATCAATTAATGGTTAAATATGTACATTAGGGGTTAAAATTCCAGGGTTTCCAAGGATTTGAGTTAAATTCTGAAGGTCAAAATTAGGGTTTCAAGGGTTGAGAATTGAGTTTTAAGGGTTAGTTTACATGTTCTCTAGGGTTTTAAGGTGAAAGTGATATGGTTTCTCAAGGTTTGTAAAATATACATGAGTTTCTAAAGGATCAAGCCAAGCTTCATAGTTTTAAAGTTAGGGTTTAGGGGTTTAGAACAGGTTAATGAAATTTATACAAATAACATATAGGTCTAATGTACACATGAAATATTTTTATCACTCAATCAGCCAATCAATCAAACATTTATATAATTTACCACTCTTTTCATCATTCTTCCATTAAACCTTAAATCATGGTGAAAGAAGTAAAAAAAAAAATTGAAAAACATTTCTTGAGACATAATCCCCGAGGGATTTTCATTCGGACGACACTTCGAAAAACATGCATTTATAGAAAATCTAATTTAGTTATAAATTATCATTTTCTAAGCGATCTACTATTTTTACAAAAAATATATAAAATATTATCTTTTAAGTATCTTCAAAAATATAAGATTAAATCCACGTGCATTCTACCCTCATGATTTCTCACCTTCTAAATCAAAGCACAATCATATTAAAACCCTCGAGATATTAAAATTCATTTAACAATATTCCATTATTCCATAAAGTATAACATGCCTCCCAGTTCACAAGCTACTGATCTCGGTTGATAATAATAAAGTAGACATGTATAGCTAGTCACATGTCCTATCACTGAACAATCATAAACATATTCCATTTAAAAACATATGCATGGAAATGAAAAACTAAATGTGATTGTGAATGATATGTAGAGCTAATGTCTATTTTAAAAACCTAAATTTTGAAACAATGTAACCCAAAAAGGATTACAAAAACAACATCTCAATATGATAGAATAACTTTTGGAAAACCATGGTATGAAAAAATAGATTAAATTAATAACTTACCATGATGAGAGAAAATATATTTAAGAGATAATATTTAATAAATAACTTAGCAAAATCCTATGTAATATGGTCCATAGCCTTATATAGAAGCAAAACCTATCACTAAGCATGTGAAAAGAACTTTAGCAATATTGTAATTGAGATAGAAAAGAAAAAGTTTTTTCTAGGAGAATATATAAAAATAAATAAATAAATAAAAGAGAATTTTAGATAAATAAATAAACAAATAAGAGAAAGAGAGTATTTAGAAGTTATATTCAATATCAATTAAAAGGAATGGGGTATCAATATGTGAAAATAGGCTAGTGGATAAATCATATCTCTTGTAACTGAGAGGTGGTGGGTTCAAATTGGCTACATGCTAACTAGGGAAATAAATAAGCTGACTAGAGAAATAAGTCAACTAATAAGAGAAATAAGTAAGCTCTTATTGGTAGTTATTAGCTCGAGATGGTTCCCATGTAGCCAACCACTACCAATGGAACCAAAATGAACCAAAGTGAACCAAGAGAACCATGAGTGTCAGAGAAGCCAAAGATGCCAAAGTTAAGTGAGAGTTATATGCCTTAGTCGATGCCTTAGAGTAAACTATATGGATAACCGAATTGATAAACGAACATAAACATATGGATAACCAAATTGATAAACGAATTCATAGAAGAACTTGATAAATGAACTTGATAAGTGGACTTGATAACTGAACCAAAATAGGAATAGTGCATAGTGTGATAGTGTGACAATGTGATAGTGAGCACAATGAGTACAGTGAGTATCGTGAACATAGTCATCATAGTGAGTACAGTGAGCACAGTGAGCACAATGAGTATAGTGAGCAGAGTGAGCATAGTGAGTATAGTGAGCACAATGAGCATAGTGTGATAGGAGCACAATGCACATGGACAAATTCAAAAAATACACAACTGAACCAAAAGAAATGCGAATCGACAAATGCAAACCTTGAGTGAACAAGAATCAAAGAACTAAAATGGATGTCGGATCACGAATGGATGTAGCGAATTAGGAATGAACACCAAGAAGTAGACCTTTGCAGATGCTTGCAAGCTCTTATACCACTATTGATCGGATCTTGGAGATGCACATATGCAAAGATAGTACAGAAACAAAATCTCACAAAATCATACATAGAATAAAGAGAGACAAGAGACAGAACACAAGATTGGGTAAAATCTGCCCCCATGTACTCTAAAGGACGAGTGTATTGGAGTATTTGTATTTAAAGGTATTTTCTATTAGGTCTTGAATAGAAGATACATGAGGGTAGGGCTTCAAAAGCATGCGCTTACAAAAGTTCTACTTTATTTACAAATCGTGGCTTTCTAAGTAATCTACTATTTTTACAAAAAAATATGTAAAATACTATCTTTTGAATAGCTTCAAAGATATTTGAATAAACCCATGCACGTTCATGCCCTCATGATTCTTCACTTGTTTAATCAAAATACAATCACATGAAAACCCTCAAGACATTCAAATCCATTTAACATTTCATTATTCAATAGAGTATAATATAAACCGTCAAGGCATTAAATTCCATTTAACATTCCATTATTCCATAAAATAATATATATATTGTAGAAAATCTTTTCTAAGATAGAAAATGTTCATGTTGCTCAGACCAAGGCCAACTCTAGTGCTCGAGGCTGAGGTCTATCGTGTCACCGTGCTCAGAGGTTGGTCTTCAACGTAGAGCAGTAGTTAGGTGCCCTCGCACGATTATCCAAAACAGGGGCAAAGTTTGCTATTCATCACGATCAACAGCATCTTATTCATTGCTTTCCTGATCCATCGCCATCGACTATGAACCATTTTTTCAAAAGGACTAAGCAGGACTCCAAGAGGACCTAAGTCACATTTCCTTGAGGATCTTGACCATCGTTATAAGACTGCATGGCTTCGTGGCTTTAGGAGGATCCTTTAATTCTCAAGAACAATTTTCTTAGAATCTGGCATGGGGCCGATTCGCTCCACCACCTCTCGGCTTCCCAAGTTCCTTTTGGTTTATCAAGAGATTCTCTCTTTCAGCACAACTGTTCTTCATTGTTTTGGTTCTTTTTGGATGATATGTGGTTTGCATGTAATGATTATGATGAATGTTTTTCCCTTAAACCTCTCTCTCATTTGTGCCCTTTGAGAAGGTTCTTAGCCTTCATGGGAATTGCGAGCACTTGACTCGAGGCCCTATGGCTGTTCTAGCTGGGTTGGTCATGAGGTAGCCTTCTCACGTAATCAAGCTTCCCGAGTGCAGGAACCCTTTGTGCACTTTGCGGGGAGTGTTTTCCTTCAGCTTTTGTGCGGTGACAAAGAAAGTTATGGCTCAACTTTTGTCGTGCCATCGCGATGCAGAGGTAGTTTGGATCAAAACATTTGAACATTGGCCTACTCTTGGTGACCATGGTTGGTGTGCCTAATTCTTACTGATGAGCAATGTGGGACCCCCCTAGAGTTGGGTTCTAGTGAGGCTGTTGAGAATCCTTTCAACTGCCATCCCCTGGTGGTTTCCATAAGTAGCAAATTTAGCTTAGCGAAATAAGAAGAACTTTTGAAAATGTTCCTTATTTGCCAATTGTTTGGCCCAAAGCCCCCCTTAGGGTCCATGCATCTCTGGCGTTCTAAGGAGTGGTTCCTATGTGGATTGATAGTGACCAATTTCTAGTTTTTGCTAACAAACCACTTATTTTTAGTCTTCGGGAACCAAGGAATGGTGCTTCAAGCACTACAAGTGGGCACTTGGCAAGTTTAGAGGTCTACCCTATGCCTATTTAAGTGGTTCCAAAATTCTATCCCAAACAATTCTAAATCCGTGTGCTACCCCCTCTGGATTGAGCTTACAAAGGAATGAAGCACTCCTTCAATGTGGAATGGCACCCACAAATCTGCATCGAGATGAATCTTAACAAGGCTCTCCCTGCAAGATTTCCATTGACTTAGGGGAAGGGGAAGTCTGCGAACAAGAAATTACATATAAGAATCTGCCAAACGTGTGCTTTTGTTGTGGCCTTCAAGGACACATGATTAAGGACTGTCCTCAGAAATAGAACACCTCTAAAAACAAGTAGGACCAAGAACCCACCAAAGAAGATCAGATAAGTACTAGGATGCAAGCTCAGCTTCCTTTCATTGAAGAAGAGAAAGACACTAGGAACTCAGAGGCAAATGGAGAAGGGTTCATGAAAGTAAGACGTAGAAAAAAAAGGAGCCCTCAGGGTTCCTCTATGAGGAACACCATGGTCATTGCTCCTCTAAACAGCTTGTATAATACAACCTCAAAAAGGAGATCAATGAGTCAGACTTTCTAGGAGGGAATTTTCATGAAGTAGACAACGAAGGTAAAACCTTGGAGACTTCCAACAACAAAGACGATAACCAAGAAGATTACCTAGAGAACAACCAAGAGGGTTATACCACTAGTCAAGAGGAAGGTTTCACAACTAACAATGAAGACAACCTGGATAGTGGGAGCTTTGTTATTGGATCAACACTCCCAAAAAAAAGTAATAAATTCATCCCCACAGAAGGTGACTCATAAGGGGAAACAACCATTGGAAATGCCATGGAACATCCCCCTTAAGGGTAAGATTTGTGGACAACATCTCTCATGTTTGAGGGAAAAGGACAAATCCAAGAAGAAAAAAGACAAGGCCCCTCTCCACAAAGAGGGTAACCATCGATAATGATCATCATATCATTTAATGCTATGGGGCTGAGTGACCTCTCAAGAGTGGCTATTATAATACTCTAAACCTATATTTCATATGTATTCAAGAGGTTAAAATTGATAGAGATGACCTTCAAAAACGACTCAAGTGCATCTCTTTGACCCATGTTTGGTTCACCACATCCCACCCTAGAGAGGCGAGTGGCACTACTATTGGAGTAAATAACTCTTGGACGGGAAGACTAGTCAACTCCTACGAGGATCAAAAACATCAGTGGATAGCTACCTCCTTTGGAGGCCCTTCCAATTCACTATGGTCTCCATGTATGCCCAAATAGGGGGTCACAGCAAATTGACACTTGGGTCTCTTTGGACTCACTTTTCCCACAACATAATGCTTTGTGGGGACTTCAATATGATGGAAGACCCTTTGCACATGTGGGACAACTAGGGGCATACCATTGACGGTCAGGAGAAAGATATCTAGGACAAAATCAAGCTCCACCTGGATCAGGTGGAGATTAGAGATACGAGTGGCTTCTCCTCATCAAACCTCTAATTGGGAGAGGACTTGAGGAAAGCTATACTAGATAGAAGCTATATTGCAGAGAACATTATCCCTCAATGGGGCTAGCCCAACATCTCGCAACACATTGACCTCCCCATTTTAGACCACTACCCTATTATTCTCACTTTCAAGCCGATTGCCAAATTCATTAAATCACCCTTGTTTCATGCTTACATATCATCTTTCTGCCTTCCTTCTGTCCATCAAGAAATCACCTTGGTTTGGAACTCACCTTTCACTGACACCTCAAGGGCCAAATATTGGAGGGATTTGGTCATGAAGACTCGCGGAATTCTTGTCAAGACCCACAAGATGCTTCACATTGTCCGACAAAGGCAGAGAGAGAAGCTCTATCAGAGGCTCTAGCACCTTGCGGAGGAAGTGAATAAAGGGAACTATAAATACTAGACGGGACTACTGAAAATCAGAAGCATGTTGAGATACATGGAAGAAACTCAAAGGAGAAATGTGCAAGGATACTTTAGAGATTGGTGGGCGGGAAAGGCTGACAAACCAACAAAAGACATATGTGGTATCCTCATGAGGAATCACAATGAAGAATCTATTCCCTTCCTGAAAGGTTGCAATGGGATTGAGCGCAAAACAGATGAAGAAAAGAGTGATATGATTGTCGACCATTTCACTCAACTCCTAGGGGTTTTGATGCCCCTCTTAGGAGGGACTGCATGGCAACCATCTCAAGAGTCTCTCCCTAGAGGATACCACATGACTTTAAGTTTCTGTTGGATGTGCCCATCTCTTATAATGAGATTCTCGAAGTTATCGATATGCTCCCCAATGGAAAAAGCTCGGGTCCTGATGACCTCACAAATGAATTTTTTAGGTCTTTTAGACAAGTGGTGGCCACCCCACTGAGCTTGGTTTTGCAAGAGGCTCTAGCCTCCAATGCCCTCCTTGAATGCCTAAGCAATGGTGTCATCAAGCTTATCTATAAGAAAGGTAACAAAATAGAATTGGAAATTGGCACCCAATCCCGATGCTTCAAACAGGGTCCAAGATTCTTGCGAAAGTAATTGTCAACAAAATCTCTGACCACTTGAAGAGATGGATTAATGAGGATAAAAAAGGATTTAGTAAGGGTAGATCGATACTAGAAGCTATTTTTGATATTTGGGAAGGTTTGAAATTTGCTGAACAGTCCAAGTAAGACATAGTAATCCTTAAAATCGAGTTTGACAAAGCCTACGATAGGATTGAATGGGACTTTGTTCTCCAATCCCTTAAAAACCTTGGTTGTGGTCAGAAATTCACAAAGATGGTTGCTACTTTGCTAGGGACTGCTTCGACACAAATAAATATCAACAATTAGTTATTGAAAGCTATCAGATTGAAATGATCTATTAGGCAAGGATGCCCTTTGGCCCCTCTGCTTCTTGCAATTGCCACGAAAGGTTTTAGCCACTCAACCAAGGTCAGATGATTATGAGGCTCTTTGCAAATGACTTGAATGCATTTGTGCATAATGATTTGAACAACATTGAAGCCTTTTGGGGATGCCTTGATACTTTTTGTGTGGCGTGTAGTTCCAAAATCAATCACTCTGAGACCACTTTTTGGGCCATCATCCGGCCCCCACCCCAACTATTGGTTGACCATGGGTGCCAAATTATCTCGAGGGGACAGGTCTTCCGCCTTCTCGATATTCTCTTGGCATTTGGTGTCTCGATGGAGCAGTGATTGAATCGGGTCCTTTCCAAACTAGATAATAAGTTAGCATTTTGGAGGGGCATGCAAATCAACCTTGCGCACCGTGCCATGGTAATTAATAGCTTCCTCATCTCCTCAACCATTTACTTTCTCTCTTGCTCGAGACTGAAAGATCAAGAGCTTTGCAAACTGGAAAGAATCTCTAGAAACTTTCTTTGGAAGGAGGACCACAATAGAAGAGGGGTTCCAGAGATTAAATGGTCTACCTGCATCAACCAAAAGGATTGGAGGGGTCTGGGCATTATGGATAACGAAGGCACGGCTAACAAGTTGGCAACAAAATGGATTATCAAGGCTTGGTGCAACTGTGAGAGCTCTTGGGCCAAGCTCATTTTTAGGAACAAGAACATGATTACCTTGGTGGAACTCCTAGTTTGGAAGTACTTGGACCTCCTTACCCTGTTATTCTCCCCAACTCCAATTTTCCCTAAAGGCTTGAATCTTGTGCGCTAACTCTGAAAGAGTTGGAACTAGTCCAAGCAATTTTTTAGGGTCAGAGATGATTGGAAATGGATGGATGATATCAGAGAAAATGAGTCAATATGGTTTCTGATCTCGAGCATAAGAGATGTGGCTTCGTTGAACCTCCTCCATGCTAAGAGACTCTAGAACAAAGGTTTCAGATAGTGGAAGCACTTCTAGAAACAAGAGACTAGCGAGTGGATTATATTTGAGGACATAGATCCTGAAATAAGAGTGATCTACAAAGAGTGGACTCTCTTCCATAGTAGTTGCATCACTTGGGAATGTTAAAAAACTCGAATCCTCATTGGGCAAGATCCATTGTGCTATGAGGGTCTTATGTGGCACAACGGCAATCGCCTATCCAAAATTCCTAGAACCAAAGTGAACACGGACTATCATATCATGCTTAACAAGAAGTGGTTCCTCACTTGGACAAGGTTGCATTGGGATTTGAAGTACATGTCTATTTGGCATCCCCTCATCGAGATCCAAAAATCAGTTCTCATGTGGCAAATCCTCCACCGTGGCATCGGGACCAACTTAAAGACAAACAAAATTTGTGGGGCCGCACTGTGGTGCAAGCCTTGCCATTGCAGCATTCCGGATCTGGGTCACATCTTCTTTTCTTGCCCCAAGTCTCGCGAGCTCTGGCAGACCCTTGGAAATATTTTGAGAATGCAGACACAAATCACGTGGAAGCAAGTGTTGCTTGGCGAAGCGATCGGCTGCTCAACTTTACTATGGAATACTATAATAGGAGAAACCCTCTAGAAGATTTGGAGGGAGCAGTGTGTCATCAATTTTGGACACTCTCCGAAAAACTGGTCGATTGAGAAGTCTCTATTCCTCCTTGGCAAAAGAATCTCCAACTATAAGGGGTCTCCACCTTTTAGGCATCATAAAGTGTTTCTCATCGAGAGCAACAAGCTTAAACCCAAGTGGGTTTCACACGAGGGGGACAAGAGGGTTGTTAACCTCATTTGTAACTCTCTCTAGCCTCTCTAGTCTCTCTCTAGTCTCACAAGTTCTTCCCCTGCTTTGTGGAAAATGGGGGGTCCCAAGGGAACTAGTCCCATTCACTTGTAACCTGTTCTTTCCATTTGATTAAAGTCTAGGAGAGTTGGCCGAGGTCAAACTTCCTTTCCTTTTTTTTCATGAAATGTTCACGTTATATTCCTATACATTTGTTAATTTGGTGGTTGGAAACAATGGCTTGAGATACATTAAAGACCTTGTGAGCATGGTACGCCCGCTGAATCTTCAAAACATACTTTGTACCAAGAATGCTGTGTGCTCTGACAGGGGATAAATTTTTCAGATCTATTATAGACGATAGCTCGTCAAGTGTCGTAACAACGAGAGAGAAAACTGACAATATGGCCACCGAGCCCTGTCGGTCCTTACACGGAAGACAACATGGAGTGGTTACCTATTTCTGTCTTTCTATCGGGCGTTTGTTGTGTGCACTCGTCTGAACTCTTTGGTGGCTTCTTGCGAAGAGAATCTGGTTCAGTGACGGATCTTGGTAGCGCAAAAAGATCCCATGGCAGCGATGGCCATATGTACTTGTGAAGATTCAGACCGAAAACAAGACAACCGAGCGAGATGCCAGCATGTGAGAAACAGGGAGGTCTAAGCAGGAAGCATAAATCTTGTATGGTGTAGCACAGCTATGGAGGAATCAACGCTGTCTGTACTCGCAATAGCGAGCCAATCATAGGTACACAGAACGTTAATGGATGAATGATAATTGGCGATCGATTGAAGAAGGCGATTCATTGAGACAGTGACAAGTTGTCAAGATCGCGCAAAGCAAATGGAATCATAAAAGAGGTCACAGGAACTTGTACGCGTTTCGAATTGCGAGGATCTTCACAGCGAAGATGGAAGTGGCGCAAAGATCACATGGTTGCTGTGCACTGTTGCTGTAGGCGAAGAGAGCGATGATGTCCGTCATCTGTTTCTGTAAGAACTGTAAGAGGAGAAGAAGATCATCAACCCATAACGACCTCTCTTTTTTTATTTAATGGAGCTTCATCATAACCTTACTTTTCGGAGTTTTAATTTTGAAAGTGCAATTGTACAAGTGAATGGGCATAGTGCTCGTGAATTTGTCCGTGTTTCGAATTGTGAGGATCTTCATAGCGAAAATGGGAGTGGTGTAAAGATCACATGGTTGTTGTGCACTGTTGCTGTAGGCGAAGAGAGTGATGGTGTCCATCATCTGTTTTTGTAAGAGCTGTAAGAGGAGAAGAAGATCATGAACCCGTAACGGCCTCCCTTTTTTTTTAATGGAACTTCACAGCGAAAATGGGAGTGGCGTAAAGATCACATGGTTGTTGTGCACTGTTGTTGTAGGCAAAGAGAGTGATGGTGCCCGTCATCTGTTTCTGTAAGAGCTGTAAGAGAAGAAAAAGATCATCAACCTGTAATGAGCTCTCTTTTTTTTTTTAATGAAGCTTGAGCATAAGCTTACTCCCCCGAGTACAATTGTACAAGTGAATGGGCATAGTACTCATCTTTAACTTTGAAAGTGTAATTGTACAAGTGAATGGAAATAGTATTCGTGGGATCTTGCGTATCCACAAAGCACGGGTTAGACAAAATCACAATATGACAATTGGTTTAACTGAGCAAAGCTATACATGTTCAGTTTAAGGTTTGAATTCTCGACCTCCAACTCAAGAGACCAAAGCTCAACCAACTGCGTTACGAGAAGATGTGGAGAACTACCTCTGTTTTTTTTTTCTGTAAGAACGAGATAAGGTACTCAATTTCTTCAATAAATAAATAATAATAAAAGGAAAAAAAAGGCATAGAAGTACCTAGCAGGGTCATGCTGTTCTTGTCATGGAAAGATTTTGTCCTGATTTTCCAGGCTTCGCCCATTTGGGAAGATCCGGAAACTTTTCGGACAGAAAGAGCGCCATCGCTGTTGCCATGGCCAAGTTGCAGCATCCACTTTTTGGTGGAAGATCTTGTGACGACCGCTTTACTGCAGTGGAATCTCACGACAGCCAACATGACACGCCAAGCACATGTATGGGAAGGTCTATCGGTTCCTCTTTACGTTCTCGCCCCACGAAAACGAGAAAAAAATTAAAGCAAAAAGCAAAAAGCATGTGATTTCTATAACCAACTTAATTACACTCAAGAAAGCACGTCGACTCTCGAGCAAGCAAATGCAGGACATCGAGGGCAACCGTCGAAAGCGTATTTTCACTTAGAGAGTAACAGAACGCTCATCTTCATTGACAGCTTCGCTCATCTTCATCACTTCATGCCCCTCCCCTATGTGTTCACGCAAAGCCAGAATGCGCTCTCTCGGTCAAAGCTTTCTTCTCCGGCGGTGTTCACCTAGTCTTTGCAAAGATATCTGAACCCTAATATCTATTACAGTCAAGTAAGGGGCCACTTGCTAGACTAAGTTCAAGTAGACAAATGAGGTCACATAACTCGATCCTAAAAGAGGTATTCTACCAGCATTCATGGGCCAAACAGCTACTTGAGATCATGCTGGCTAATGCACCCATTGAAAACGGTGTATTAAAGAGTCCAAAAACATAATTAAATAAAATTAATAGTGCTTTTAAAGTAAAAAAAGCTGGTTGTATGTGCAGAGAAAGCTTAATGCCCCACATATAGAGATCAACAATAAAATCCACAACGGCTAGCTGGCCAATTTAATTAATTCCCAGGAAGCTTCTATTTCTAATTTTGCACACTCGTCATCCTGTATACTTTAATTTAACTCGGGAAAAAGATAAAGTCAGCCGGAACTAATCTCGTACGTCACCGCAACCAATGTGGTTTTTTTTCTTAAATGAAGGTTCGACCAAAGCTTACTCCCTCGGGCTTTAACTTTGAAATTGCAACAGTACAAGGAAGGGCATAGTACCCATGGGACCCCCCTTATCCCACAAGAACAGGAATGTGGTTTTTTTTCTTAAATTAAGGTTTGACCGAAGCTATACTCCCTCGGACTTCAACTTTGAAATTGCAACAGTACAAGGAAGGGCATAGTACCCATGGGACCCCCCTTATCCCACAAGAACAGGAATTTACATAGCTGGGTTAAATGGCGGTCACAGCAACCAATGTGGTTTTTTTTCTTAAATGAAGGTTCGACCGAAGCTTACTCCCTCGGGCTTTAACTTTGAAATTGCAACAGTACAAGGAAGGGCATAGTACCCATGGGACCCCCCTTATCCCACAAGAACAGGAATTTACATAGCTGGGTTAAATGGTGGTCACAACTATCGCAGAGCCGAATAGGTGGTAGCATATCAACCAGATGATACATCATTTCAAGTAAACATGTCCCTCACAAGTGCTATCAATAGGGATTGAGCCCTCGCCCCTGCCTCAAGGGGCAAGAGGCCATATCACCAGGACAGACAGCGGCCTGGGACACCAATCTGGTTTTTTACAAAAGATTAAGCACATTTTTAAAGCGTGCAAACTGTAAGGAATTGAACTCACAACCTCTTGGTTAGGAATGTGATGGGCTAACCACTTGCCCCAAAAGCCATGGTTGAGG
This sequence comes from Ceratopteris richardii, assembly GCA_020310875.1. NCBI lineage: Eukaryota > Viridiplantae > Streptophyta > Polypodiopsida > Polypodiales > Pteridaceae > Ceratopteris > Ceratopteris richardii. The sequence continues at coordinate 41,553,762 of CM035416.1, read as the reverse complement.
ATTACTTCCTAATCCTCTCTCTTAGGGTGTAGTTCAACCATCTCCTACTGGGATTATGTTACATTCTTCCCCCCTTGGTCGATCATTATCTACTCTTGTATCCCTCTAGCCTCGGTGATCAGTCCCTTGAACTCCCTAGGTGCCCTTGAATTGATGTTCCTCAACCTCGCACAGTTTCTTGAACCTTGTTCGCAACCTTGGTCTCTTGAACCCTTGCTCTCAACCTTGGTGTCTTGAACCTTCTTGTTCGCAACCTTGGTGTCTCGAGCCCTTGTTCTCAACCTCAGTCTTGAACCTTGTTCTCACCCATGCTTGGTATCTTGAACACTCAATCAAGTGCCACCCAAGGATTCCCAATGATTTCACACTTGCAAGCTAGCTCATTGGAAAGTTCGTTCCGAGAGCTTTCCAATGATATATTACATGCCTCAATCTGACTTACGGATTGAGAGATACACCTCAATCTTTGTTAGGTCCATCCTTGAAACCAACGCGCGCGCCTTCCACAATTCCTACCCTTTCACATAGAGGATGCCCAAGCGCCTTTTTTAGAGGACATTGGATCATTCCACCTTGCCCAAGCCTACTTCCTAGGCTCTCATACCAATGTAAGGAATTGAACTCACAACCTCTTGGTTAGGAATGTGATGGGCTAACCACTTGCCCCAAAAGCCATGGTTGAGGATTACTTCCTAATCCTCTCTCTTAGGGTGTAGTTCAACCATCTCCTACTGGGATTATGTTACACAAACTATCGTGTACGAAGTGACAACCAGGAGGCGATGATTTTTGTGCTAAAAGTACATGTATACTTTTGAAGTGCTCAACGTAGTTTCGTTACAGTGAAGCTAAATTTTTCCTCTCCTTAGATAGATTTCTATTAGAGGTAACAACACGGTTCATACTTTTGAGATTAAACATTTTCCATGGATTAAAAGAAATATAATTAGCATAGATATCTGTAGCGTTTCCTCAATCACAATCTATCCCCAATCACAATCTATCCCCAATCACAATCTATCCCCAATCACAATCTTTCGATTACTCAGAAATAACAGTGGAAAGAAGAATGCAGAGATTGCACAAGGTAAAAGAAAATCTGATGTGGAAGAGTAGAACAAATATGACGCAGAGAAGGAAGAATTCTGATATTATAGATGTGAATCAATGGTTACAATAGCTTTGGACAATAGCTTTGGACAATAGCTTCTTGACGGAGTCTCTACCTCCCGACCACCCCTGAGCTATCACAATCGCATTCTCACTCGCACTCTCAATCACACTCTCACTCTCACTCTCACTCTCAATCACACTCTCAATCACAAGGTAATTCTCAGATTTCTGTGTGTCCTCCGTGTTGATGCGCAGGCCTTCTTATCTTTTTCCGTTTGATCGCAGCCGTGCCCCCCAAAGAAGTGTGCGATCCACCAAATTTAGAAAAAGTCGAGTTTCTCCAAAACTTTCACAAAAAGCCATGCGATCCTAGTGTACTTCCTTTTTTTTAGCATACCTGTCCAAAATAGCAGAAAAAAACCAAGAAGACATATTCGAAAACATACATAATTAGACATGGTGACACGTGAGCATGAGAATCACGGATTCGAATAGAATTAGAAAAGCCCTCTGTTTTCAAATTAGACAAGAATTAGACAAGCCCTCGTTGGAAAAAACGGCACTTTTCAAAGCCCTGTAACTTAAAAACAATGAGGAATTAGGTTAAGCTTGTGAGAGACACTTTTATTCAATTTTTCGATCTGTACAATATTGATAGAGACATCTGAGGTCCAAATCCACCTCCAAATGCCACTTTTGAGCCCTGCAAGGTTTAAAATTCTAGAGAGAGAGTAAAATCAAGGCATTTTCTTACAATGAACTAAATGTAGGACCCTGAACGAGGTACTTAGAACATGATTCACAAAAATCTCACACAGGCACTTTTATTCTCTTATACTTGCTCTACCTTTCTCTCATACTGAGTTTTCCTTAATTCTTTCATCTTCACCTTCAAAATCCCACTCGAAAACATGATGCAATTAAGGTCTAGAGAGAGAATATGAAACTTGTCAACCCAAAATTTTTCCTACATGCATAAAATGACAATATCACTCCAAAATAGGGATAATTGGAATACTAGACAAGGGAAATGATTGAATCTTTGATTATTTATCATTGCATATATTGATTCCATTCATAGATAGATAGTTGAATCATGTAATATGGACGAAATGAAAGACAGTATGGTTCTGATAAAAAAAACCTTTAATGTGTTCAATGATATCCTGAACATTTCAAAAAAAAGAGCGTTTACTATGTTTTATTAATTAATTATGTTTACTATGTTATAATAGTACAAGAGCATTTATATGCTTAAAAACAAGTGATGGATGATGATAATATGTACTCAGTCAAGCATTTTAGAGGTCCATCTTGCATGCGCAAGATTTAATGATTCTTTCGATGGAGATCAAAATATTTCGAAGACCAATCGGAATCATGAACCGATTGAGTTGTCATCAAATTGTCACATTCATGACGGATATACAAGCATAAGGGCGAAACTCAAGTCTTTACCTTAATTAATAAGACAAAGAAACCATGAGAAAAAAAGCCAGAAAATAACTCAATTCTTTACCTTAATAATCCAAAGATTCCATGAACAAAGCCAAAAAATAACTCAACTATTTGCGTCCATAAATAAGAAAAAGAATCTATGAACAAAAGAAGCTAGAAAATAATTCTCTCTTTACCTTAATAAATAAACCAAACAATCCATGAACAAACCCTGAAGTTTGTGCACATAAGGCTGCCTCGTTGGGCCTTTGTTCTTTTCAAGTGGGGGCAAGGGTTTCACCCCTCATTACAGCATAACAATTAAGGGCCCTAGGGAATTCTAAAAATTAGTTGTTAAACCAATTGCCTTCTGGGATTACTTTGGGAGACTAGGATTGGGTCAAACTTCCTCTTTAAAAAACCCTCAAGATGTTCTCTTCATCAAGATTGATTTTGACAAAGCTTATGATCGCCTTGAGTTTGACTTCATTCTCCAATCCTTGAAAGGGGTGCGGTTGTAAAATCATCAAACTGATTGCATTATATATGGGAAACACCTTGGTTTGAATAAATATAAATGTACATCTTTCACAAGTGATCACGTTAGGACACTCTATTAGATAGGGCTGCCCCTTGGCTCAACTTCTCTCTGTGTTATTGCCAATGATGGTGAAAATTTCTTGGTTAAACATTATGCCCAATGTGGGTACATCTTTGTTCTTCGACTTCTCCATGGGAAGAATCCAATGATTATGCGACTCTTCATTGTTGACACCCATGCTTTTATGCATAATAATATCCATTAAATCACCACCTTTTCGAAATGTTTGAACACTTTTTCTATTGCTTTATCTTCCAAAAAAAAATCACTAAAAAACAATTTTCAAGCTGGGTTTTGATGCTTCCATGATTCAGTGGTGGAATAGGGTTATTGCCAAGCTTGATACTAAACTAATTACTTATCGTAAGGACCCTGTAGCTCAACTTAGTTGGGTATGTCATGGTGATCAACACCTTTGTTCTTTCATCACTTATCTATTTCTTCACATGTTGGAGACCGAAAGGCAAAAACTTAGAGAAATTGGAAAGAAATTGTAGAAATTTCCTTTTGACAAGTGATCCCAATAATAGTGGTGCCCAAAATAAAATGGGCCATTTGTGCTAGCTCTAGAATTTTGTGTGGGGTTGTGCATTTTGGACATGAGGGGGATGGGAGATAAGATGGCCGCCAAGTGGATGCTAAAAGCATGGTGAAACTCGAAACATGTATGGGCCAAATTGATGCTAAGAGACAAACCTTTTCTTATGCTTGTGGAGCTTCCTAGGTGGAAGGAGCATGATCTTCTCATTTTGTTTTTTCTCCTATTCTAGTGACTCTCAAGGGGTGCGACTTAGTCTACGTCTTGTGGAGGAGTTGGAACAAGATGAAACTATACATCAAGGTCAATGAGGATTGGAATTGGGTTGCTGGGATTTGAGAGAACAAATCTATTTGGTTTCTTATACTAGAATCAAAGAAGTCAACTTGGAGAACTTGTAAAGGGAAAACAAGCTATGGAGAAAAGGGTTTCATATGTGGAAACATCTCTAGAATCAAGAGAGAAGACACTCGATTAGATTTCAGCACATAAACCTAGCTAGGAGAGATGACACTGAAGAGTAGTGCCTATTAAGGCATAGAATCAATTCTTGAGAGAACTCAAAGACTCGCCTCCTTCTCAAGCATGATCCATTGCAAATTCAAGGGTTAAGATGGATCAATGGTAACAAATTAGATAAGGAGATGAGTGCATATCTCCTTTAGCAAAATATGGTGCCTTAACAGAAACCCTTGGACTTGGATATCTCCCTTAACAAAAGATGGTGCCTAATATTGACATCTATCAGATGGTATTTTAAGTTTGTGGACTTGTGGCATCCTCTCATTGAGAATAAAAAGTGGGTTCTTAATTGGAAAAATCTCCAGATGGGAATCTAGCCCAATTTCAAATATAATAAAATCTATGGGCTCCCTTAGTGGTGTAAGTTTTTCCATCGTGGTAAGGAAGACAGTGGTCAGCTCTTCTTCTTGTGGAGAGGCAAGTGTTACTAGGAGAAGTGATAGGTTTCTCTTCTCCCTTATGGAATGATATGAAGGGGAAGCACTTTGAAAGATATGGAAAGAAACATATGCAGTCAGTTTACTATACAAAAGATTGGTCAATTTATAAATCCCTTAGACAAGTATGCCAAAGAATACATAATTGTAAGATTTCCTAGCCCTTCGAACACCCTATAATTCTAGTTATGTATAACAACAAGATCAAAAGTAAATGGACCACCCATGAGGGCAATGAAAAGATCATCAACATTCTTTCTAACTACTTGTAAAACGTAATTTTCCTATTGACTCCTTACTAGCACTATTGTTGCACCTTCAAGAAGTCATACCCTACTTTGTGGGATACATGGTGTTGGAAAGATTTCCACCTTCAAATTGACATAAATAAAAAAAAATTCTTTCAAGATTGGTTATCTCTAAAACTCTCTCAAACATTGTTGATAAGTTCTTTCATTTGACCAATCTCTCTAGTACCTGCAGGCAACAAATTTATGAAGACATAAACTCATCAGACTGCATCATACGAACTCTACATGTGTATATGTGCATTAGTTTTTACCCTAAGTACCTATGTAGTTATATAATTGTGTGTATGGAACCCATTTGTATGGAACCCATTTGTATGTAGGGATATGGGTAGAAACCTATAAGTTTAGCTAAACATATGGGTATTTAAGTAACTATGTGAGTATGTATGAGGGTTTCAATGTGTGTATGTGTGTGTAGGTATATATGTGTGTGACTATGAACATTAAAATGATGTGTGTGAACATTTGATTGAGCAAATATATGATTACAATGAATTAATATTTCTTATATTTTGTACTTTAGTTAATTTATCTTATCTAATGCTTTAATTATCTATCTTAATAGTGTGTGTATGTAACTATTAAGGTGTTTAACCTTAATATAAACCTAAATTAAATATTTTAAAGAATTATTAAAAAATAAAAGAAATAGAATAAAATGAAAAATAAAAAAGAAATAAATAATGAGTGGTATGTGTGTGTGTGTGTTTTAAAGAATGGTGCGTAGGAGTTGTGTAATTAAAGTAAATTTAAAAGTATGGTGTGAGTGAATGTAGATCAAAAGTGAGGAGTAGATGAGTTATGCATTTAAAGTGATTAAAGTGGAAAATTAAATGTGAAGTGTATTTGAAATGTGTGAATAAAGTGGGTAATGGTTGGTGTATGTGCTTGTGCTAAAGTGAGGTCTGGATGAAAAGGCAAGTGTGTGCACTTAGTATATGTGTGAGAACTCTTTTAATTCCTACTGAATTTTTGTGGGTATTTTCATTTTTCCTTCTCTTTCTTCATGAGCATAGAGAATGCTTCTTTTTTCATCCTCCCTCTCACTATGAACATGCAAAGAGAGTACCTTCCCCTTCCCTCCTTCTATCAACTGTGCGAAGGTAGAGAGAGAGAGAGAGAGAGAGAGAGAGAGAGAGTCAATATTTATGTGCATGCATAAGAGTTTAATATGCATGTGCATGTACGGTGTGTGCATGTGCATGTATGGTGTATGAGAGTTCATATTTGTGTGCATGCATAAGAGTTTAGTATGCATGTGCATGTATGGTGTGTGCATGTATGCATAAGAGTGATGAGAATTAGGTGCATGAGAATATGCATCAGTATAGAGCTGCACATATACATGAGAATGAATGTGAAGCATATGTATGATGTTGTATTAGCATATCAAAGTTTGTGTTAGCAGAAATGAATGTAACTTAGTATAAGTTTATGAATATGTAGCATATGTATGAATGTTGTAATAGCATATGTTAGCATGCATGTATATGAGAATGAGTGATCACATATGAATGTGCATGAGTGCATGTGTATGCATGAGAGTATGAGCATATATGAGAGTGTGATGTGTGTTGGCATGCATGTAAGTGTATGTTAGCATGAACATATGAATGTGTGTTAGCATATGCGAGAATATGTTAGCATGCATGTGTATGAATGTGTACTAACATGAATATGAATGAGTGTTGAATACATAAATGCATGTGCATAAGTAAGTTATCATATGCATGGTTGAATGATGTGAGCATGGGTATGAGAGAATGAATGAGATAAGAATTGAAAGTCATAAGTATATTTTATGTTTCATAAAATGTACTTATGTTTTGCCTAATGAATTTTTGCAATGAGCATTGATAAATATTGACAAATATTGACTAATCGTGATAAGTATTTACAAGATCCGAGATTGGAGCTGCTTATTTGCTACCTTATCCACCTTTTCTAAATCCAAATTTAGGCTTAATTTTGTATTAGCCATTTGCATCAGATTATCTGTATAGGGTTTATTATAGTTTTCATATATATATATATATATATATATATATATATATATATATATATATATATATATATATATATATATATATATATATATATATATATATATATATATATATATATATATATATATATATATATATATATCATATGGAACCTATTTGAAGTGGTTTAAAACAAGAGAAACACGTACTTCAAATTGCAACCTGTGTAATTTTTCATTTAGAATGTTTTCATTCTAATTCAACTATTGATCAGAGCAAACGGGAAATGGTTCTTTTTGAAAGGTTCCTTTGCCAAGGATAATGGAGGCATGCGCATGACATCCGTTAACTATGCATATAGATTTCACCCCTTAAAATACATGCATAAATGCATGATTACAAAGGTAAATCCACACATATGGGCACACAAGTAAGTATCAAAATGCCCAAGAAGGAATCCACCCATGGAAAAGATGGGATGGCCGAAGCCTACTTCATCACCATGGGAACACTCAAATAAAACCAAGGGATGGACGAAGCTTAATTTCTAGGTAAATATTTGCACCTTTTTCTTTTCTTTGCAAATTAAAGAACATATAGTGCATGTCATAATAGACATGACTGGGAAGTGTATGCATAGATTTAGGTGGCCCAGTTTTTGTGGTCACATCGACAATCAATCATGGAAATAAGTTGCACTATGCATTGAGTTCATTGCTTTGAAAAGAAGTATTGGAGGTGCATTAAAACGGTCGTGGTTAGAAAGAATGCATCTAACACATTGTTGAAACTCGCATATACTAAGTTTCATGGAAATGTTGCACCATCCATTGGATGAGCAAAGTTCTAAATTGGAACTTTTGCATGCTTTAAGGAGGGGTTCAACTTCTGAACCTTATGCATGCAACGCCTTTTCCAATAAAGGTGTAAATGTTTTGGCATACACTAAAGTATGCATTTGGAATATATTACATGGGTTTTTGAGTAGAGAGGGAGATTAAGTTTTTGAAGTTAAGCTTAAGTAGGATTTGATTTTATAAGTTTTTAGGAAGAATGGTGATAAGGCCAATTGGCCACTATAAACCATTTAATTCCTTCTTGAAATACCTTAAGCTTAAAAACCCTCTTATGGAAGTTTAAATTCCATAAAAGCCCATGGCATGCCTGATCAGCAAGGCCATAGACTTAAGGTAGTAATACAAAAATTTTCTCTCTTAAAACCACGATACAATGGTGGTAACTTAGAGCACTATCTTCTCAAAGCTCTAAGGAAGCGAAAATATGGTATAATAGAATCTTAGTTTTGGAAGATGAAAGTATTAGTGCTTTTGTTCAAGAAAGTTCTTTGTTTGAAAGAACTACATAACTATTTGGAGCTTTACATTATTCTTCCAAGCAAATACAAGGCATGAAGAGAAGGTAAAACTCAAGGGTTCTAATGAACGCTAAGTACCATTTTCTAATGTCCTAGAAATAAAGGACTATATAGTAAATGGAATTACCATCTACTTCAGTATAGTGATTAGATTGGAAAATCAATTATTCTTTCTTAGATTACTCATAAGAGATGATATCTAGTTGATATATAAACTAGCTCTATCATCAAGTGACACGAAAGGGATCTTGTAGAGTATATCTGAATCTCAAGGTATAATTGAAAAGCCAATTTTTTGAGACTAAGTTACAATTGAGACTTGTTAAGTGGAAAGTCCACTATAGCATAGGCAATACATATGCTCTGCAGTGGAAATACCACTTACAAGTCCAATAAGTAATAGATCTGACTTAATTAGAAGAACGTTTGATCCCAGGACTCAAGCTAAAATTACCTTTACTAAAGTGGAAGTGTAAGCCGGATGGTATGGGACATCTAGGTTTACACTACCACTCAAATAAATTCGATGGTATGGGACATCAAATTTGCAGGTAATCTCAACTTGAACTTTGGGACATTTGTTTTGTAAGCTTGGAGAAAAGAAAGCATAAAAAAGCTCTGAATAGTTCTTTTAACCTGGAAGAACAATAAAGGATTGAAAATAAAGTATTTCAAATAAATTTGAAAGAGCACAATTTTCAATTTACCCTAAGGTGTTTTTGTGGACGAAAACTCTTAAGGAGGGGAGAAAGTCCCCAAGAACTTGTATCTTATGCCTTGAAAAGACCGAATATGGTATTGCAAGGTAAAAGATATGCAAGGAATAGATAAAGTTGAAGTACTTCCTCGTATTCTAGTACTTCATATATCTTTCATTACATCTTCCAACTAAATGAAGTTCTCAAAGATTGGGAATTCTCAAAGAACCTTAATACAAGAAAACACTTTCATACAACATAAGGATTGTACGAATCCTACGTGGGTTAGGAAAAGAAGTTGGATGAGCGATAAAGCATAATCCTAATAATATCTTGATGCTTCATGGGGATAACATAACATACCTTATAGATTCCAATAATATAGACCTAAGGAAAATGGCTTCTTGTATGAAGCATAATAGCTAGATCCCCAAGAAAAACCCATGGGTAAAGCTTTGAATGAAGAGATCTATTTGAGAAAGACCTAGTCTTATCTCTTATTTTGGCTAAAGAAGAAAAGAAAGACAAAAGACCCAAGTAGGCCAAAGATCAAGTCAAACTTAAAGTTTGATAACATAAGTCACACCACATTAATGATTAACCAATTATTTAAGTAAGATTCGTAGTGGTTTATCTAAGCACCTTATTCCTTGCTCGTATAATTTGGTACCATAGCATGAAGGGCATTTGAAAGGACAGAAAAGTTTAGAAAGTATAGAGACAAAGTTATGTGGATTGGATGAGGAACCCACTGGTATGGGACGGTGGGTACTGAATCCCGTTCAGTACTTTTTCTTGATGGCCAGAAGAAAAAGGGACTCATGATCCAATGGAATACATCAGGAAGACAATGCGTAGGAATATGCATCTTCTTCAATTATCCTTTCAAAGGGAAGAAGAATTCTTCCAAAAAGATATGAAAGTATCTATCTCTTATAGAGAGTTAGAAATAAGGAGAGGATCAACTTTTTTGAGTTTGAAGGTAAAGTCCAAAGGATGAAGCTCTAAAAGCTTCATGCTAAAGTATGACTTGAAATTCAAGGAACATATGATCTTAGACCAAGCTTCAAAGAAAGCTCAGAAAGATCATCTTTTGGATACTTGATATTTCAAGTCAATGGAAGAATAAGAAAGATGTCAACATAGGACATCTTTAATAGACTAAGAATATAAAGGAGAGAACTCTAGAAGGATCAAGAAGACCCTTAAGGTTTGATATCTTATTAAAGATCCCTAAAGGTTAAACATTGAAGAAATGATTGGAATAATCTAATTCTACTTATGACCATAAAGATGACACGATCTTTTATACTATGAGTTCCATCTTGGGACGTAGTTATAAAGATCTTATCTTTTTGGAAGAACAAGTAAAATAGGTTTCAATCAAAGGCTACAATAGTTAGATAAACCCTTATGGATTCTAGTCCCTTAAAAGTGGATTCTCAAAACTACGTAAAGTTTTGAAAGAACATTGCATCCACTTTTTGGTAAGATCTCTCTAAAGATAGAGAAGATGTTATATAATCCACCTTTACCATTCTACTAGTTAGGTCGGGATTATATAATCTAATTCCCCTCTATTTTAGAATTATTGGAGGTGAATTGCAAACAAGGAAATCCACCCATTTCACTAAAAAAAAAGAGAGTGATTTGGGCAGGGATTATGAAAGATTCATCTTCCTTTTAGAACAAGTTGGGTTCTAGCTTGAGAGATGAATCTGATAAAGAAACCTGAAGAAGCATTCATCTATTTTGCTAGGTCCATGCACAAGTGGTGCAAAGCAATGGACCAAGATAGCAATTTAGCTTAAGTCACTTTCACATGTTTGAGCTATGGAGAGCCAGATCACACATGGCTTAAACAAAGGAAATAGGCAGGGATGTTCTCTTCTAGCCTTTTAGTTCTTTCCATACTTTGCATTCGACTCAGTTCTTTTTCATATGCAAACTAAATGGAACTCTGAATGATTAGGGCAAGGTTAGACTACACATGGATTCTCCTCTTTTAAAATTCAGTCGGGGTAGAACTCCCCTTTTGAATTAAGAGGCGAACTTAGAGAGATGAAAGCGATGATGCTTGAGATTGATCATGGAGCACGGGGGAATACCCCAAGGTATATATCTCCACTCATTTTCGAGGACCGAAATGCTTTTAAGGGGGGAGAATGTTGTATAACTACATGGGTCTAAGGGGTAGAACCCTTGGGTTTCTAGGTGTGAAACCCTTGGGATTTATTGTTTATTTACCCTTTTTAGATGGTTCTTGAACCTTAGGGCTAATTCTCTAAGGTTGAGTACCTTAGGCTTGATTGGAAGCTTCTCCTAGCCACTTGGTTTGCACGTGAGAGATTGGAGAGTCTTCTTTTAGAAGCCATGTGATTTCATGTGATTTCCTAAGCTTGTAAACCATGTGAATACCTTAGGGACCCATGTGAAGAAAGGTACACATGTCCTCTTGAGAATGACTTATCCCCTTGGTCTTGGAGCTATATATTGGAGGGGTTGGTTGGGTGGAAAGGCATCTCTCTTCCTAGTGTGTGGCCTTGCTATTTAGTCTTTAGTTAGTTGTGTGAAGTCTATGGAGTCCTTCCACAACATATACCTATGTGTATATGTTGATGATATCATCCTTACAAGAAATGATGATAATGGCATCAAACAGATCAAGAATCAGATGATGAAGGAGTTCAAAATTAGTGACCTTGGATCACTAAAATATTTTCTTGGACTTGCGTTAGTCTATACTAACTCTATAATTTACATTACTCAGAGAAAGTATATACAGGCTGTGTTGAAGAAGTTTCATTTGTAGGATGCCAAAGTTGCAAGTCCTCCAATGGAGATAAACCTAAAATTAAGTGCTCATGAAGGTAATGTACTTGAGAAGATTGCACGTTACCAAAGCATAGTGGGAAGCTTGAACTATGCTTCTTTGACAAGGATTGATATTGCTTATGGAGTAAGTGTTCTAAGTCAGTCTATGCATAAGCCTAGGGCACCTCACTTGGAGGCTACCAAAAGGATCTTGAAGTACCTTAAGGGTACCCAAAATCATGGATTGTATTTCCCTTATACTTCAGACTTGGACATCAAGATATATTCAGATGCAGATTGGGCAGGATGCAAAGCTGATTGGAGGAGTACCTCAGGATACCTATCCTTTGCAGGTGATAAGCCAATATCATGGTCTTCAAAGAAGCAACCTACTGTTGCTTTATCTTCTACAGAGGCAGAGTATAGAGGATTGGCTAATGCCACTCAAGAGGCCACATGGATCAGGTTGCTATATATAGAGTTAGGATTGCATACTACATCTCCAATGATTTTTTCGCACAATACCAGGTCACTATATATTGGAGCTAATCATATTTATCATGCTAAGACCAAGCATATAGAGGTCCACTATCATTATGTGAGAGAGAAGCTATTGAGCAAGGATATTCAGTTGGCATATGTATCAAATAATATGCAATGTCCAAACTTTTTGGCTAAAGCATTAGATGGTACAAAACTTTGCAGGTTTAAATCACCGATTGGATTGTAGGAAATTCATGAAGATTGAAGATGAATACCAAGCCAAAATGTTTGGCTTGAGGGGGAGCTGTTGGTGCAAAGTCCAAGCCCACACATTTGGCTTGAAGTTCATAAACACTCGAAGATCCATGGAAACCATTGCTAGAAGAACTTTATCTTTTTACATTTGTAAACATCATTTATTTGACTTAAGAGAATATTTGTAATCACCTAACAAAAACTCGTGGATTTGTTAGTTACAAAAGTAACTACCTCATTGAGAGAATATCTCCTAGATTGGTGGATCATTTTTAGAGAGAGCCAAAAGTTGAATTCAAATTCGAATTTGAATGTAAGACTTATAACAGGTGACTTGAAAAACTCCCGTTTAAGAGAGTCAATTCCCGAGTACTCCATTGCCATTTTGTATGAGTGGAAGGCCTACATTATAGCCTACACTCCTCTCTATCACCACGCTATGATTATCAAGCCTATGATCTTATACAACATTGTTCATTAATACAATACATCTACATTGTTCATCTATGATCTCTCTCTTATAGTCATTCATAATTGTCAACTTGTGATGCTCATATCTCAGTCAATTCTCCACCATTTCAATGATATAAAGCTTGTTGGAATCAGCTCCAAGTTATCTACATACTGACAAATCTTGAAGGAAATCTATTTAGAAAATGTGGAGGAAAGTGCATCAAAGCACTCACTAGTCAAACTCTCTAGGGGTCCTAAAAAATCAGGAGTAATGATTCATTTGTTAAATTGATTGCTCTGTGTATAGTGCATCATTTCAAGTGATTTCACTTGGAATCATTAGCTTACTAAGCTAATTAGATAGCTCTAAAAGGATTTTTTCTAATTTCTATTGTGTTGGTAGCACTGAGCATAACAAGCAGTAGGTGTATGATAAAAAATAGAAGGTTTTCATTGATAATTCTATTTGGACGTAGTCTGTTCTGATTCAATCTTATCTTACATCATTTCCAAAGTACATAGGCACTTGTATAGTATCATTGGAAAGCTGAGAGGGCCCACATATCATCTCTAAAGCTACAAGGGGCCCATCCATCTAGCCCAACAATATATATATATATATATATATATATATATATATATATATATATATATATATATATATATATATATATATATATATATATATATATATATATATATATATATATAGAGAGAGAGAGAGAGAGAGAGAGAGAGAGAGAGAGAGAGAGAGAGAGAGAGACAAAGAGAGAGAGAGGGGGAGACAGAGAGAGAGAGAGGGGGAGAGAAAGTGAGAGAGAGAGAGAGAATATGAGATATCTTTGGACTCCATGAAAGATGACCAAGTTCGTGCTTCTCTGCATGGGGTTTATGTGGAGATGAAGATGCACGGACGCACGCTATCATAGCTGTCGCCTTTGATCTATATCTCCCTTCCCTTTGCTTCTGTCTTCCATCTACTTCTAGTAACAACACGACTACACATCAGGATCTTGTTTTTGCGTAGGGTCTTGTTGTCCATCATAATTGTCGTGTAGAAAATGTATAGGCACCACATTGTTTGCCTAAGATGCGTATGTGCATACTTACACTCACACCTGTTGTTGTACCAGATGCCACAGATGTTTCATATGTCTCTTTTGTTTTTGCTACAACCACATTCGTGCATGGAGAGATTGGAGGCTTTGTGGTGATGTATAGAAGGCAAGGACGGTGTCAGACATGCATGATGGCAATGAGAGAGACAGAGAGAGAGAGAGAGATTCTGAGGAACAGGTCCTTGACGCGCTCTTGCCCACTTTGATTTGTAGAATTCATATGTCGGAAGATGCGCCTTTCGTAATACGTAACCAACGTATTTCTATACTTAGATGAATTAATTGACGTTTGCAATGGCATACCGAGGAGGTGTTTTGAATCAAAGGTCATGGGTATACGTCCATATTTAAAATGCGACTGCATCAAACATAGTCTTGAGTCAATGAGAAAAGGGTACCGCTCGATCTCACCGTAGGAAATTCCATACGGGAAATAACAGCATCATCGTTTAATGCTTTTGACAAAATACTCTGATACCTGCATATTTTCCGATTGAATTTTGGTGGAGTTAGATGAAATATGTTTCTATTCAACATTTGCATTTCTATTATAATAGTGTTGATGATTTCTTTCTATCACGATTCATCCAATCTTCATGAACAATTGACACGTTACGGACAACGGATTGCACATTTCATATCTCAATCCAGCTTTGTGGCACGTCGATGATTTGTGTAAACATTTTAAAGGGATGCCTGCATATGCAATCCCTTCATTGACTGTGGAGGACATTACCTATTACGAAGTATCTCCTGAACATTGATTAGGAATAATTAGATTGAAACTCGAAAGCTACAACACATACTCAAGGAGCCTCCTTATCCTCGAGTTTCATGAGCTAAACAACAGTTGAAGAATCGTACAAATGGACAACATGGTTCTCTTCATGCAACAATATGCAACGTTTAAGGAAAGTAGATTTCTCTTAATAAAAGCGAAACAACAGTGGTCGAATTGGCAACATGAATTGATAAAACATGGAAACTATATTATGCGCTCAATCAATAGAGAGAGACAGAGAGAGAGATAGAGAGAAAGATATGCAGAAAGGGATATCGCTACAAACAAAAAATGGTGTGGCTAAAATTATCAAAGATAGGATAATTAACAAAGAATTAATTTTGCAATCATATCGAGATGTGCTTCTAGGTATAGCGCTACACTTCCTTAGGAATCTTAGATTTATAGGCTAAAACTAAAACATAATATTAAACTATAGCTAATAACTCCCCACACACTAAAAACACATCCTAGTCCCTAAAGTATGCAACGAAACATAGTGAGGCTAACGTAGGTCATTTGTGATGAGCGGCTGCCTCCCTTTACACCCCTCGATAGATTTGGGGAATGCGACGTGAAACATGACGCTAGTGTGCTTAGGTTTTTTTGTTGTGTTTTTTAGTGTTAATTAAAAACCTTAATGTTTATATTCTTCTTGTTTGCAGGTGAGCCGAGGAAGGAGTTGCAATGACAAGTGAAGATCCTACTGCTACCTACTCTTTTTCCTGGTTATTGAGGGTTATTCTCTAAGGAACTGAGCGCCTCCATGAGAAAAGGGGTAATTCAAGCTGAAGTCCTCGTCACTTCATTCCTCCTCCCCCCCCCCCCCCCCCCTCTTCCCCCATCAACATACAAGAAGACCATTAATACACAATCATTGTTACTTTGTACTTAGGATTTATTAATTCAAAAAGTTTGTAAAGAATTATCACAGTGCACATTAAAAACCTTCTCCATCGAGCAAATAAAGGTAAGGTGTTTATTCAAGTTCTTGCATTTTTAGTACAATCACTTCACATGAAAAGAAATATTGTTCTTATTGCATTAGAAAATAGTAACATTATATTTGTATTTGCAAAACATTAAAATATAATTACAGTAGGAATGATTATTTCTGTTTAGCATTGCACGCAACTGCATATTAGATCACAGGATTGTTTATTTGAAAACAAAAGGATAGCTTTATAAATTAGTCGAAAAGATTTACTTTATAGCATGAAAAGAGTTTTATTTTAAACAAATAGGCCTACTTCTTGATTTAATTAGTTGTTATTATTTCTTGTTTTTCCTACTACATTAAAATCCAAAACATTCAAATTATGAAAACTTATAAACTTATCTAAGCATATAGTTAGAGTAACCTTTGGAATTAAAAACTCAAAGGTTAGAAAATTAAAGTAAACTCTGGACTTAAAAACTCACAAGTTAAAAAAGAAAACAAATTATAAAACTAAACTTTCAAGTTAAGAGATGTATCAAGCTCAATCTTAGGTTAAAGTAAATAAGTGGAAAAGTCATTATTCTTGGCTTTATCATCTAGGGATAGATTTAGACAGTTTAGAGAGAGATTAGAGCCTGCTATTAGAGAATTATTACTCCATTCCAAGTGCAATCAAGAATGCAAGACAGTGGAGAAAATGTTTAAGAACATGATGATAGAGTCTTTGCATATTTGCATCAACTCTTTGTAGTGATAGTTTAACTAGATTGAAAATGTGAGAAATGGGAATTGAGCAACATACAAATATGAAAACTATAAATCAAAGTGAAAATAATGAATCCTACATAAATGAATTCCAAGAGAAAATTCCAAAGAGTGTTGAGGCTTATGTGAATCTTATGATTGATGAAAATTTGAGAACATGGAAAGAAACATTTGTCAAAATGGAGAGTAAGGCTAATGAAGAGATAAAACATAAATTTAGAATTATTTTGACTTTACATGATACCATAAGTGTTATGCCAGAAACTCTCCAAGTATTAGGAGGTGGCCTAAGAACATGTAAAGAAGAAATGAATATTGAAATTGTAGGAATGGACCAAAAATATGATTTGATGTCCAAACAAATACAAGATTTAGAATTAGCTAAGCATGAAAATGAGAGAAAATACCAAGGGCTATCTTCCCACCCTTCTTTTGAAATCCATTCAGATGATTTCAGAAGCTCCACTAGTAAATTTCCACTAGGAATGCCAAATGGGGTTCAAAAATGACCTCTGCAGTGTTTTTGGTTTGATGAGTATGGACACACATTTTGGGCTTGTAGGTCATATGAAGATGCATGAAGATGAAAATTAGTGATTGAAAATGAGCAAAAACTTGTAATTATCAGAATTTATTACCTTTACAATGAGATCTGGGAAAAGGTGGAATGAAAGAATTCATAAAACAAACTCAAACTAAACCAAATCCAACAAATCCATATGAAGAGAACCAAAAATTATCCAAACCTAACATACATGTAAACATCAAAGCAAATGAACAAATAAGTGAGAGTACATTTACAATAGAAGAAGAATTAATGAAAGAAATCAACAATAATAAAACCGAAGATGAAAATCAAAATTTTGAAACCATAAGGGAAGAACATTTGGATGTAAAGCAAAGTGAATGCGATCATGAAATACGAGTTGGATCAAGAAAACTTGAAAATTTCGAGGTTTCATTTGATCCAATGCTCTTTGCCAATGAAACGTTTTTTGATTAGGAAAAAATTATGAAATTACTAACTCAAATTAACAAACATGACAAATAAGAAAGAATTAAGCGAGAAGAAATCAAACAAAATACTACCAAAAATTGTGTGAAACAAACGAGTGAAACAGAAAAACAATTTCTTAATAACATTACTAAAAAAATTGAGAACGCTATCAACATAAATTGAAAAAAATCAAAACCTTTAAAACTGAACAAGAGAACTAAAAGTTTATCATTGTAGAAAACATGGGAGTTTATCATTGTAAAAAATAGATGAAATGATTAAAATACCAATTTGAAGATGAAACAAACTATGAAAAATATAAAGAATTTAACTATTAGATTATAAACAGATTAAGATTTATTTTGATAAACAAAAAACAAATCTCTTTTTACAAAATACAAATGCAAAGAATTTAAGAGTCTTTTGAATATGAATCATTTCGATTAACAAAATTATAACAAAACATTGAACTCTTAGATTAAACAAAAGGAAGTTTGTTTTACAAAATACTTACTATTTTACGAAGCTATTCTATAAATGACAAAGATAAAAGATGATGAGTTTACAGTAAGGACAAAGGATAAAGCTATTTAAAAGAAGGGCAATCAGTAAGTAGGAGTTGAATGAAGACTTCTTGGAAGATGAAAATGAAGATGAAACTTAATCATGTGAAACAATTCTAATTGTTCTTTAATGTTTATAAAAATTTCTTTTTATGCATTTCATACTCACGAATTGATTTGTTTCTAGTATGAAAGGAAATTTATGAAATTATGTAGATAATAACAACAAAATCAAAGTAGGAATGTGTATGCATGTTGAAGATCCAATTTAGGGAACTTATAATTTTTTATGAGGATAGGAGAGAGGAACACTTGACATGCGACCCTTAGTAAAGGTAAATTTACTTTATACAAGTAAACTTCTTTATTTTCTGAAACCATTTAGCAAATGAGATCCTAGTTCTGACTATAGCATGCTTCTAAAACCTCAGCTCTGATTAGCGGTTAAGCCTTTTCCCTTAAACAAAAAAGTTATGAAGAAAAAAGAAAGAAAAATGAATACATCAAGCAGTACATTAATGGCTACTCCAATATGAAAAAAGAAAACGAAAAGAAGAAAAAGAAAAAAGAAAAATAAAGAAAAAGAAAAAGAAAAAGGAAAATTATTATGATTTAGTTATGGTCTCGAAATCACTTCTGAAATGTATTGCAAGCTATATGAGGTGGAGGTCTGCTACAAAAGAATTAGTTAGATGCATCTTATGGCAAACTACTAAGAGATAGAAGATAAAATACTTATACAAATTAAATCTTACTTGTGAACAGGGTTAATGGAATGGTAAGTACCACGACTGTCTAAATGACTATTATAGGATTTTCTAAATTTATCTCCTAACTGTATGCATTAAACGAAATGACTTCCTATTCACATTTATATAATTTTATGAATTTTCTTTATTATCAAAAACTTAATTTGAATTTAGAAGCACTTTTATCATCTTATTTAGTGTCAGTTTATAAGTTTTTCCAAAGGATTTGATGCTGCTTTCCATGAGCTGTAGGTTGGCCCATCAGGACGATGTGCAGGTTTGGTGGGGGCAGATGTCGGAGGGATTTTCACATCCAAAAAGCATTCAGAAAAATAAAAAAGTTTTGTTTCCAAACAGATTAACTGTCATCTCTCTCAAATCTTTTTGATGCATTTGTTTGATTTGACTAATCTTTCTTCTTAGTACCTACAGGCAACAAAGCTCTAAAGATTTGGAACTGATCAAAGACCTCGACATTTAAATTACTTATGTTTAGGAAGTTTTAAGTAGTTGCATTGTAAACAACTCTTATGAGTATCCATATATTATTCATGACCTTGTGTGTGTATGCATGAGTATGTGCCATGTGAATGCATGAGCAGTGATGTTAGGTGCATGGGTATGAATGTATTGCAATGATTATGGATCTTTATGTTTATGTTCATGCATGTGTGATTCCATATAGATATGAAGATATGTATAAACTATGTGTGTCCAATTAAATTCCTACTCTTGTATGTGTATGCTTGTTTACCCTGATATATTCATATTGCTAAATAACTATGTCCAGTTGTGTTTAGACATGTGCCTATGAGAATGAATAAGTCAGTTATTTAGCCTATGTGTTTGCCTATTTGTGAATAAGAACAAACCCTAAAGTGTGTGGGTTCAACCCTATGTGTGTACCTACTATTATGAGTATACCTATTCATAATACATTAAAATCATCTTAATCCATTATGAGTTTATGTGATTATTCATTTTAAAATAAAACCCTAAGAAGTTACTTTATTCTCTTATTTTTAATTATATGTCTATATGTGATAATCATTAATTTAATAAATAGTTAACCTAATCTATATTTTAGCTTATGTATTAAATAAAATATTATACATTATGTAAAAAATGTGTGTGAGCTCAATTAATAAATAAATGTGTGTGAGCCAATTAGTAAATAACTAATTAAAATATTTTTTAGTAAATATATGAATAATATAATTTTTATTATTAGATTAACTAATATATGTGCGTGTATGTTTAAGTGCAAGTAAACCTAAGTCTAATTAGCGTGTGCATAGTGATATGTGTTAGTTAAATTTAGTCTGCATGTTGTGTGTGAGTATGTTAATTGAATTCATGCATTCGCGCGTATTTGTGGAAACATATATATATATATATATATATATATATATATATATATATAAAAGAGAGAGAGAGAGAGTTGCTGCAGGTGATGGCGTAGACAGAGGAGCCGAGAGAGAGAGAAGAAAGAGAGACAAAGAGAGAGAGAGAATGAGAGATATCGCGGGACTCCATGAGAGGTGACCAAGTTCGTGCTTCTCTGCATGGGGTTTATGTGGAGATGAAGATGTGTGGAGGCATGCTACCATAGCTATCGCGTCTAATCTATATCTCCCTTCTCCTTGCTTTTGTCTTCCATCTACTTCCAGTAACAACATGACTACACATCATAATCTTATTTTTGCGTAGGATCTTGTGGTCCATCATAATTGTCCTGTAGAAAATATAAAGGCACCTCATTGCTTACGTAAGATGCATATGTGCACACTTACACTCACACCTCTTGCTGTACGAGATGCCACAGATGTTTCATATGTCTAGTTTGTTTTTGCTACAACCACATCCGTGCAAGGAGAGATTGGGGGCTTTGTGGTGATGTAGAGAAGGTAAAGAGGGTGTCAAGCATGTATGTAGAATTCGTGTGTCGGAAGCTACGCCTTTCGTAACACGTAACCAGCCTATTTCTATACGTAGATGAATGAATTGCCGTTTGCAATGGCATACCGAGGAGGTGTATTTAATCAAAGGTCATGGCTATATATCCAGATTTAATATGCGTCTGCATCAAACATAGTCTTGAGTCAATAATTAAAGGATACTGCTCGATCTCACCCTAGGAAGTTCTATGCGAGTAATAACAACATCATTGTCTAATGCTTTTGACAAGATACTTTGACACCTGCATATTTTCTGATTGAATTTCGTGAAGTTAGATCCAATATGTTTCTATTCAACATTTGCATTTCTATTATAATAGTGCTGATGATTTCTTTCTATCACGAGTCATCCAATCTTTATGAACAATTGATATGGTACGGACAACGGATTGCACATTTCATATCTCAATCCGGATTTGTGGCACGTCAGTGATTTGTGTAAACATGTTAAAGGGATGCCTGCATATGCAATCCCTTCATTGACTATGGAGGACATTACCTTTTATGAAGTATCTCTTGAATGTTGATTAGGAAATAACTAGATTCAAACTCGAAAGCTACAACACACACTCAAGGAGCCTCATTATTCTCTAGTTTCATGAGCTAAACAACAGTTGAACAATCAGACAAATGGACAACATGGTTCTCTGCATGCAACCATATGCAACGTTTAAGGAAAGTGGATTTCTCTTAATAAAAGCGAAACAGCAGTGGTCGAATCGGTAGCATGAATTGATAGAACATGGAAACTATATTATGTGCTCCATCATGAGAGAGAGAGAGAAAGATATGTAGAGAGGGATAACCCTAAAGGAGATTGGCATAGAGGGAGAGAGAGAGAGAGAGACATGCGGTTATTTTACTTTAATGTGTTGCGTTTTAAATCATACTATTTTAGTTAATAGTTAGGAAACAAATAATTAAGGCTATCAATGTTAATTTAATTAATTAGCTAATAAAAAATAAGCTAATTAGTTAGCTAATGACATTTAATTCAATTCTTTAGCTAGTGTGTGTGTTTTATGTGAATGAACATGTATAAGTCAATGCATGTGTAAGTGTGTTTAATGCATGTACTTTTTTGTATATGTGCATGAATATGTGAGTGTGCATGCATATCAATATGTGTGTTTAGTGCATGTGCATGTCATTAAGTATGTGTTTTCTTCAGTGTGCATACACATGAGTATGCATGAATGTTTAGTATATGTGCATGTATGAATGTGAAAATGTGTGTGCATATATGTATGTGCATATGCATATTGGACATGTGTGCATGCATGTGACATGTAGTATGCCTGCATATGGGTAAGTGCATGCATGTATGCATGAGGAATATAGAATACATTTATGAGAATGCATATGCATGGATAAAAATAGGTGCATGTACATGTAATGAATAGGAATATGTGAGCATATATGCATGTATACATGTGCATAATAAGAAGCATGAACGGATATGAGCATGAGTGCATGTTTATGTAGTGTATACATGTACATAAGCGTAAGATGAATGTGCATGAATGATTTAAAGGCATGAGCATGTGTGAAGTTAGATGCATATGCATGCATGAAAACAATGGAGTTTGTATGAGTGTGCATGAATATGATGTATGTATGGTAAATTAATGTAGTTGTAAAAATGCATTGGATGCATATGTAGAATAAGATTCCTTAAGCATGTGTGGGTTTTAGGTGTATATGTATGAATGCTAATGCATAAATGCATAAGAAGAATAAGAGGATGCGTATATGAATGCATAAATATAAAAATACTATGCAAATAGAGGTGTATGTATATGAGTATGAATGAGAATGTGTATTATCATAAACATAAGAAAGTAAATTAGCATTTGTTAGCATAAGTTTAAGTTATGTTAAGTTTGTATGAGTGTTAGGTTTATGAATATGAATTAACGTAAATTAGTGAATCTGAGCATGCATGTGAGTACGAGTGTGTAAGAACATGTATGAGACATATGTGTAAGTACATGGGCATAAAGATTTATGCATGTGTATATGAGTGATGGGAGTATGCATGAGCATGGACAATATGAGTGCATATATATACATATATATATATATATATATATATATATATATATATATATATATATATATATATATATATATATATATATATATATATATATATATATATATATATATATATATATATATATATATATATATATATATATATATATATATATATATATATATGTGTGTGTGTGTGTGTGTGTGTGTGTGTGTATATGATTGCATCTAAATGAGTAATGCATGTGCATATGTGCATGCATATAAGTTAGGTGCATATGGACAAGAAATACATATGAAAGTAAGTATAATTATGTTGGAGTTAGATGTCTGCGGAAGCACGCGAACATCACAAGGAAGAAGAAGAAGCTTGGATCACAACACACAATACTGAACTGTATTACTAGAGAATGTACAGAGATAATTTGCCCATTAGGGCAATAGGCGGAAAATGTACAGAGATAAGTAGCCCATTAGGATAAGCTTGGGGGAAAAAACCTCCTAAAGAGGGGAAAAAGTGCCCCGGCGGTCCTAGTGTATTCACACACATCACTACCTAAATATATCAACAAATCCCCACTATGAGTGATGCAGTGAACAAGGAGCTGGCACTCATGTATAAGGAAGTGCCAAGCTATGTCAAAATCACTCCACAAAAGGAAGTAAGCCCAAAGCTTGTGGAAAGCTTCAAACCTCTCCCTAGGCAGAGCCTTCGTGAAAAGGTCTGCAATGTTCTCCTGCATGGGCACATATGCCAAGCTGATCTCCCCAGCAGAGAACCTCTCCCTAACATAGTGATAATGCACCTCAATGTGATTAGTGCGTGCATGGAACACAGGGTTCCTCGCAACTGCCAATGCGCTCTGACTGTTAGTGAAGATGGTGGTGGCAGAAGACTGACCAACACCCAAATCAGCCATAAGGCATCTGAGCCACACACACTCAAAGTCGTTGTGAAAGCTGCCCTATACGCAACCTCAAAACCTAGAAGTGGCCACAGTAGGCTGATTCTTGCTCAAACAAGATATACATGAGCTACCAAGCATGAAGAAAAAGCCACTAGTGGACACATGAGTGTCATAGCAACCAACTCAATCAGAGTCAAAAAAAGCATGCAAATCTAGTGGTAGTGATCCCCCCTTGGGATAAAACAACCCAAGTATCCGAGTACCACTCAAATAGCAAAAGATGCACTTAACTGCCTGCCAATGCTTGACTCCTGGGCAATGCATAAACCTACTCATGTGTGAGACAACAAACTTAATATCTGGCCGAGTAATGCATAAGTAAATCAAGCATCCAACAACGTGCTAATAGAGAACATCATCAAATGCATCTCCAACATCATGAAGACTCAGTCATAGACATGTCTTCATAGGAGTGGCAATAGGCTTACAGTCTTCAAGGTCAAAATACTGCAATAATGTGTCAATATATTTCGTTTGACACAAAGCCATTCCACCATCAACGTGCATAAACTGAATGCCCAAATAATGATGTAAATGCCCCAAATCAGGCATGTCAAATGAGGCATGCAAATCAGCCTTAAAATCAGCAATATGCCTCTCATGAGGACTAGTGAGTAGCATATCATCAACATAAACCACAATGATCAGAAGTACATCATTAGCACGCTTAACATATAAGGTGCTTTCAGTTGGACTCTTCTCAAAACCATGTGCGATCAGATAGGCATGTATCTTCTCATACCAAGCACATGGTTCTTGCTTTAAACCATATAATGCCTTCTTTAACCTACACACCTAGTTCTCATGCCCTTTCTGCACAAAGCCATGGGGCTGAAAAACATACACTTCTTCATGCAAGCCACCGTTCAGAAATGTAGTTTTGATTTCCAATTGATGTACATTCCAACCATGATAGGCTGCAAGTGCACATATACTCCAAATAGTAGTCATACGGCATGTAGCTGCATAGGTCTCATCAAAATCGATTCCTCTTTCCTGCGCATAACCCTTTGCAACAAGCCTAGCCTTATACCTCTCAAGTGCATCATCAGTTTTACTTTTCAACTTGTATACCCACTTAGTGCCAATGGCCTTCTTGCCAGGAGGCAAGTCACATAATGACCAAGTACTATTCTTCATTATTGCATCATATTCAAATTGCATAGTAGCCATCCAATTTTTTGAATGTTGTGCTTCATCAAACGAAACACGCTTAGTCTCATCACAGAGACTAGATGCAGCCATAACATAACAATCTGATGCAAGAGAGGCACTATGAGAGCCTGAACGAGTAAGATATGACAGAGGTGCATCTAATTTGCTGTCATGCAAGGTCTACACCAGCCATGTTTGCATAGTTCTTGCCTACTCAATATCAGCTCTCTCACCTATAAGTGCATCATGTAAATTTGCATCAGAAATGGAATGATCTGCATCATCACATGAAACCTGCAAAGGCTGAGAAGTTGCCTCATTAGGACCAGCACTAGAGTGTCCACCTATGAAAAGTGGAAGCAAAGTATCATACATGTCTTAGGAGCTAACACATGTCTCCTTGGTACATGAAAGCAATGGTTGAATTGCATCTTCCACAAAAACAACATCACGACTAACCAGAATGCATTTAGACTGTGGATGATACACACGATAGCCTTTACTTTCAGAACTGTACCCAACAAAAATACATTTCACTACTTTATCATCCAATTTTTTGCGATGTTGTTTAGGTACTAATGCATATGCCAAACAACCAAAAGCACGCAGATCAGCCACAAATGGCTTGCGATCATGCCAAGCCTCATATGGAGTGATAGACTACAGCATTTTAGAGGGACACCTATTGAGTACATATGCTGCACACATGACAGCCTCAAGCCAGAAACTATGTGGTAAAGCCTTACTCTTGACCATACACCTTGCCATCTCCATGAGTGACTTGCTCTTTCGTTTAGTAAATCCATTGTGTTGAGGTATATACGGCACTCTACACTGGTGTGTTATCCCATGTTCAGCCAGAAATGCATTAAATTCAGAAGATATATATTCCCCCCCTCGATCAGAACGGAGGGTGCCCATTTTACATGCTGACAGATTTTCAGCCAAAACCAAAAACTGTTTGAAGCACATGAACACTTCGGACTTTGCCTCCAATGGATATATCCATGCATGCCTCGCAAAATCATCGATGAAAGTCACGAAGTAAAGATAACTACCAAAAGAAGGTGCTTGCATAGGACCACAGACATCACTATGTACAAGCTACAATTTCTGAGTAGCCCGAACAGAACCATCTTTTGGAAAGGAAGAACACTGCATTTTGCCCAAAATACAGCCTTCACAAACATGTTTTCCGGGTGCCTCAAGTTTGGGCAAAGAGGACATCATTTCACATTTCTATAGGCGTAGCAAACTAGCAAAATTCAGATGACCAAAGCGTGCATTCCAAAGCTTTGCATCTGACATAGCCTGAGAATCATTTATTACACATGCCAAA
The DNA here is from genome assembly GCA_020310875.1 of Ceratopteris richardii. Classification (NCBI taxonomy): domain Eukaryota; kingdom Viridiplantae; phylum Streptophyta; class Polypodiopsida; order Polypodiales; family Pteridaceae; genus Ceratopteris; species Ceratopteris richardii. The sequence continues at coordinate 41,527,370 of CM035416.1, read as the reverse complement.
TCATGTACGGATCTTTCATAGTCTATGAGCTTATACAACCCACGACATAAAATGCCAGAAGCAATAATCACATTGCCATTTGACAGATCATTAACTATAAACCTATCATCAACAAATTTCACAACCAAGCCAATCTTGGCTAATGTAGAAACTGATAACAGGTTCTTCTTGATCCCTGGCACAAATAAAGCATCTCACAAAGTGAAAGAACTACCATCAGCAGTAGTCAAAATGATCTTACCAACTCCCAAACAAGATAACAGGAGTTGTTGGCGCATGTAACAGTATTCCCTGTAGGGGCAGGCTCGAGTGAAGAGAAGAAACTGTGCTACGAGGTAATATGTTTGGTCGCCCCATTGTCAAAATACCAAACGTCTGAGTCTACTACAGACATGCACTACTCATGAGAAGATGGGTCAAAACTGCAAACAGTAGTAAACGCCCATTCTTCTTCTTGCACAAGATTAGCAGACTCCATTTTTGGTGTAGAGGCTTCTTCAACAACTATTCCAGCCTTTCTTCTTTGCCTCTTTTGCAGCCACTTTTGGACAGTTCTTTATGATATGGTCATTCCCTTTACAGTACTTAGAAAACAATTTCTGATTTTTTCTCACCTTTGTCTTGGTTCTTCGAATGTGCAGCATTTGCAGATTTCTGCTTACTAGTAGAAGAGCTCCACTTTCCTTTGCCCTTCTCACTAGCCAAGAAATCTTGATTTGCAACACGCATAATGGACCTATTCAGCCTCATCTCATCTTCCTACAACAAAACAGACACTAACTGCTCAAATGACAAGGCATTTGGATCGCCTTTCATCATCAATCGAAGAGTAGAAGCAAAACGTTGATATGAATCAGGAAGACCATTCAGAACGGTCTGCACAAGTGAGCTATCTGGTATAACCTCATCAACAGAAATCAACTGTTCCTTCAAGTCTTTGATCTTTGTTAGGAAACTGTCCATAGAATCATCTTCATTCATGTGCTCACTCTCCAACTGTTTTCAGAGGTAAGCAACACGAGCCTCATTCCTAGCTTAGTACAATGTGGTAAGTGTATCCCAATCATCCTTAGCTATTCTCCAAGAGCGAATATGAGGAATAATGGCACGTTTGACAGATAAAGCTATCAATGCATATGCTTGGGCATCTCTGCCATCCCAACGAATCTGCTCTACAGTAGGTGCAGTAGAAATCGCAGCAGGAACACGAATATGTAGAATATCATCATCTTCGACACCTTCTACATCAGCTTTAGTACTTGCAATTGTAACAGTTGCTGGTGTAATAGGATGTTTTTCAACACCATGCACAATGTTCCACAGTCCTTTTGCAACCAATACATGTCGCATCATATGAGCCCACAACGGGTAGTTGGTACCATCCAACTTATCCTCAACAACGAACATACAGAATACATCATTGCTTTTAGCCATGGTCGGTGACTAAAATACCTTGATGCGGAAAATTGACTATATCTGAAAAAGTTGAATGGAATTGCCCAGAGGGGTTCTGCTAAACTTGTAGCAGACTTCGAGAAGCCTATACTAACGAATAGAAACCGGTATATACTTTTGGCACAAAAAGACGAAATAGCCTGCACAAGCACTACGAGAGTGGGTTCAGAGGCCAAAACGAGCTCAGATCGCGATTTTGAGACTACAACTCGAGGAGTTTCAAGGGCACCCTAGATGAAGCGATGACCTGCTCTGATACCAATTGTTGGAGTTAGACATCTGCGGAAGCACGCGAACAACACAAGGAAGAATAAGAAGCTTGGATCACAACACACAATACTGAACTGTATTACTAGAGAATGTACAAAGATAAGTAGCCCATTAGGGTAATAGTTGTATATACAAGCCGGGGGAGAAAAAACCTCCTAAAGAGGGAAAAAAGTGCCCCGGCGGTCCTAGTGTGTTCACACACATCACTACCTAAATATATCAACAAATTATAGTGCATAAATGCATGGTAATCATGAATGAAGTGCGTATCATAATGAATGTATGGGAATGAATGAGTGTTTTATGTTTGATAAAGACATACTCATTTTTTCCTAACATCTTCCGCAGATCATTTAAAGAAGAATTGACGAGGAGTGATGACTTGATGAAATCTATAAGCTTGGAGTTGCATTTATGTCGCTTATCTTAGTTACATTTTATCACATTTGAAACATAAAATCTTGTATCAGGCTTTTATCTAAGGATTCGTATAGGAGTATCTTCAAAGTATCTGTATTAAGACTTTTTTTCAAAGCACTTACATAGGATTTTTTTTGGTTTTGAGATCTTAGTATTATCACTAAACAATTCAATTATCAATCAAAACATTATATTGCACTTTATTTCTCATGTCTGCAGATAATGCATCTTCAAGTAAATCTTCTAGTGAACATAATATACATTCCTCTTTTATTTTAGAGACTCTATTACCAGCTCCTATTGAGAATAGGACTACTCAATCCAAGGACAATGACTAGTATAGAATTAGAAGTAGAAGAAGTAGTCAAAGATCGTATAGTTACTAAATCTTTACACTCTCCATTATATGCTTATTGTTTATCTAAATTTTAAGACTTCTGTTCAATTGTATCAATAGAGCCTGAGGATAACAAGATTTTGTTCCCTCCACTCTTAAATAGAATTAATTTTGCAATTATATCAAGATGCTACTTTTAGATATAGAGCAACACTTCCTTACGGACCTTAGATTTATCGGCTAAAAGTAAAAGAATATTAAACTATAGCTAATAACACCCCACATAGTGAAAACACATCCTAGTCCTTAAAGCACGCAACGAAACACCAAGCATGTAGTCACATAGTGAGGCTAACGTAAGTCAATTCTGATGAGTGGCTACCTCTTTTCACACCCCTCGACAGATTTGGTACCAATGTAGGCACGAAAGTAACAGTTGGTGGATCACGTCAACCGCTGGAACTACGACACACGCCGGGTGCATGGAGCAAGCTCAGGTATACAGGAGACTCAAAGAAGCTAATTAGACTTAATGGGAATTAATGAAACCACACTTTAATGCTATTAAAAACAAATTAAGTGTTTGGTATATTCATTTTCTAAAATGGCAATTCATATCAAAACATGAACCTATTTAGCGTGTGTCTTAAATTAATCAAGTAATTCAATGGCATCATTGTAAACCTTTGGCATTTAAGTAGAATGCATTATTTTAGTAGCATCATCGTTAAGCAAATGGAAAAGATTAGTAGTTCAATTTTAGAACAATTCCTCTTTCTCAGAAATAAATTGTTCGCCACTCAAATATTTCATTAATCTTCTCATAGAACTTTCTGTGTATATGCTCGCCTCGTTGATTTCTTTCGAAACTCTGTTTGTGATACTCAAGTCCAAGCCACATAAAATACAGCCGTCTACAAAACTCTCAATCTCTCGAGTCGTATCGCATACTGGATTTCTCATAAGTGGAGTCGTGTTCGTTTTCATATACATAAATTGATGGTAGTACGAAACTTCAGAAGCATCAGACAGAGCTAAAGGTCACTCAAGCTGACATATATGAATTGCCCAACATAGAGCTTTTTCTCCAACAGTGTGTAGCTTCCTTTGCCTTTCCGTATTTTCCATAGCAGTAGTAGTATTTTCCTTTGCCTTCACCCATTCTCTTTTAGAACTTGCATCCTTCTTGTATACTTGAAGACGTGCATACACAGAGTTAAAGTACGAACAAAAATCATACGATGGTTGCATGATTAATAAAATTTGTGATCAAATTTTCTGTTGCACAAAACCTTTGAGGCATAGATTCTCTTTCTCCATGTCTCGCTGCACTGTCTTCTAGAAATTTCTTCCCTCAGTTGAGGGCTTTCCTCTTTTCACATTATTCTCATTTTTTTCTCCACGATTTCGAGTGGAAAATCTCCTCATGTTCACCTATTGAATGAGCCCCAAAACTCTTCTTCGCCTACTGTATTATCCACGGATATATGCTCAAGTCACTCATCACAAAAGAGCGAATTCATTAGAATTCAAAGCTTGTACCTATGTAACGTTTCACAAATCTACCCGACAAAATTACTGCAAAACAGAACACATATGATAGTCTAAATGAACCTCGAGTAACACTGATGGCAGACAAGTCTTTACGTCAGAGGTGACCTCATCAACAAATGTACTTCCAATCAAAACTTCCGGAAGCGCTAACACTCGTATGAACGAACTTGCTTCCTTATCTGTAGAATTTTTCAAAGATATCAGGTAATGAAGCAATCCAAAAAGCCTTCCTTCTTAATCTTTTGAGTCATTCTCTCAGATTCCTGATTGATCGCCTTTTCATAGCCTGCGGCGATCCTCCATTTCATGAAGCCTCCCTTACTTGTACGCACTCCCTGTCTCAAATGCAACAGAGGACCTCTCCGACTTTTTCCCTCTTTCTCTCTCTGTCAATCCACCTTCATTTTTCATGTGCCATCATCCGCACAAGGACCACCTCCTCCTTGTCTGTCTGCCTCCTCTCCTGCGTGACCTTTATCAACTCATGAGATATGTTGTAGAGATCATCACTTCAGCAAACAAAGGATCCAGCACACTGAACATCAGAGAGTTTGCCTTTTCTCATGCATGCACCTTCGCATGTTGATCAACACCCCTCTCTCTCAACAGATGAACCCCGTACTTTTAAAGGAAGACCCTCTCTAAGCGTGCACGATTAGTGTAATATGGTGTATGTCTCGAGCATCCTCCTTCAAACTATGCGCAGACGCATAAGATTACAAATGTTCAAAACCCACACCTTCCAGAACAGCGTATGTCTTGTCACCCCGAGAAAATGGTGCTGTCTGTGATTATCTGCATTCTTGCATAACGTTTAGCACCTCTTTATGAATCGGTATCGTTTTTGGCTAATGTTTTCAATCATTCATAAAGAATAGTTTGAGATTTCGCTTTTGATAGAATCTGTTGCATGCCAAAAGACCCCCCTGGTTTCCCTCTCTCTCTCTCTCATTCGATGGAGTAGAGGCCTTTTTCGAGTTCTTTCCTCCCTTCCTATTTGCATGCAGCCACCTCCTCCAGCTTTCTTTTTGCATACTTAACTTCTGTGCCTTAACTTCTGTAATATCTCGAGTCAGTTCAAGAATAGGATGAGTGATATCATCATTTGGCATGGTTAAAATCGGGATATATGTAATTGACCCTACACGCTCATAAATTATTGCTAAATCAGTGTACATATGTCCAGCATAGCCATGTCGACCAGGAACTTCTTCGTGAGCAGTCGATACCTCCTGTAACGCATTTGCATATGAGCTCATGTCTCTAAGAATAACTAGTACATGTTTTGCCGCAATCATATGCCAAATATCCAGCAGTTGTGAGTGCAATCCGAGGAGTATGGATGCGTTCAATTTGTCGGATCATTCGCCAGATTTTCAAACAAAGTGACTCGTTCCATAGAGCCATTCTCCTCAAAATCTCTTTTCAAGAACTCAGCTGTCTCCATATTTACTCCATAGGAACTCTGTGAGAGCAAAAACTTCCTTCCCTCTTGCGAATAGCCTCCACACATAGGTTCTCACTATGTGTGCTAGTTTTGAATGGAATAGCTTTTGAGAGTGGCCATCCATCATAATCGATGATCTACACAAACGGATCTTTACTTTTCAGGTAGGTATAGTAGTGCATCCTCCAGGGCATAGACTAGTTGTTTATCTGGCCCTCAGAAGAGTTGAAGTTTTGATTGCCTAAAGTCTGAATTAAGATTGATCTTTCAAGTGAGGAGAGTATTTCTCTCCAAAATTCATAGCATTTTCGAATTAAATCTTTTGTTTTGAAGTGAGTAGAAGCAAACGTAGAAATGAAAATCTCTACGACACTCACCCCCACCAATCGTGCACATCGTCCTCGATGGGCCAAATAACTTGTTGCTTAAAAAACGTAAGTCATAAGATATCAATTTACTCAATTTATTATGCGCATGGGATGAGAAAGTATGTATATATGCAGGGCCATATAATGTACCCATATCAGATGCATAGTTTGAAATGCATAGAGAAATAAACATGGTGCAATTATTAGGGTACAAGGCTTCTGATGATGAGGCTTGTGCACTCCATCGCGTACAAGCAATGTGAAAATACATAAAACTTTACAAAATCACTCGTAGTGCATGGTTAAAGCTCTAAAAACTTTATAAAATCACTCGTAGTGCATGGTTAAATCTCTATTCTTGCTTTCATGCAAGGTCATGAAATGTGACCATATTACATGCATATTTTTTCATGCATTCGAAAACATAATGATGCATAGAGAAAATAATGGATTTTACTAAAGAGGTTTCATCTTGCAAATCTAACTCGGTTCCTAATAATTTCATCATGTTTCTAATTACATTTAAAATCTGTGCAAATTATCATGCACCTAAGGGAGAAAAAACTTATGTGCTATTTACATGTTTCATATGCATACTTGGAATGTAGTTATAAACTTCATGGTGCAAGAAATAAAAATTTGGTTTGATTTTCTAGAACCTATTACAAGCTTAGTTCGTTATTCCAGCTTCTTCAGTTCTCCTTAGACCTAAATAAACGACTTCAAAAATGAACTCATAACTTCAATCTTTCTCCTTCGACTAGAACCTCTCTCAAAATTGAAAAGAGAGTTTATCATCAAATTACATTTCATGAACATATAACTAAAAAGAAAGTAAAACTCCTATGAGCATTTATAAGTTACCTTTTTTATGAGGAAGAAAGTAAAAACTCTTGTGATCATTCACATCTTACTTTTTTGATGAGGAGAAAGCAAAAACCCCCATGATCGTTTATAACTTACCTTTTTTATGAGAAAGAAAGTAAAAACTCTCATGATCATTCATAACTTACCTTTTTGATGAGCAAGAAAGTAAAAACTCCCATGATCATTCATAACTTACCTTTTTGATGAGGAAGAAAGTAAAAACTCCCATGATCATTCATAGCTTACTTTTTTGATGAGGAATAAAGCAAAAACTCCCATGATCATTCATAACTTACCTTTTTGATAAGGAAGAAAGTAAAAACTCCCATGATCCTTCATACCTTATCTTTTTCATGAGAAAGAAAGTAAAAACTTCCATGATTATTCATAACTTAGTTTTTTGAAGAGGAAGAAAGCAAAACCTCCCATGATCGTTCATAACTTACCCTTTTGATGAGGAAGAAAGTAAAAAATTCCGTGAATTTTTATAACTTACCTTTTTGATGAGGAAGAAAGTAAAAACTCCTATGATCGTTCATAACTTACGTTTTTTATGAGGAAGAAAGTAAAAACTCCCATGATCATTCATAACTTACCTTTTTGATGAGGAAGAAGTAAAAATTCTTGTGATCATTCATAACTTATTTTTTTGATGAGGAAGAAATTAAAAGCACCTATGATCAATAATATTCATCAATACCTACAAAACAGAATCTCAAAATACATTAATAGGCATTTTGAAAGGATTTTCTTTTTCATCATAATTTCAGATAATATTATCTTGCTATTTCGCTTTTTCATATCCAAAGGAACAAAAGAATCGAAAAACTCGCTCTCAATTTGGTTAACAAGATTATCAATAATTCCTCCTACTTTGGTCAGATCTTCATGTTCATAATTTGATGTACTTTTTTGGTCATTTTCAGTACTTATATTTCTATCATTTACTTGTTCATTAATATCCTCTTACATTTTAGTTAAAATATGATTATATGTTTCTTCCATAAATCTTTGAATCTTTTCAGGATCAAAGACCTTATCATTATACAAAAATTTTGCATCAAGTTGGACATATGTTGTGCCATCTTCCTTATTTCTTACTTTAATTGGCTTTTCCTCTTCATCTTCATTTACTTGTAATCATTCATTCAAAATTTTCTCAAATCTTTCTAGTCTATGTCTAATGATTCGTCTTGATTCCTACTTATGGGGGTTTCTTTCTTTTTCATTGAACAACCACTTTGATGATCACTAGATTGAGTATTGTTATCCTTCTTTGGCATCCATTGCTTCTTCACTCTATTTGATGATCTTGGACGATTTCTTGAGTGGTCAAAATATGCTTTCATACCACCTCTACTTAGATTCAAGTGTAGAGGTAAGTGATCATGCTAATTACATATTTTTTGTTCATATTCTACTACCAAGTTTTATCTACATGCATTCTCATAGGCTTTACTATTCCCATAGATATGACCTATTTGATCATACCAGAAGCATCTAACAGTTAGTTTATGGACTCTATTTGCTCTTCTATGTAAAGAGCTAGGAATGACTCTTCTATGGTCGGATAAAGGATTTTGGTCAATAGAATAAGTATACATACTTTGAACTTGAACTTCATGTTTATATCTACATTCACATGTAACATTTTCTTCTACTTGATTTGATAAAATTTCAATATTTTCTTTTAACCTTTAAACTTCATGACTTATAGTTTTGAAGGCTGAAATTTCTTTCACATGATTTGATAATGTATCCATACTTTCATTCAAATTTGTAAGTTCATAGTGAACAATTCCTTCTAAATTCCTAAACTCGTGATAGAATTAAGTATCTAATGATTTAAGAGTTGTATTAAATTTTCCAGCATAGACAATTCTATTTGGATGATCCTTGATGTGACGAACAAACTTGAGGTACCGCCAATAGGGACTTTGACGTAGATGAAAGTTCC